>VMDO01001329.1:0-184877 GCA_007922755.1 Pedetes capensis | reverse complement strand
GCCCTCCAAAGGCTCACAGGCCAGCGGCCAAGGAATGGATAAGTCAACCAGAACAATCTGATTACCCTCAGGCCAGTGGGAAACAGCAGACCACTTTATCATTAAAGCTTAAATGTTCCAGTTTATAACCCTCACCTGCTGATTAGTTCCTTTCTCAACTGGGAGTTTCCAGGAATGTCTTAATGATGTTTTCACTGCTACCCTTGAGACTTATACTCCCCAATTCAACTAGCAACAGTGTAATTGAGCTTGGAATATAAAGATCAACTGACCAGTCTGAGGACATCCCTTCTACTTGGACTCCTGCATGACTCTGACAGTGGGTCATGTGGCTTCCTGTACCTCTGCAGCACGTCACACCATTCTGCCATTCTTTTTTTCTCCTTCCCAGAGCTTTTGCTCTCTTCCGCTCTTTTGAAAGCCATGTTTATACTCTTCTATATGGGGAGGAGTTTTGGTCAAAGTTAAAAACCTATAGTGTGTTCCTTAGCAAAATGATTTTGTAAACAAGGCTGGCTTAAACTTGAAAGAAAAGCTTTTAGGAGGCAACAAAACGAAATTCTCATAAACCACTCTGGCCACACCTTAATTCTTATTCATAAAAGCTGAGTATACTTTACTTATGTGCATTAAATAAAGCCTTCCTTCCCCACACAGGAAGGTGAATATTGGAGTCATCATAGTTTTTGTTATCCAGCTACACTGGGTACAGAAATCTACACAGACATTTACATTTTTCATTAAACACTGCTAATGTTTAGTGGTTCCTACCAGAATTATTTTCTTAGGGATGAACCTATCAGGAGGCACAAAGAGAACCATGTAGAAACAGTATTAGAAGAGTGCCTGTTATCTCCCAGGCATTGTGCCAGGGGCTTTACACACAGTTCTTTTGCTGAATCCTTACCAGCCACTCCAGGAGGTAGTGAGCAGGATGATCCCTCTGACAGAGGTGGGCATTGAAGCTTATTGGTTCACTGACTTGCCCAAGGCCTTTCAGCCTGTACTCCTTCTAGCAAGCTGCTCCTTGTTTTTGAGATGCCAAAGGCATCCCAGTATTGCCATGGTTCTTGCCTCCTGTGTATTTTCCTTTCTCTATACAGCAGTGTGAATCTGGCTTGGATATGAGTTGCCTGAGAGAATGTCCAGCACCCAGGCTGGTCATGTACAGCAGGCGCACTGTGACCACAGAGCAGGTGGTAGGGCAGGATCCCTTTTTTGCTCAGGAGATGGAACAACGCCTAAGCCTTTGCACCTGGACAAATGTGGGTTTGGATCCTCTCCCCACTACCACTGGAGTGACTCTGGGTCAGCTGCTTTATCTTTCCTGAATTTCAACTTTTTCAACTGGATGGGCAGGTTAATGAATGTTGCCTTCTTCACATTGCTGTAGAAAGGAGCAGAGAGAACAAATAGGAAGGATTGGCATACAGTTGCTAATTATTCATTCTTCCATCTCTGCCTCTCCTAACCACACATGGCCCTTGCATTCTCTGGTGCTTTGTGTGAGCTGGCCCAAGCCTGTCTCAGTTTTCTGAGTCAGAACTCATCAGCTCCGCAGCTGGAGCCTATTTGACTTTGGTCCTAACATCTTGCTTAGATGCTGCTCTATTCTACCCTCCTCTAGGGTGTCCCTCAGTCCTCTGGTAAGCCAACTCCAAGTTCTGGTTGGGGTCCAGCTGTGAATAAATTGGGCTTCCTCATGTGGCTAAGCCTTCTGGATCACAAACCCATACCTACTTTCACCTTGGGCCATGCCTAAGATCCCTGTAGCTTTGGATACTGTTGAATGCCACCACAGAGCTGACCTCACCTGCGTGTTGTCCTCCTGCCCACTGCTTACTACTGTCAACATTCTGAGCGTCTTTTGGGGCCAGGCCCTGTAACAAAAACAGGCATAGCCCAAGCATTAGAGCTAGTTCTCTGCATGTGTTGTCTCATCGAATCCTCATTCTAATCGTGCAAGGGAAGCACTCTTAATATGTGCATTTAAAAATGAAGAAACCAAGGCTTACAAATGTGAGGGATCTTTGTCTAAGTCACACCACTAGTGAAAAAGAGGTAAATATCCAGTATTGGGATCCCAAGCCAGTTTTCATAGCCCTTATACTATATTGCTCTTCATCACAGCTGGCAACTCTCCTGTCCTTCTTCCTTTTCTCACTGATGTGCTCCACACAGCACATGCTTTCTTTCACGGCAGCACCTCTCACAATGTACTGTGATTCACTTACCTTTCTACTTGTCTTTAGACCGGAAGGTCTGTGAGGGCAGGGACCGTGTTTTATTTATTCTTGAACTCCTGTGCTTAGTATAATGCCTGGCACCCAGCAAGTACTCTACAGGATGTTTGTTGACTGCATTGTATTGAACTTTTCTATGTGCTGCTGTCTTATGTTCCTGGTATCCAAGTGTCCTATCCAAACTTATCTGAGCTACGACTGCTCTAGAATCAACATTAGCAGTTACCCTCAAGCTTGTGTGTGTGTATGTGTGTGTGTGTGTGTATTTATGTTTGCTGTGATATCAACTAATACAACTGTGGATTCCTAAACACTTGTCTACCTCAAAACCTTTTTAGCCATCATGTTTCTTTAGTTTCTTTTAATCTGGCAATTTTCCACAGCCTTTGTCTTTATGATGTAAGTATTTTTGAAGAATACAGTCCAAAAAAAAAAAAAGAAAGAAAGAAAAGAAAAAACAGAATGTGCCTCATTTGGGGTTTGCCTCATGATTAGATTCAGGTTATGCATTCCTAGCCAGAGTGATATTATTTCTTAGATTACCACATCTGGAGGCACATGATGTCCATTTGGCCATCTGAAGTTAATTTTGATCACCCATTCAAGATGTCATCCTGTTTCTTCCCTGTATAGTTAATATTTTTTTCCTCTTGTAACTAATAATCTGTGAAGAGACATTTTAAGACCATGCATACATCCTGTTACTCATCAAAATTTCCTTCTAGATCTATTGATGACTCCTGCCTGCCCCTATATTTAATATGATTATTGCAAAATAATGATTCTGCAATTAAATGCAATATATGACCCTCGTGTGTACCTTGCACAGGAAGGAAAATTGCCATAAAGCCGGGGTCCCCAATCCCTGGGCTGCAGACCAGTCCTGGTGTGAGCAGCAGGTGAATGAGTGAAGCTTCATCTATAATTACACAGTAAATGTAATGTGCTTGAATCATCCTGAAACCACCCCCTCTCCAGTGCATGGAAAAATTGTCTTCCATAAAACTCCTCCTTAGTGCCAAAAAAGTTGAGGACCACTGCCATAAAGACATAGAAAAAATTATGTGTCCTACCTAAAGCAATATACCAGAAGTCTGTCATGTAATGGTTATCATAGAATCAAGTAACAAGTCTCCCCCAGATCAAATGGTCCCCAAGGTCTAGTCCTGTGTGGGATCTTGTCACCCTATGTGAAACTTCTGGCACCATGAAGGTGCCTGTAGAGAAATTAACAGCTAAGTAACAATGGTATTTTGAAATGGAAGGCTCTAGTTCTGGGTTGCACAAGTCTAAATTTTTTTTTATTAGAAGACAATTCAGAAATGATGAAATGATATCTAAAGGGTCCTGAATATCAAATGAAAGGACAGAGGTCCCTATTGCAATGACACAGAACCTTCTGGCATCAGCACCTGCAAGTTTTGTTCAGTCCCCATTCATGATTGCTGCATATTCTTTCTGATGTTCAACCAGCTTCAGGAATACTTGATATTTCTTGTCGTAATATCTGTGAGAGAAAAATGAATATGTTGAACAATCTCAGGGAATATAATCTGCCACAGTTATGCCCACACCTCCCAAGTTTTGAATGCTTATGGCACCCTGAGCAATGGCTTAGCATGTTTCATACCTATTATTCATAAACTATGTGAAGTGCTATTAGCTCTATTTTTGAGATAAGACCATTTTCTCAGAGAGGCATATCCAAAATAGTACAGCTAAAAGCCAGCAGAGGTGGAATTCAAACTCGAGTGGTCTGACTTCAAAGCCTCCAATGTACATTCTGAAAGGCCCAGGCTTAGCACAGGTCCTTACACATTCCCAGCTTCAATAAATATTTTCTATATGACTCACCTAGGTTAAACCACAGCCTGACCCAGGATGAGAATGGATGTTTTAATCCCTCTTACGAATCCCACACCTTGGTGTCCCTGGCAGACTGCTTTATCCAGAGTAAAACCCCATGGAAGCGTGACTAATGCCTTTTCTACAGCTGTGTCCTGCCTTCCAGGCGTCTCACAGTGGGCCTTGCTCTTTCTCTCCTCTTTAGCTGACTTTTAAGGTGAGACTTGTTAAAACTGGTGCCAGCCGTGAATCAGATGGCAGAGCACAATTCTGAAAGGCATAAGAGCAGCCTGGGCAAATTGCACTTGAAGACTTTAAAACTTTGTCCTTACTCTTCTTTGCTAGGGGATCTGACAGGAGGAGAGTGGATAAATCCAGTTCAACATGTCTTGATAGGTTTTGCGGCACTCTGGAAAGGAGCGGTCAGGAGGGAGGCTGAGTGTAAGCTCGTGAAGTGGAGGAGAGAGAAGGTGAGGGTACCTTTGGAAGTGCACAGAGACTTGTAAATCACATATTTCTGCCTTAAGCATTCTGGTAATGTAGGAGCTGTGATGAGATCAAACACACAGCAAAGAGGGAGACTCAGGCCAGAATTTGAACATCAGCATGGCTGATAACTAGCTGTGTGACCTTGGGGATGGTACATAACCTATTTAGGCCTAAATTTCCTCATCTGTAAATGGAGATAATTATAAGATCTACCTCAATAGAGCTACTGTGTGATATAAGGGAGGCAATATGTGAAAAGCCCTCAGAACAATGCTTGACTCATAATAAATGATGTGAGTTACTACTTTTTAAAGAATTAATATTCTAATATCATCATCAATCTAGCTATATATCCTCCATATATCTGCCAGCTTGTCCTGCTGTGGAGACTTGTGTGTTGCTGTGATGCTGAAAGCTATGCCACTGGTTTTTCAGATACCAGCAGGGCCAACCCATGATGTACAGGTTTCAGCTGAGCTTCCAGACTAAGACAAATTAGGGGAAGGACCCAACAGCCCACTCCAGAAACAACTAACCATTGAAAAACCTATGAATAACAGAGAAGCACTGTCCAATATAGTGCTGGAAGATGAGCTTTCCAGGCTGGAAGGCATTCAAGAAACAACTGGAGAAGAGTTGCCATCTCAAAGTTGAACCGATGTTGATGACAAGAATGGAGTAAAGCCTTTGGGAACTCCCTTTGCTGATGTGGTATGACTCAAAATAAGAAGAAACACAGTGGCTGAAACATTGGGCTCAAACATAAAAAGATCATGTGCATGGCACAGCATTGGGTAGTGTACTGTTCTGTTGTACATAGGCACACCATAAGACGAATTCACACCAATTCAATGGCATCTAACTAGAAAATGCAGTATGAACTTAATATTCAACATAGTAAAATAGGCTATGGAATCTGAAATTAGGAAAGACAAGTCCTTCAGTTAAATCAAATGGTTGGTCACCTACTAATTCTTTTTGGTATAATAACTCTGTGTATTCCTTCCATCTTCTTTTGATATTTCCTCCATCATTTAACATTTTTGCTCTAGAATCCTTCTCTATGGCCAGTTGAGGCTTAAATTTTTCTTCAATTCTTTAAGCTTGTGGAAAATAGCATTTTTTTCCTTTTGGTTTTCTATCTCCAGCTCTATAAGCTTCCAAATTTATGAACCGTGGGATGATTTTTAGGGACAATTTTATTCTTCTAATGACACTCAACAAGGTTGCACTATAGGAGATGGGGACTAAGATCAGTACCCCTACTCATACACTTGAAGATCTCCAATTACTATGAGAACAACTTTGTAGCAACTTTGTTCACTGACTTTATTTTTTATATAAGTGGAATTCTATAGTATTCGTCTTTTTGTGGCTGATGTATTTCATTTAAGAGGAACCTTGAGGCTCACTCATGTTGTGTCACATGTCACAGTTTCCTTTTTTTGCATGTATATCTCATTTTTGGTTACATATTAATCCACTGATAGGTGCTTAGGTTGTTCTGATGTTTTCAGCTATTGTGGATAATGCAGCTGGGAACACAGGGATACAAATTTCTTCAAGATCCTGTTTTCAGTTCTTTTGAGTATATACGTAGAAGTATATACTTCACATGTTACTTCCTTTTCCAGTTTTTTTTGAAGAACTGTCATACACAGCTCTATACCATTTTACTGCATGAGCATTCTAAATTTCTCCACACTATCACTGATGCTTGTTCCTGTTATAGTCAACATCCAAAGGGTGTGAGGTGGTCTCTCACTAGAGTTTTGATTTGCATTTCCCTAAGGGTGATGTTGAATAACATTGTATGTATTTAATAGCTATTTATAAATCTTCTTTGGAGATATATATCCATACAAGTCTTTTAATTATTTTTCTATTGGGAGGGGGCTATGTTTGTTGTTTTTGTTGTTGTTAGGTGCGGTTGAGTCAGTGTCCAACTCATAGTGCCCCTATGTACAACAGATGAAACACTTGTTAGTGCTTCTCTGCTGTTCATGGGGTTTTCAATGGAGGACTGATTTTTGGGAGTGGGTTGCCAGGTCTGTCTCCCAAGCCTACAGCACCTGGTGTTCCCAGGCAGTCTCCCATTCAAAGACTAACCAGGCCTGACCCTACTTAGCTTCTGAGATCTGACGGGATCTGATACCACAGTGCTATGGTTGCAGCCATGTTTGTTTTCAGAAGTTCTTTATTCTGAATATCAATACTTTGTCAGATATGATTTGCTAATATGTTCCCCCATTCTGTGGGTCGCCTTTTTAGTCTGTTGATAGTGTCTTTTAATGCACAACTTTTTTCAAGATGATTTCATTTATTTCAGTGCTGGGGATGAAACCCAGGGCTTTGAGCATACAAGGAAAGTACTCTACTCCTGAGTGCTCTACCACTGAGCTACATCTCCAGCCCTCAAGATACTTTTAAGTGACTGTGCTACATATAAATTTAGTCTGGGAAAAAGGATAAAATGTAGGGTGGTCCTAAAATTTTGCTTTTTAAACAGCTGCTAGATAAGCCTCTGTGTAAATATAGAGCTTAAGTTAGCTGCATCCTCTCTCTTCTAAATTCTCCAAAACTCAGTCAATTGCTTCTATCCAGCCCCAGACCTAAGTAAATACCCCATCCAGTTAATGAAGTTTGAAGCCATGAGATGTGAGAAGAAAACCGGCTCCCCATTTCTAGCTGAAAATCTTTGAGCTGCCTGCAGATGGTGATAAAGCATTGCATGTGCTTCCTTCTTAGAGAAAAACTGGCAGCTGTGAGCAAAATGCCAGATTCTTTTCAAAAGGAGCATATGCGGTTTGCTGAAAGAATTTAAAAACTGACTTTGCTCAAAAGTCTGAGAGGATCATGGGAGAGACGAAGAAGGATAATCTGTTTCTAATTTCAAAAACCAAGCGTTATTCCAGCCGCCCTCTAAGGAACAGGAAGGGGCAGGTAGCATCCCACAGTTTCCACTGCCACTGGAAATTTGAGTCTCTCCACGTTCTGGGGTTGAGCTCCCCCATGCAAAACCTGTTCCTCTGAGCCCAGCATTTAGAGAGGGGTTCATATTCAGGGGGTTAATAGCCTGATTCCACTTGGAGACAGGAGAAAATGGATTGCTTTTTCCACAGGCATTTCCAATTCTCTTAAATAGTGACTACACACTGGTGGAATCTGCACCTTTGCATTATGTGAAGTGGTGGAATTTGTTTTTATCTCTTCACCTCAAATGCATTACTAAAACTATAAAGGCACTTGCACAACTGTCTCTTCATCTTCAAACTCACTGAACAGAGGTCTTCTTTCTCTCTAACCCAGAGTATTGAAAAAGCTTTCTATCTGGTCTCTTCTCTCTTCTACTCTTAGCTTCCTTGACTTGATTCTCAAAGATGGATTCCTAGAAAATGTGCATTTGACCAGGTCTCACCATTGCTTAAGATTCTGTATCTCTGTTCCTATGCAGGAGGAGGCTCAAGGTCTTCAGCATGGCCTCCCGGCTGTTTATGAGCTGACTTCCTCCTCCTGTCTCACTTCCCTCCATGCTTCATCTCATCCTCTGTGTTTTAGAATTATGAGTTGTTTATAAGGATCTCAATGTACCATGCTTCTCCCACTTTTATAACTTTGCATATCTTATTCCCTCTACCGAGAAGTCTCTTCTCTGCCTTGGTCTGTCTAACAATTTCTCTTAAACACTTGAAGTCAGCTAAGACTTAACCTTCTCCCAGAAGCTTTCCCTCACCCCCCCTAGGGTCACAGTCCTTTCCTCTTTGGGCTACTTGCTCACCTGGTATACGTCCATAGCAGAATTTATCCCTTGGATCTGCAATGATCTATACATAAATCAGCTTGTGTCTTACTCCCCTCTAACATCCTACATGGAGTTCAGCATAATGCCTTGAATACAGCAGGAGCTTAATAAACAAATGTTTTGTTGACTTGGGATTAAAACACTGATCAAGGTCACTTAGTAGTTCACAATGCCAAATTATACAAAGGGGAAGTGAATGGACAGATGCTACCAGGTTCTTTGATAGGAGATGTTTTTTGGAACACAGAAGACCAGATTTGCTGCCAATGATCCAAGGGGAAAAACACTGGTCTGAGAATTCAGAAGCTTACATGTGACCTCCAGCTCTGGCCCTACCTAGCTCTGAATCTTGGGTAAGTGAAACTTACCTCTGTGGGAGTTAGTCCTCTCAACTATTAAAAGGAAGAGCGGGATTAGTTGACTACCAAAATTTATTCCAAATCTATAATTGTATGGGTTTGTATGTTCTCATTCCTTAGCATTGTGCCTATAAAAATATAAACTTACTTTTTATCCTCACGTCTTGGAAACACAACTTTCCCAACTCTGCTCATTCTTGCCATTGCTTCCTGTTAAATGGAAAACAACACAGACCGCTCAGTTGGAAAGCTAAAGCCAAACAGAGGCTTGTGACAGGCAGGGAACATTTTCATTAGAACTCACTTCCCTTTAAGATATTCAGTTAGCCCATGCTTTTTTCAAATTGTTTTTCTCTGTCAATAAGAATAAAAGGCAATGCGTAGTTAAGGTTCCATCTGTGACCGCAAGTCCTGGGCTTAATAAATAGCTTTGCACTGAGGGCTCCAGGAAAAAAACAATCCAGAAGGCAAAGCACTTCTGAGACTACCTGAGGGTTCAAGGGAAGGAACCGGCTCCCCTCCTTATTACCTGGACACAAAGGCATAAATAAGGCAATAAACCAGCCACTGTGTACACTGTCTATCTGACTACAGAGAATAATAATATCTGCACGGAACCCATGTTGCACATGAGGTTTGGAATAAAATACGTAAAGCTTCTTCAGTTCACCCTCAGCTCTCTCCCCAGCAGTCTCTGGCATTGTGAGTACAGTGGTGAGACCTCTGGGTCAAATCTAATTGAGTTGAATTCTGGAATGTGACTTGAGGGCTTTCTTATCTTTACTTTGGGGCACTCAGGCAGATGACACCTTAAGGCATCTGGGAGGAGGTAGGTCATCAGATGTGGTATGTACAGCATAAGATCCACCACAAATCTGCTGGCTACATTATATAAATGGAAGAATTAGGTTTCCGGGGGCAGTTCTCCAGGTTGTTTATGCCATGAGGAAGTTACTGGGAATAGAGTGAACCCAAATTTTGGGGTCCAACAGACCTGAGTAGGGAACACTGCATGTAACAGCATGACTAAGCTCCACAGAATAGGCCCTGTCTTAGAAACAGCTATTGAATTCTTATTGTTAAGGGTATAGTCATTCTGGGGTCACGTGCACAACTTCTCATTCCACACATTTATTAATTACTCACTATGTGCCAGACACTGCTAGTGATACAGATTTGCATAAGACATACTCTTTGTCCTAGAGAAGCTTACATACTGGCAAGGGAGGGGAAAAATGCAAAATCTGAGTACGACTCAATATATGAGAGCCCTAAGTATCTTCAAAACATTCAAGTATCCCCCTGACCATCTTTGCCACCTTACTGTGACTGATTGATTTATTTGCATAACACTAATTACCTTCTGACATGTGGTTTATGTGTTCCTTATTGGCCCTCTCCACACCTTGCCCTAACTAAAATGTAAGCTACACCAGAGCAGGGGCTTTGTCTGCTTATCACTGAATCTCAGCACCCAGAATATTCATAAAACACTCTGAGCCCCATCTATGTGCCAGACATGGCACTCAATACATGAAGACTACAAAGACGAAAGAGGTATGAACCTGTCAGCAAGGTGCTCGCTGAAGAATGGAAAAGACATTAGCTCTGATCAAAAGAGGCCAGGATAAGTGCTACACTAGAAATGGATAAACTTTTCAATGATGATTCAAGGTTTAGGAAAACTGGTAACTTTCTCCTCTGCTAACTTATAAGAATTTCCATTCCTGCTAGATTGCTCTAGTGAGTCTTCCCCAGGACAGCATGAACATTCGGAACTAGTTATATGGTTTCTTAGCTGTGGATGGATGAGAAAGTGCTGATGGGGAGATCAGAGGTGCTAGAGTAGCAAGCATATGGACAGCAGGAAGAAATGGCAGCCGTAAGTAGAGAGGAGATGAAAAATTATTGACCAAGAAACCATAGAGCCAAGACAAAAACTAGAAAAGGGCCATCTGGAGTCATTTTACGAAGGGGCAGACAGGCAAGCACATCTTATTGAGGTTGCTTCTGCCCTACTATGGGATAGGGATGAGCTTTGCTTACTCCAGCACGTGTCTGCACACTTTCCTCACAGCCTAAGTTCTGATCCCCTTAAAGTGAGCCCATGCCTTGCTGAGATGGTCTCAGCAATCCCCACCATCACCTTTGCTACTTGTTCTCATTTTGTCCTTGCCTCTTCCTCTGCTAGGAGGACACTTCTAGGAGGACCCTGCCCCCTGTCACCACGCCTGCAACTTGAAAATACACTGGGGCACACCCCTCAGGGTTGGACTTAGGCGTGGTCTTGAAACAGCATTCCAGCATGGCCTTCCTGGGTGGGATTCAGGAAACTTGTATCATTGAAGGTGCTCTATGAATGTTATTTTTCTTCCCACAGCAACAGATGTGTGGACAAATGGCAGACATCAGGGAATTCTTTCTTCCTTTCTTCCCATTACCTTTGCTTGTTTTAAAAATCAATTACCAAGAAACAAATACTCACCATACAGATTTCAAAGGCTTAAAAAAGGGTTACTTTTTTTCTGAAAATGAACCCATTTAAAAGTTGAACTTAAGTCAGGTACACACTTCACTGAGATTTTTTCTGACTCATCCCCACCACCTGTGTTCCCACTAAATTGAGTTACTTGCTCCTACAGCAACTTGTGCTTCTGTTTTCCAGGGCATGTATAACATAGCAACATACTTTTTTGTTGACACATTAGTTTCCCCAAGTAGACTGTGAGCTCTCTAAGGCAGGAATTGTTATGATTATTTTCATTGCCAGCTTCCCCATCTGGCATATATGAACCCAGGGAATGTTGATGGAGGGAATGAACTTAGGGATAATACACGTGACAGAATGTTAGAATGGAAGTCTTGGCTGAGATCTAAAGATGACAGACATAAGATACTAGTGTGAGCTGGAAAGAGACCACCTTGAAGAGTTGTAAAAAGGGTGGTTGAAGATCTATGAAGCAACTCTTAAACCTTTCATCCACATGGAAGGGCAAAGAGATGGATTTTTAGGAGAGGGCTGTTGGTTTACTGTGCATCAGGGTGAGGGGAGTCTCTCCTTTCATAAATCAAGATAGCAGGGTTTCACTGGGACCATCTGGGTGCCACTCCTGCTGTGAAGGGATGGGCAGGCTGGGAGCTTCAGAGAAGAAGTGGAGGAAATGGTACACCTGCATTAGCCAGCATTGCCAGGCTCTATCAGTCTCCCAGAGGCATGGCCTTCCCCATGGACCTTAGGTGAATTGGATATGAGAGGGAAAGCCTGGGTTATCTTAGCTCCTGTACAATATGGCTGCCTAATGATGCCGGGGGACGGTGCAAACTACCAGATTTCTAATGAAGAAAGAGAAGAATAAGCAATCTGCTAGAACAGATGGGGCTTAACAAGGACAAGAATACCACAGGTGAGATGTTTCCAGAGGCAGAGGGTCTCCAAAAGACAGAGCCTTATGAGACCAAGAGCCAGTTGTCCACACTGATTAGCTAAGAGAGTGTGAAGCCCGTATGTGACAGTCCTGATAAGCTAAGAACTTTCCTACACCCCTAGCCTGTTTTACCTTGTGCTCTCCAACCACCTCAGGGGAACAAGAAAAAAGCTAATAGGTTGGAGAGGAGGTGGGTGAGGAAGAATAAAGAATCTAATCAGAGCGACCTCATCATTTGTGACAGACCCCACCTGGAGAAACTGGGGGACGTTTCACCCTTACCTTCAGATATTCCTTGACATGTGAATTTCTGAGTTTTGTCTATGTCTCACAACTTACAGGGACCATGAAAATTGTATCATCTAGGTTAACTTATACTTATCTAAGAAAAATAATGCAATTATCATGATTTTTAACCAGGGCAGGAAAAAACTAGCTCTTCTGCATAAATGGAAAGGCGCAATTCTGTCCCAAGAAGTTATGAACTGAAGCTACTTAGTAGTCCCAGCTACTCTGGAGGCTGAGGCAGGAGAATGAATCACTTCCACCTCGGAGCTTGAGACTAGCTTGAGCAACACAATCAGACCCTGTCTCAAAAACAAAAGTGTGCGAGTTCTTCTACTATGTTTTGTTTTTTTTACACAACTTTCTAAATGCCAATTACCTATGCATAATAAAGACTGGATGAAAATACATTAGAACATTAACAAGTTCAAGAACATGGGTGATCCTTTCTTTTCTTGTCAACTTGTTTTATTGTGTTTAAATTTTTGTGTAGTGGTATATATTGATTTTTATCATTATAAAGGAAATACAAGTATATTGCATTATATTTTGAAAAAGCTGTGCTTCCGTAGGTAGACAAAATGACTTGGGCTCACCTTCCTCTCTCTAGAAAGACAGGGGTTGTTCTGGGTGCCTGACAAAACATGGAGGAAGCCAGAAAATCAGTGCTATCATCACAAACAGCACTGCTGAGTTTTCCAGTTTCTCCAAATAATTAACACAAAATTGAAACCTCAGGAACCTGCTGGGGGGAGTCAATCTGGAACTCACCACAGTATCATAATATGAATTTATTGTGGAAATGCTGACACATGCTAAATATAGTCACCCCCACAATATATTTCTGTTCAGAAAGGTTTATTTGAAGTTGGAGTCCAAATTCAGACTTTCTGTCAGCAGGCAGGGGCCAGGCAATCTTAATTGGCAGAGAGCTACCCTCTTCGTTTCAGTCTAGACAGCACAATGAATAGAGTGACTTTTCTCTTTGCTTTTTGCCCACACAAAGAAAGCTTTTTAAAAACAAAATATTTTGTAAAATAGCATTTTAATCACTTCTTTTCTTTCTCTCTCTAAGGCAGCGCTATAAATAAGCCATGAAAGTTCACATTAGATTGTCACTTCTAAAAGCGAGTGAAGGGCTTCTGTAGGGAAAAAAAGGGGTCCCTGTAGCTGGCCATGAAAGACCTCATTCATGGGGTTGACCCTTCCCTTGCGTGTCAAGGCCATGCTGCCAGTCAGCACACTCTGCTCACTGCTTCTCTGGGGGCAGCACTGGCAATTGCCAGGCCTCTGTGTGGGCAGGGAAAATACCCAGTTTTCGTGTATGATGGCCTGGCCAGGGAACTACTACAGAGCTTTAGACCCCATTGGGGTGAGTTACCAGGGAAATTAGGCTAAAGAAAAGAAAGGACTCTTCAGCACTCCTACAGAAGATGTAGATTCCAAGGATGAGAGTCATACTGATGTTGCCAATTTAGGGAGCAGGAGATATAAGGGTACCTTCTCCCTTATTTTGGGGAGCCATGGCTTTAAGACTTGGGGAAGACTACTAGGTAGACAAGATGTAGGCACCAATGGTCACTGTAAGCCTGGCAGGGTCCAGAGTCATGATCTGCTCGGGAGAATAAATCAGGACCAGGTTTGGGGGGAGCTAGCTATACATGAACTCCCAGGAGGCAGGGAGCGTGTTGCTGCAGGGCTGATGCCTGGCACCGTCCAGGTACCTGCTGGTGCTTGGTTAACATCTGTGAGCCGCTGAATGAAAGGCTGATGACTTTCACTATGTAAAATCATCAAAGCTAGTGTTATCAAACAGGCATACCTGCAGTTGGAAAGTGCTTGGGATGATTTATTAGGATTCCAGAGAAAAACACTGGAAGTACCATTTATAGGAATTTTAGTCTAAAGAAATTGATTAAGCTTTACCAGCATGTACAGACACACATTAGACAGTCATCAGTCTTGGAAGCTGCATGAAGGTTCTTGAGATGAGTGGGGCTTTCTAACACCATGGGGCGGCTGCACTGGGCTTGTTTATATGTCCTCCAGTTCCAGGATTTGAATGTTCCAGGTTAGTGGATTTACAGATTACCTAGCTTTATTTAAATGAACCTTCACAACACATGCAAGCAACTGAAAAAGATTTAGTAAATGGATTGTGGGTGATGGGGATAATTCAGATTCAAGTAAACAAAGAACCAGGGACATTTTTACTCATTACTCTATCTCTTCACATTTTAAGGTAAAAACAATGAACACCTAGTTTGATAAGGCAAGAACTGGGGAAAAAACGAAATCATTAAGACGACTGAAGTACAGACACCCAGGCACATATAAAATCTTTTAGAAATCATCAAAAATTAGCCAGGCATGGTTGCACACTTCTCTAATCCCAGCACTTGGGAGGCTGAGGAAGGAAGATCACAAGTTCCAGGATAGCCTGGGCTACACAGTGAGACCCTCTATAAAAACCAAACCAATCAAAAAACAAAACCATCAAAAACTATTTAAAAATCATTAAAATCACAAAAACAAAAACACTTGGCTGCTGGGTATGGTGGTACACATCTTTATCCTACTTACTCGGGATGCAGAGGCAGGAGGATTGTAAGTTTGAGGCCAGAGGCAGCCTGCAGAATTTAGTGACACCCTGTCTCAAAATACAAAGTGAAAATGGACCAGGGGTGCATCTTAGTGGTTGAGCACTTGCAAAAAGCATGTGTGATGCCCCAGATTCAACTCCCTAGTACCTCAAAAGCGGGAAAAGGACATGGCAATCCACTCCTGAAGCAACCCAGAAATAATTAGCCATTGAAAACCTTATTAGGATTGCTATGAACCAGATCCAACTCGACGGCACACAACAATAATAACAAAGTACTTCAACAAACAAACACATAAACAACACCTGGCTATAGATAGGATAGACAGTGGACCTTTAGATGTTAGTATGAAGCCAAATAAATAATAAGCAAACACATTTGAAGTATTTTTGGCTCACCTATATTTTCTCTGGGCTAGGATTTAGCTCAGTTGGTAGAGTGCTGCTGTACAGTCTCTGAGGTTCTGGGTTCGATTACCAGCACCACAAAAATGGGAGAAGGACTTGGCAAACCATTCCTGAGGCAATCCTGAAACAATCAGCCATTAAACACCCTATGGGGGTCACTATGAGTTGGACACAACTCAACAGCACCTAACAACAACAACAACAACAACATATTTTATCTGTTTTATAGAATAACCTACCAGCACAGACAACATATTTATGCTTTTACATGCATACATTTTCACATTGAGGATGCATGCTCAAATTTTTCTTCACCAATGGGCAATATGATCCAAAAAGGCCATAGTGTGCACTGCCTCAACAGCCAAGCACTACCGCCATTGCCATGCCACTGGTTCAAGCTGTTGTCCAGGTGCTTATTCTGTGCTGTGCTTTGTGCCACTTGCTTTATGCACATGACCTTTTAATCCACTGAAATGACTTAATGATACAAATATTATTATCACTTTTATGTACAATGGAGCTGAACAGAAAAAGAGTGTAAGTAATTTGTCCACGGTCAGGAAGTCAATGTGTAGTAAAGTCAAGCCTGGTTCTGACTCTGCGCCATTCCTTAGCCCTGTATTCAGAACCAATAGTACCATCTTACCTGTCATGAAAACCACCTGGTCTTGAGTCTCCTAGGCTTGAGTTCAAATCTCACCTCTACTTATTGGCTGTGTGATCATTCTGAGTGTGTGTGGATGTGTATGGGACATGTATTAACAGAGGACACTGTACCTTTTCCCAGAGATGCTGACACAAAGCTCTGCAATACATGAATCTCTCTTCTTGAGGAACTCTGACTCATTTTACTGGAACAAGTTCATGTGCTAATGTGTGGGCTGGGGCACATGACCCTTCCACAGAAAAACAGAAAATATAGCAATGTGATTTTCTTCCAACAAGCAATAAGAAATAGCTAATTGTTCTTTTATTTAATTTGTTTTTTTTTTTCCATTTTGACACAGTCATCTTTTGACCTGCACCTGGTATTCTGTGTAAGCCCTATGCATTGGAAACAATATGTCAATTGAGAAGCAGGAAGAGATGAGAGAAAAGAGTGGGAGAGGTCTTCATCATTAATCATGATAGGAAGAATAGCACCTCAGTTTTCATTTTAAATATGCTGTATCACACATCTATCTTGCTTAAGAGGGTTATGAGTATACATATTCATCAAAATTCATCAAACTACACATTTAATATCTGTATATTTCACTTTATGCACACTGCATCTCAATTTTAAAACTATAAAAATACCATATATGTGTATGAGTATGTCAGTATATTTATATTTTATTGTTTAATTACAAAAGGCCTATCAAATGGAAATAAAAATCTTTAGATGCTCAGTTCTCCAATTCTGACCCTAAAGTACACTTCCAATTAGTCTTTTGATTATAACAGAAGTGAGGCATTGAACCTCTCTAATTCTATAGGAAATGGAACTGTTAGCAGAAAAATACTTCATTTGAGAGATGAGTGGGCTTGGAGTTAGATCCAGGTTCTTCTGCTTACCAGATGTGTCAACTAAGACTCAGTTTTCCCACCTACGAACTGAGAATAATGATGTCTACTCACCGCATTGTTGAAAATTCCAGTACCCAATTCTCTGATTACCACTTCCTAACTAGTCTGCTGTTTTCACTTTGGTCCTCATACAGAGGTCAGGGCCAATCAGGATGATTTTTCAGAAAAAGAGAAAATATAAAGTGGTAACTAAAATAATAAAAATCTCACTATAACAACTTTGAACTTGGGCTCTACCACTTACTAGCTATATGATCATGATCAAGCAAATTCCTTACTTTCTTTATGGCTGTTTGCTCATCTGAAAAGGAGGTTAGTCACATTCCTTTTACAGGATTTCTCGGATGACCACAGGAGAGATTTGAAGTGAGGTGCTCAGAACAGTACCAGCATGTAGTAAACACTCCATAAACCTTATATATCTGTTATCCTGCTAATGCACACATTTCATGTGGCCAGGGCTTTGATTCATTTACTGCACTAAAAACTGGGCCTGGATGGAATATTCAATCCATCAACATTTGTTGAATAAGTCGACAAATGAAGTAAATTAGATTGTGTGTCTCTGAGATGTTTTTGCCCACAGCACTTCTTATACCAAGTGTGTGATTTTTTTTCTCTCACACCAACCAATTCCCCACTTCTCCAGACACCAACTGGTGGCCTACAATTCAATTTAGTTCTGACATTGACTACTCAGACATAGGGTCAGACTTCACATATCAATGACTCAGTTCCACAGAGCTGCCCTCACCTCAGATGCCAGCTGCAAGCCCTAGACCTCTCATACTGCTGACTGACTGACTATAGATTGGGGGTTCTCCATACCCCACAGGCCTCAGGTTTGATAATTTGCTAAAATGTGCTAATAGAACTCAAGAAAAGTGTTTACTTACTATTACCAGTTAATTAGAAAGGCTAGGAGTCAGGCACAGGCAGATGGAAAGGATGCAGAGGACAAGGTATGAGGGAGGGGTATGGCGAGGTTCTGCCTTCTCCAGGCCCTCCTGCCAGCACTGCCATGCATTCTCCAACCTCACAGCCACCTGAATCCCATCATTCAGGGGTTCTTATGGAAGATTCTTTACATAGGCAAATGGATTAAATCACTGGTCATTGGTGATGTACTCAAACTCTAATCCCTCTCCCCTCCTGGAAGGTCAGTGAAGGGACCCAAAGTCTTACCCTATTATCATGCCTTGGTCTTTCTGGCTACCTGTTCCCTTTCTGAAGCTATCCAGGGGCTTCCAGCTATCAGATATCTCATTAGCATGCAAAAAGACCTCACTCTGGAAGAGCACATGCCTTCCAGAATCCCAGCGACCCCTGAGACAAGAGGATCACAAATCTAAGATCAGGGGCAGTCTACACAACTTAGTGAGATCCTGTCTCAAAAAATAAAAATGCAGCCAGGGGTGTGGCTAACATTTGGCTAGCATGCACAAGGTCCTGTGTTCAACAAACCCAGCACCGAAGGACAAACAAACAAACAAACAAACAACAAAAGAACCCATCACTCTGGAGAGTCCAAAGGTTTAAGGCTCTTTGCTTTTTAGGAGCCAAAGGTTTTTTTGTTTTGTTTTATTGTTTTTGTTTTTGTTTTTTAGGTGACAAGAACCAGGGACAAAGATCAAACATTTGTTTTTTAACACAGCACAGTCTCTGACTTTAGGGTCTGTTTATAAGACCCATGCAATGTTCCAGTCTTATGGTTTCAAAATGTTTCCAACTCCTGGGACCCTTCTCTCCACTTTACATCACCGCTCACCCCCACAGCCATAGTGTGAAACTTACCTACTGGGACTGCTATGCTTCCATACTTTCCAGAATACTAGTAGCTCCTCTCTAGCTTTAATTGCCCATCAGTCCAATTCTCTCATTTGCACTGTCATTCTTACAAAATGTCCTCTGCCTCATGGCTATTTCTAGAATCTTGATCCCTTCCTTTTCTTTCAGTCTATATTCCCCTTTTGGCACTCATTTCTTCTATAGCTAGCTCAGAGTCCATTACCTATTATGCCAAACACATTTACCATCAAGAATCACTACTAATACTCTCTTCATTGCTAAACCCAGAGGAGACATCTAGTCCACAGAAGCCATTTAACCAGGATAAGTTTCATTCATGGCTTTCAGGGTGAAATTTTGCTTAGGACAGATCAGGCTAGTAGTAGACTACAGGTGGAAAAGCTGAAACACTTTGAAAGCTCTTGGGGATCTCAGCTCCTCACAAATTTATACTACTTGCTTTAAAGTTGCTTCCTTATAGGGAAGACTTTTAGGGCATCAGATTAGCAAAACATAATCAGTAGCAAAGAATCAAAATATATGATGGTATTAATGTAGTGAAAAATGAACTGTGAAGGATGTTGGGTAGGCACTATGTCAATTGCTCTATGTTTGTACTTGTTGTTAGGTGCCCTCGAGACAGCTGATGAATAATCAAATTATCCAGGACACAGAGTGTCTATCCACCTATCTATCCCTCAGGCTCTATAAAGTTCCCAGCTTTTAGATCACCAATTCTTCTGCGGCAGAGCCATCCTGGCAGTGGAGTCTGGACATCCTGACCTGGCCTCTGAGGTTGGTCTTAGACTGGTTTACAATTGTGATTCACTCTGGCTAAGGGAGAATTCATTCAATCAACTTTGGGAAGAAAAAGACAAACAAAGAAGTTGAATCTAAAGCCAGGAGCTGAGAAGGCCAAAGACTGTACCAAAGCACCAAAGCAAGGAAAGGGCTGGAAAGAAAGTGGGAAGTCAGTGGGAAAGGGACAAAACAGAAGGCAGGGAGAGAAAACAAAAGGAATGCAAGTCCAGCATAAATCACTGTTGTGCTCTTTTATATGGGTTTATAATCTATTCTGTGTTCCCAAATCCCCCACTCCCCACTTTCCCTCTGTCTTGTCATCTAGCACATAGTGGGATAAAAGCCTTTTCACTTATATGTTCCCCCACTAGACTGTGAGATGTAGGGGCCATTTATTTTATCTATATTCTGTGCAATTGACATAAATACTGTGATGATGCAATAAGTACATCTGGAGAGAATGGATGAACAATTAAATGGGTTAATGAATTAATGAATAACTCAGGGGTGGGACACAGAATATCTATATAAAGCAACACTAGGATCTCCATCAGTTGTACTTTTTGGTATTTCTTCAGTGTCAAGACAACACATTCTTCACTATCAGATGCCAGGCAATTAAGAACATGAGGTCTGGACTGCATAGTTTAGAGTTTTAGGTCTTTCATTGGCTAGCTGAATATCTGGGCAATTCACTAACTTCTTTGTGCCTCAGTTTTCCTCATCTTTAAAATAGAAATAATAGAAATACTCACAGGGTTGGTAGAGAAAAAGAGAAAATACACGAAAGCCATTTAAATTAGTGCCTATCACAAAGTAATAGCTATAAAAATGTGAGTTAGTTTTATTATAATAATTATTATACCCATCTCCTCCTTAGAGCCTACAGCTGTAGCCCTGTGGCATCCAATCCCATCAGATCTTGGAAGCTAAGCAGAGTCAGGCCTGGTTAGTACTTGGATGGGAGAACACCTGGGAACCAGCAGGTGCTGTAGGCCTAGGAGATGGACCCAGAAACCCACTCCCAAAAATCAATCCACCATTGAAAACCTTATGAACAGCAGAGAAGCACTGACAATAGTGTTTCGCCTGTTGTATGTAGGGTTGCTATGAGTTGGATACCAATTCCATGGCACCTAACAACAACAACCACCTTCCCAGAAACACACTGGATCTTGTAATGGTCTCTGGAGTGCTACTATTTAAAGGCAGCACTTCCTAATCTTCTGCTGCATGTGACATGCTGCCTGGGAATGGGAGTGACAATGAACATGGAATGCAGAAACCGTTTAACACAGAATACCCACTGATGTCTCTGGTTAATGAGGGGAAGGAAGATGAACAATGAGCAGAAAAAAGTTGTATACAATAAAAGTTGCAGGTGCTTTTAGGATTGGAAACATGGTGTTTATTTTTGGGTTGGACTTCCAGGACTTTTACATAAAACAAACAAAGAAAACAACAATGTCAGCTGTGTTTATGAATATGAGCTTACTTTGGCTTTCACAAGACAGGCAGTCCAGCCTGCTTCCCTCTGGATACCATATTATAGGCAGGCACATGACATGCTTAGAAAAAAAAATGATGCGGGAAGTCAGGAGGCTCTAGGCCTGTATTAATCTTAGTATGGACTCTGTTATTTTGAATAAGTTGCTTCCTTTCTTTGGATCCCAGTTTCCTCTTCTCCAAAGTGGGAAGTTTGAGCCAGATAATGCTAGTTTTATTGTTCAACAAGTGGTTATTGAGTATCTATTGGGTGTTAGGCATTAAGCTAGGTACTATGGATATATCAGCCAGGAATCTCTGATCCCTGGCCTCATAGAGCTTAGGGTTTAATGAAAAAGCACAGGTGCTATGGAAGAGGGTGAGAAGGAGTCATATCTAGCACAGAGTTCATGGGAACTAGTTGAAGGGTGAAAAAGAGTTGGTCAGGTAAAGAAAATTGATGAAGTGGGTTCTAGGCTGAAGAAAATGTATATTTGAAAGCTCCAAGTCAAGATTATATAGCACATTCAAGGGACTGAAAAAAGTCCAAGACAGCTGGAGAAGACAGAATTAAGAGAAATAGTGATAAGAAATGGAGCTACAAATGAAGACAAGTGTCACATTTTGGACAGTCTTGTAAATCAGGTTAACGGTTCTTGGCACAATGTCAATGTCAAGGAGAAAACTCTAAACTATTTGAAGCAAGAGCAATCTTCTTCATGTTTGAGGAAGATCACTTTGGCTGATAAGCATGGGTTACTAAATGATAAAAGTGAAGATAAGGCAACCTTTCCAAGGGCAACAGTGGAGAAGTCCTGGTGAGATATGAGGGTGGCTTGTGTTGATCAAACTATGAAAATGCACAGACAAAAAGAACTTTTGCGGGGGGGTGAAGGGTCTAAGGAATTTCAATTCTAGAGACACAGGTTTGAACTGGTGTTCTGGGAAAGGCAGTGAAAGTGCAAGCTAATATGGGCTCTTAGATGTTGGGAGAGAACAGGGGCGCCTGTTCAATAGGAGATAAAGGAAAAAACATACATGCTTAGTACAATGTCCATAGAACAAGAGTCCCATAACCTCTCCTTATGCATCTTGTTCCCCTGGACACAATGCAATTGTACAGTTGGTCTGGTAATTCCAGGTACCTGTGGTCAGAGGATAGAGGTGTCCAAAGTTCACCTTCTAGGCAATAGCTTGAGACATACTTAAGTCCTATTCCCTTAATGGCCTCAAAACTACATTCTGAAAGCTCTGTCAATGTTGTCTTCATCATGATTTTCCTTTTATTTCCACACTTGAGTTAAGAATGTTAACTGCACAATTAAAGCAGAGTGGAAGATGCAACAGACATGAGATGTAGTTTAGAATGATGCTGTAACAACCTGATGAGAGGTCAGAGGGCAGGTTCTAAATGCCCTCGAGATTTGGGTAGGAAAGATGAAGTAGGTGTGGTGCCATCTACAGACAGGTCCATGTACTGGGATAGCGCCAGTTTTTCAGGTAAAGGTGGTAATGCTAAGTTCAGATTTAAACATGTTTAAATTGAGATGCCTGTGAGCCCTTTAAGTAGAGACATTTTATGGACAGCTGTAGATCTGCTGGTACATATATAATAAATGAGTCCTCAGAAGTGAGTGATAATTTCAGAATCCTGTAGAAAATCACCATATAATATAGGGCAGAAAAGAAAGGGGAGCTGGCAAAGGAATTTGGAAAGAAACATTCAGAATGCTGGAAGGAAAACCAAGAAAGTCTGTTGTCAATGAAGAATCTCCTGCTGAAGGGAGCATTACACTTTGTAAAATGTTGCCAAGGGTAAAGGGTTTAAGGATTAAAAAGCTCTTTGAGCTCAGCAATGCTCTAGGCTGGCATTAATGACCTACACTAGCACAATTCTGGGAGTACAAGGCCAGATCAGCTTTGGTTAAAGAGGTTGATGTGGTAGCAAGAAAATCATGATAGTAAAGAAAGACATCTTTTATAACATTTTTACTGTAAGAGACAGTATCTGGAGGGACTGATAGGTAGGAAAAGGGATTTTGTTTTTAAGATTAGAGAGTTTATAGGAGTATGGTCCAATGGAAATAATATGAGATATATGAGTAATTTTAAATTTCCTACTGGCCACTTTGTACTCATGAGGAATCTGTACATGGACCAGGAGGCAGTTTTTTTGGACAGAACAAGGAAACACTGCTTTGTTTAAAGTCAGGAAACATGTGCATCAAGGCTGTATCCTTTCTCTGTACCTCTTCAATGTCTATGCTGTGCAAACAATCTGACAAACTGGACTTTATAAGATAAATGTGGCATCAGGATTGGAGGAAGATTCATTAACAATCTGTGTTACACAAATGACACAATTCTGCTTGCTGAAAGCGAAGAGGGACTGAAATATTTATTGACGAAGATCAAAGAACACAGCCTTAACATCAAGTAAACAAAAATCCTTACAACTGGATCAGCAAGTAGCTTCATGATATATGGAGAAAAAACCGAGATTGTCCCAGATTTTGTTTTCCTTGGTTTATAATCAACACCCACAAAAGCAGCAGTCAAGAAATCAAAAAACACATTGCACTGGGAAAAGCTGCTGCAAAAGACCTCTTTCAAGTGTTGAAAAGTAAAGATGTCACATTGAAGACGAAGGTGCACCTGGTTCATGTCATGGTATTTTCAGTTGCTTCATATGCTTGTGAAATCTGGAGAATGAATAAGGGAGACAGAAGAATTGTTGTTTTGAATTATGGTGCTGGAGACGAGTATTGAGTATACCATGGGCTGCCAAAAGAATCAACAGATCCATCCTGGAAGTACAACCAGAGTGTTCCTTGGAAGCAAGGATGCCTAGACTGCATCTTATGCATTTTGGACATGTTGCTGTTGTTATTGTTGTTAGTTGCCATCAAGTTGTGTCTTGACTCATAGCAACCTCATCCCTGGAGAAGGACATCATGTTTGGCAGTATGGCGTGTCAATCAAAAAAAGGAAGAATCTCAGCTTGATGGATTGACACAGTGTCTGCAACAATGGTCTTTAACATTAAAAAGATCATGTGCATAGCACAGTGTTGGGGAATGTTTTGTTCTGTTGTACATAGGGTCACTGTGTCAGACCCGATTCGATTGCACCTAACAACAACAACAAAATGGCCACTTTAAAAAAAGCAAAAAGAAAGTAGTGACTTCAGTTTTAATATAGTCTATGTAATGTATTATATCCCAAATACTATCATTTTACCAAGTAATTAATATAAAAATTATTATTGAGGTATTTCACATTCTTATTTAGACTATGTCTTTGAAATATGGTATATATTTTACCTATTTTATTTGAATTAGACACATCTCAAGGGTTCAGTAACTACATTTGACTATGGCTACAGTGGTGACTACACAGACTGAGGTGTAGTTAAATGCTGAAGAGCAGGAGTTAGTATTGAAGGGAAGGCCAAATATACAGCACTGAGAGAGATAATGGATTGAGTGGGATGTCAGAAGCAGTAGGAGACAAAGGAGCATGTGATCATAATTGTGACATCTCTACTACTATAAAAATGTGAAGAAGAAAGAAAACTGGTTACAAGCAGTGGTGGTGCTGCTAAATGTTGAACAACTGGCCCTACTATAAAAAACCCTGATTTGTAGAACTTTTTAATTTCTGCGTTGGAAAAATTCCCATTGTAGCCATTTTTAAGCCAGTAATGCCAGTATTGAATGTAGAGCTGAAAAGAGATGGGCACACTCTACTTTTGTTGTTGTTGCTTTATTGTTGTTGTTGCTTTTGTTGTTGTTGTTATTGTTTTGTGGTACTTGGGGGTGGAACACAGGGCCTTGCACATACTTTGCAAGTGTTCTACCAATGGGCTGAACCCCCAACCCATTATTTATTTTTTTATTTTGAGTCCGGGTCTCACTAAGTCATGTGGGCTGCCTTTGGCCTCAAACTTGGGATCCTCCTGCCTCCACCTCCAGAGTTGTAAGGATCATAGACATTTGCCACTGTGTCCAGCAAGGGCACATTCTACTCTTAAAAGCAAGTATGAGCTAGCTGGGAGATTTGAAGACAGTTATTTTAGTCCATTTTGTACTGCTATAACAGGACCACAGACTGGCTACTTGATAAATCATAGAAGTTAATTTGGCTCATGGTTTTAGAAGTCAGGAAGTCTAGTGCTGAGGGGTACATCTGACAAGGGCCTTCTGACTGGATCATCCTCAGCAGAAGGTAGAAAGGCAAGAGAGCAAGTGCAAGAGAGAGGGGAAGCGACCAGACTCATCAGGTCCCACTTCCACAATAACTAAGTCACTCATGTGATAATGGCACTAACCCATTCATGAGGGCTCTGCCAAATGACCTGGTAAAAGTTCTACCGACCAGTACTGCTGCACCATGGATTAAGTTCCCAATACCTGAACTACAGGAGACTCATTCAAACCACAGCATCTTTCTTATGGCTTTTCTCTTAGAGGTAGTTGGTGGTTGAGAATAAACAGGAGGTTATCTGTGAGATGAAAGATGGGGATGAGCACTGGGCAAATTGGATATAAACATTGTGGGAAATGGGAAATTGAGCTCACATGATATATTGGTCAGGTTCCTGTCAGGAAACAGATGGACACTTACAATGGGAGGTAAGCTTAATAAAGCATTTGTTTAAAAAGATAGATTTGGAAAAGAAACAAATGCCTAATGACCAGCAACAGTGGGGAGCCATTGCAACCTCTTAGCCTGGAGGAGCAAAGGGAGGGAGGATAGGGTCTCACCACGGAGAGAAAATTGCAGTGAGAGGGCCACCTGCAGGAACTGTGGGCTATAGCAGGGAGGTTGATGGTAGATGAACACAGCTAACTTGCAGTAACCCAGTAAGGAGATAGCTGGGGGAATAAATACCCTCATTCTATCTTCCTGGTTGTGCTTCCCATTATCCAAACCCAACTAGAAACCAGGGGTAAAGGACGCTATTTGGTGACAATTAATATATAGTGATAGAAGTCTGCCTTAAGGTTGCATGTTTTTATCTGATAATGTTGAGAAGGCTGGATTCATTCAGGACTGGGATTAGGTAAAATAAGAACAATGAGGGGAAAAAACAGCCATACCAGAGACGGCACATGTGAAAGAGAATGGGTGGGCAGGGGGAAAGTGAAAAAGAGAGTTGTAAAACAGCCCTTCAGGGGACATGTTAGCCCCATTTTAGAGACCGGGAAACTAAACCTCAAAGCACCATATGGCTTGCCAAGACATTAAGTTCAATTAGTGTGTGAGTGCGTGAGTGTGTGTGTGTGTGGCAGGGTCAGGAGACAGGAATATCTAGCTTGAAAGCATTTTCCACCTTACCTCTCCACCTGCAAGCAAATGAATGGTTTGGCTGAATAGAGGGAAGGCGACACATTTTAATGTTCATTTAAGCTTTTAGTGGAAGTTGAAGCATCATCAGAACTTTCTGCCGTCAACACATAAACTCATGCACCGTGAAAACTAGGGACTCACCGGACACTCTTGGGCATCTTAGTTACTGATACTTAAATATATCAGCTGAGAGGTGGATGAGGAGGGTGCAAGGGTGTCTTTTGTAAAATTAAAGTGGAGTCAGGTTCTCAACTGAACACTCTGTTCCCCACTCTGTCCACTCTGCTCTCCCCTCAAGGCCAGCTGACCTCACTTAGGTGCAGTGGTTTAGACAGGAAGGGCACAGAAGGTGCTTCTTCTGTGTGTCTGGCATTTGGTGTAAACCATGGGTATTCTCAGGGGCTTGGCATGTGGTGAATGTTTAGGGATTACTGAATGAATGGAATCTCACAGGGATCATGTTTTCTGTGTCAAATATTACGTGGCCCGGTAACAGGGTAAAAGATTGGAAATCAGAGCTGCAAAGCTGTGAATGGGGCAAAGGAAACATTGGCAATAGCTAGGTTGGCATTCCTGTGGTGACACTCTGGGGCCTAACCTCTCTTGACTCATTTATGAAATTTCCTCATTTATAAAGTTTGGCCAGTACCTCATGAGTAGTTGAGAGGATTAAAGGCAACCAAGGATGCCAAGCTCCTGGCACATGGAAATGCTCAGCAAAAGCATATTCTTGACACTTTCCTGTCTTCCCCTAGTCCTTCCACTATGATTTAACCATTTCGTTCATTTCCCAAAACCACCCTCTCTCCTGACATTAGTGGTGTTCCTTCAGTTTCCCAGTCATGATTATTCTAGATTTTGCTTTTGATTATTTTTGGTCACTTTTGGGCTTTGGTTTGGGCTTTGATGACTCTGGGTTGCCATTCTGGGGAAACCATGGCATCTTGGATCATGGCTTTTCCCCATCTTTGAATAAACACCAAAAGCTTTCTTTACCTTATTTCAATGCTTGTTTGCCATCTGGTGCCTGGCTTAGCTGCATCTGCGTTTACTTAAGAACTTTAGGCGAAGGCTGAGTTTACGTATGGGAAGAAGGAGAGGGCTTTGCTGATTTCTTCCATATGTTCATTTATTCATATATTATGATTTTTGTAATCGCACCAGCATAGAGCCCTTCAGACAATCCTTATACTGTTCCTTGGAGACCTGCTTCTTTGTGTGTTCAGCTGGGAGTTTCCCTGAGAACCTTTCTTCAGCGCTCATTACCTTTAGCATACCTCAGTCTGGCTTTTAGAAGAGTAGAAAATTAATGTTCTTGAGGTTCATTTTTTTTTGAACAGGGGGTATAACTGATTTGCATGATTCTGCAGAAAGCAGCAGGAGACCTAGGGTCTAGGTTCCTCTCCTCATTGGTAAATGGTGTGAATTCAGACAAGTTGCCTCTCCTCTCTGGCCCTCAATTTGAATATTACAAATCAGAAGGCTTGAGTGAGGTATGCTCTGCTACCCTAGCCTTGCCCTGCTTTTCCTTTTCTCCCTTTTCTCTCTGGGTTTGTGGCTCTCACGGTGCATGAAGTCCCAGGGGGTGCTTTCCCTGTTCTCAGCTCCCCAGCAGAGGTGTGTACAGAGGAAACACCAAGAGGAATCTCATCTCCTACATAATGCATGCCTGATGGAGGACGGATGAGTTACATTTCTTGTTTTAAAAGAGTCACCTTGACTTCTTTCTCTACAGTACATCTGGGTCTGAGCTGAGTTTGAGCTCTGGAGACAGAGAGACCTGGTTTGGCACATGCCTCCTGTCTTACCAGTCTGTGGCCCTGGGCAGGTTTCTTAATTTTGCTAAGCCTTGTCTTCCTCCTCTGTCAAACTGAAGCAATGTCTTCCTGGAAGAGATGGTGAGTAGATACATAATCAATAATTCCTAGCTTGGTGTTCGGCATAAAGTAAGTACTCCTAAATGTTGGTTACTTCCTGGCATAGGGAATTCAGTGGTGAAATGCCGTGTGCTGAAGATGTCCCAGAGGAGTGACCCGAAAATACTCAGAGAAGATCACAGAGATCCACTGGTGCCAGAGCTAGGAATACAAGGAGAGACTGAATTCTGGGCTGTAGATTTTCCTTTTTCTTTTTTAAGTTTTTAAGACAAGGTCTCACTATGTACTTTAACTTACCTTGATTCTCCTGCCTCAGCCTCTGAAGTGCTGGGAGTCCAGATGTGCATCACACCTGGCTTGGGCTGTAGAGTTCTAATAAGCTGAGAACTGGGGAAAAAATGGAGGGTTGAGTGGGATTCACTGGGGATCAGATGTTGACTAAAGGAAGAGGTGGCCTAACTCTTAGCTCAGAGGGCTGGTAAGTGGAAAAAAGATTATCTAGGGGCCAGGACATGGGGGTGGGGGTTGAGGATGGAGTTGGAGTCAGGGAGCATGAAGGTTCATGCATATATATGTGTAAAGTCCTCTAGTCACTCTGAGAGGGTCTTCCCACCCTCATGTGCCCCTCATCTGTGCCTAGTCTCTGTGCCCAGGAGAGTAAAATTCAAAAGAACAACAATCCTCTGAGTAAACATTTTTGGATATGGTCAGACAGACTGGTGAGGCTACATTTGTAGCTTGGTCAGGAAAACTTTGCTAGTTTATTTGCAGAAGCCAAATTAATTTCTGCCAGGTTATCTAGAAATAATCTGTCAGGTGAGACAAGGACAGAACAAGACTCTTGGTTCTCTTGGGTCTGCTTGGAAACACAGGGAAATGTAGCCTAGCAAAGGTGAATGAAGGCAGCTGCTTCCTGAGACCCCTTCTGTCTCTGAAAGGGAGCAGTGCATGCCAGAAGCTAGCAGGGGGAGTCCTCTCCTCCCCTAGGGGCTGTTTTGGGATCCGGAGAGGCAAGGGAGGGTCTGGCACTCCTGAGCCTCAGTTGTCTGATGTTATGCATGTCTGGTAGGTACATCTCTGTCTGTATTCCTCACATACGTGATGGCTTGGCTGAGATCCGAAGGATGTAACAGGGACTGACAGGTGAAGGGTGGGGACAGGAGAGGAGAGAACCAGGTGGGGGGAAGGAAAATAACACTGGAGGGATGAGAAGAGCAGGGGGGTCAGAGCAGACAGAGTGAGGGGAAGTGCTGGTAGGACAGTGTCCAGAGGCAGCCAGGGCCACCCTCGGGACCTGAGGTCTCCCTTCCAGGAGCACTGGGGAGTCAGAGCTCAGGCTTCTCTGTCCCATTTGGCCTGGTAGGGGCCTGATACAGAGGCACGGGGGGATCAAGAGGCACTCCAGAGGCCAGAGGTCAAACACAGGCTTTGGTGATGGATCCAGTCAGGGTGTGAGGAAGAAGCAGCAGTCAGAAACAATTCAGTCTCTCCTCAACTGGAGGGTTTAGGCCTGTGGCCTACTTATGACAAGGCACACTGAGGGTTTATGCTTGGGCCTATTTGCAAAGAGCTCCCTTCTTTAGATCTTCCAGGGCTTAGTTCAGGGATATGGGGTGGTTGAGAGGGAAAGCTGTGGCTTTGCCTTATCCTGCTGTTCAGAGGACAAAAGCACAAAAAGAAATGAAAAGAAATGATGCTGCAAAGATCATTCACAGACAAGCCAAAGCTTACATCAGCCAGTCATGTGGGTTTTAGGCTCGATTATTCAGTATGAAATGGATTTGTCCTTGTAAGAGCTACAAGACCTGGCACTTACACCTGAGATGTGAAGGCACTTGGTGTTTTCCCCCCTTCTTTTTAAAGCAGCGGAAGTTCTGGACAGCCAGAGAGTTCAAATGCAACCTCTGAACACTCGAAACAGTGCCTGAGGCTCAGACTTTTCCACAAAGCATCTTCCAGCTTCCTGAGGTGGCGGGAAGTGGGGGTGGGGACACAAACACGTGTATCAAAGAGAGAAGACAGTAGGGCATGGAAAAACACTAGGCCCTTCTACATAGACACTATGGCTACCCTGAACCACGGGAGGCTTTTTCTGGGGGTGATGGCTGGGACTCCACCAAGAGAGTGTGCAGGTTTTGAACAGAGAATTCAGGGAGGGCATAACAGCTTTCTGGGGAGGCTGGCAGGGCAAAGTAATCAGTAGGAGGAGAAACCCGGAATAAATGCAGAGAACCTAGCTCCAGGAGAGGAAGACCTAGTGAAAGGGAGGGGACAAACAAAAGCCAATGGGGCTGAGCTGCTGCAATTGCTGGGGGCAGGGAGGGGAAAGACACTCCTGGGTACTTCCGGGCTATCTGATGGGTTTGGGAATTGTTCCTGAATTCAGTGGTGGAAACCCATGGCAGGAGTTTTCAGGGGTGAGATTTGCATTTTCCTGTGGCCTCCTGGCTCTAGTGGGAGGGCAGCCTGGAGCACAAGACCAGCAGGGAGGACACTGCTGTGGTATAGGTGGGAGCTTGCATGAAGTAACCAACTACCCAGCCTGCCAGCCAGCCTGCAGCCTTCTGCCCCTCCTCACCTGCTCTCTTCTCTCTACTTCTGGTGCTTTCTCTGTTCCCCTCAGCTGGTTCTCATTGGGAGGAGGTGACACAGTGATGCAAACTCTGCCCTGCCCATTTGGCCCATCGTGGGCAGACTCTGGATCCTTCATCTTCATCCTCACGGCACCGTCCCTGTCTCAGGCCCTGTCTCTTCTGTGCTGTCTGCCTGCCGAGAGGCCCAGCTGCTGGCATCAGAGAGACTCCCAGCTGTTCTCCCAACTTTTCTCAAGTGTGTCTGAGTGTCAATGCCTCTAATTAGTTGAAAGAAGAAGGGGGGCTGGCAAACAGAGGAGCAAAGGAGAGGCCTAATTTTAGCTGTAGCCAAAAGGACTTTCCCCTAAATACACTGTGAGCTCAAAATACTTAGCTAAGTGCCTATGTACACATGGGGAGAGGATTTAAAGAGCCACAGAAGTAAAATTTAAAGGCCAAATGGGACAGCACCCACCTTCCTGTTCAACTGGGCTAAAGAGAAGGGGAGTGGAAATGGACTGTTTCTGTGCTGGCTGCTCTGTGTGCTATAATGCAGCAATCTAGCCTATCCTCACAGCAACAGGATGAGGCAGGGCCTAGTACTGCTCTCATTTTACAAACGAGGAAACCGAGGCCCAGGGAGATTGAGGAGCCCTTGTCCAAAAAGACACAGTCAACAGAGCCACCAACTCCCTTTCACTTCGGTCTGTCTAAAGGGAGGAAAATGAGGCCTCAAACCTGGGACAGATGGACCAGTGGGCTGACAGCTTAAGCAGGGATTTAGGGCAGGGGATCAGAGCAAAAATCCAGAGGATTCTGGCTTTCAGAATGCTTAGAGGTATCATTGCGGGAATTGGCAAGGATCCCTCCATGTCTCGACTTTTGCCAAACTAAAATCCTTCCTAACCCTCCCAAGATATGCTAGAGGAATGACCAGGCTGCCACTAACAATCTGCAGGTAGATAAATCATTGGGAGAATTCCTCCTTTCCCTCCATCCCCTCCCTCCAGCCAAAAGGACCACTGTTTTCTGCAATCAAAGAAGATGTGCTGTTTGGCTCAGGGATCACAACTGGCTAATTGCCTCCCCTGCCCTCCTTCTTAAGGTTATGGTGGAAGGCGGACTCCTTCAAAACACGGGCCACCTGGTAGGCCCCCTCATGCCAACTTCTTCAGCTCAGCTCAAGCTTAAAAGGCCTCCTCACGGGAAGCTCCCAGTGAGGTTGTCCATGCACATCTGGAGACTTTCCACAATAGGCCTTTGAAGCAGTCTGAAGTATTCCGGGAAAGTCTGGCTCACTGGGCTGAGGTTTCAAGAGCAAGAGCCCACATTTATTTTTCTTTCCTGCCTCCTTTAACAAAACTCCTCCATCCCCCCAACCCCCGGTGGTTTGTGGGCATTTGCAAAGCAGCCCTGATTTTCATCTCACTACTTCTAGGGCTGAAATCTTAAACAAAAAGAATAATGGAGCAAACTCAAAATGAGCCCTGGTATCATGAGGGTCTGTGTGTGTTCAGCAACCCCAGCACCCTGAGTCGCGCTTGACTCATCTTTGCAATAGAAAAAATGAACTTTGGTTTCAAGCAGACCTGCTCCATCACTCAGCTCGGGTGACATTTTTGTCAAATCACTTAAACTGTGTGAGGCTTGGTTTCGTGATGTGTGAAATGAGTTAACAGTGGCCTACCTTATACAACCACTGAGTGTCACAGGAGGTGGATTAAATAAATCATTTCGCATATTCTCCCACATGGACTTTAGCAGGTTTATGCTGTTCCCTCTGCTGGGTCAGCCCCCCTCACACAGGCTATCAGCTGCCCATTCTTTACAACTCAACTCAGGGATGGTTTCCTTCTCTGGCAATGCTTTACCTCTCTCTTGCTTGGGTAGTGGGTGTTTCGTTTTCATTGTGCTATCTCCACACCAAGCACAGTGCTTGTTTATTAATGTGCTCAATGAATATTGGGCTGGGGTTTAGCTCAGTTGGTAAAGCACTGCTCTGTGCTCTCTGAGGACCCAGATTTGATCCTCAGCACCACACAAATGGGAGAAGGACATGGCAATCCACTCCCCAGGTAATCCTGAAATAATCAGCCATTGAAAACCCCATGAGGGTTGCTACACCACTTAACAACAATGAATATCAATGGGTTAATTAATCCAAGTAACAAATATTTACTCAGCACCTATCCTGAGTCATATACTATTCTAGCTATTGAGCTATGGTAATGAATATAAGACATAAGACCTACTTTCAGAAACTTACATTCTAGCAGGGGAATGTCAGGAAATACATTAAAGAAATACACATAGTGAGTTGTAGTTACAGTTCCAATATGCAAAGGATTTAAAAGTTATTCCTCTCATTTCCTCCACAAGAAAAAAGGTAACAAATTGCAAATTACTGATTTTTTTTTTGTATTGTCACTGGTGGCACAGCAGAGAGGTACAGCTTGGCGTGGCTGCCTAGCCTGAGGAGTTTCCCTAGTTGGGTCCTCTACTCAGGTTAAGCTGGTCCTTGGTTTCATTACAGAAAAGAATTTCAGGACGAGTCATTGAGGGTGAAGCAAGGTTGTAGAGTTTATTAAGTCCATACTTTAAAATACACGTGGACCCTCAGAGAGAGATAGGCATCCAAGACACGGACATGGGCTTCCCAGGCACACGTTCCCTCCAGTTTTATTTAGCTTAGGGTATGTCCCATGTGATGTCAGCCCTGGGTGCCCAGCTCTGGGCACTTAGTGTGATATAAGCCTCAAGTTCCAAGAAAGTCCCCTGTCATGGGCTAGGGAGGTGCCAATAAGATAAAAAGAAGTTCCATCCAACAATACCAAAGGATGGTAATAATGCACATGGGCTAGATTATTCATGTAATACTGCTGACAATGTAAAAAGATAGATCACTACAGAAAAAAGTTTGGAGCTAAATCATAATTGGGATGCAAGGGTATACAGAAAAATATTCCCACAAAAAGACATGCAAGTAGAAGGGAGGCCATTGGTGGGGGATGGGAGAGGTGGGAGGAGGTACACAAGAAGGTAAGAGGGAAGTTATCTGTGCAATGTACAATGAAACACCTGTCAGAATGAAACACATTAAGTTGTACATTAAAAATTTCCCCCCAAAAAAGAAGTTCCATTGTTTGTTGTTGTTGTTATTAGGTGCCATTGTAGTGACTCACATAGGCTTTTCAATGGCTGACTATTTGGGGATTGTTTGTGAGTGGGCTGCCACGTCCTTCCATTTTTGCCCTTTCCCCATTTTGTGCAGTGCTGGGGGGATTGAACCTGTGTCCTCAGAAAGTGTGGAGTAGCACTCTACCAACTGAGCTAAACCTCAGTCCTCCATTGTTTAGGTATAAGAAAAAAGTCATGAAGGAGTTCCCTGGGCATGTCTCAAAGCAGCAGAGAGTGACAGAGGGGAAAACAAGGTCAAACTCAAAGGTTACATACATTTTTTTTTCTTGATCCCAAGCATGGCTTATTACTATTTTATCATTTTTATTATTGAAAATGCCTCTCCTGAGTAATGTCTCTCTGCAGCAGGTCCTTGCAGCAGTTTTTGGTAGTTGTGTCAAAGCTTTCAACTCTCAGCTGATTAGATTCAAAGCATATTCTGGGGTGAAAGCTCTTTTCCTTTTCATGTCCCCCAATTTTCCCTGTCTTTCTATCCTGCCTCAGTATCAAGTAGAGAACTGAAATTATAGGGTCAACTATTACCCTAAAGTCTGAGGAGACAGGAGAGTCCAACCAGTCACAGCTGAGATTTTTGCCAGGAGTTGAATCAGCTGGAGCCATGGGCTGGTAGGGACACTTTGATGACAACTTCTAGTATTGGGGACTTAGGGTGATGTGGGGCTGAGTATTGTCCTCATTTTAACCACCAGGAAAATGAGGCTTGGGAAGGTTGACAAGTGTGGACTAGCAGGCTAGTAGGAGGGTGGGAAACTTCTGGCAGCCACAGTATAAGTGGGGGAAAGGCAGTTTCTCATGGGTTTAACCTGTAGGAACTCTACGAAGTTCTCACTGTGTAGAGGCCAGAATGAGCTCCTCTTGGCTCAGGCATGGGAAGGAACAAGCACAGGGAGACATGCCAAAGAGTTCTCCACAATAAAGGGCTGCTCTTAAGGGAAAGGACTTCACCTAGGCCTTCTCTCACTCAGGGGAAGCACAGTGCTCCAATGCTATCCCTCTTCAGTTTTCCTGTCTCACTGAGGGTGTGTGTATGTGGAGCTAAACACATCTACAAAGGTCACAGCTTAGGGACAAAGGCCCACTAAACGACTGAGATTTAATCCAAGTGGTGTAGAAGCTTTCTGTTCCTCATGCTTGAAAACCAAACCAGCAGGATTCTAGTAGAATACGATCTCAGAGCTCAAAGTGCTGTAAGACATAGACTCTAAGGAGGAATTCTTAGAGAAGCCTGAAGACAAGGAGAGATAAAAATATCTCCATGGATGAAGCTCAAGCTGTGGCACCTACAGCGACAGCAAACAATAAATACAGCCCACCTTCTACTATAAAATCTCACATGAAGTCTTCCTTATCTCAGTTCCCATTACCTGATATACCATATCTAGGTTGCAACAGAAAATTAAAAGGCATGCTAAAGGTCAAGATAAAAAAGTCCATAGAGGGAAAGTAAGAAGAGGAACTAGATTTCAATATAACACAAACTTTGAAATGATCAGGGATTTTAAAACAACTAAAATTAATGTTAAGCGTCCTCATAGAAAAAGTAAACACACAAGAACAGATGGGAAATATAAGAAGAGAGATGGTTTTACTAGTGAATACTACTAAACATTTAAGTAAGAAGTTATACCAATTCTTCACAATCTCCTCCTGAAAAACAGAAGCAGAGGAAAAGCTTCCTAACTTATTCTGAGAGGCCAATATTATTTCTAACACCAAAAGTAGACAAAAATATTACAAACCAGGAGAACCAAAAAATCAATCTCTCTTATGACTATTGATCTAAAAATCCTCAATATAATATTGGCTAATTAACCCAGGAATGTGTATAAAGAATTATATACTACCAGCAAGTAGGATTTATTCCAGGTATGCAAGCCTGGTTTAATATTAAAAAGTCAATAAGCAAAACTCACCATATCAGTACATTATATATCAAAAATCATAAAGTCATATTAGTAGATATAGAAAAACTATGTGAAAAAAATCTAACACTCATTCATGATTAGAAATTCCCAGCAAAGCAAGGATATAGGAGTATTTCCTTGAGGTGACAAAGAACATCCACAAAAAATTCTGATCATACTTGATGAAAACTGGGTGCTTCCCCCCTCAGATTGGGAGTAAGTTAAGGATGTCCTTCCTCACCACTCTTATTCAAGATTGTACTGGAAGTCCTACTTTATACAGTCAGAGAAGAAGAAATTGAAGGCATACAGATTGGAAAGGAAGAAATACAGTTATCTTTGCTCTCAGATGACATGAGTATATATGTAAAAAAAAACTACAAAGAATCAAACAAACAAAATAAATGAGCAAACAAACCTATCTGGAACTAATAAACAAGCACAGTATGTCAGGACACAATGTTAATACATGAAAATCAGTTGTTTTCCTGCAATTACCATGAATGAAAATTGGAATTTGAAATTAAAAACTACTATATACAATAGCATGCTGCCAAATATGAAATATGTATAAATCTAACCAAAAATGTTTAGGATCTACAAGTGGGAAACTATAGAAATGTGATGAAAGAAATAAGGGAACATCAAATAAATAGGAAATATTCTAAACTCATTGAAAAGCCCATATCACTAAGAAGACAAATTCTCCAAACTTGGTCAATAATTTCAACATAATACAATTGAATACAGAAGTTGTTTTGTAAATTATCGATAAAATGATTCTAAAGGCTGGGTGGGGTGGCACAAGTCTGTAATCCTAGCACAGTAAAGGCCAAGGCAGACGGATGAGGAGCTTGAGGCCAGCCTGGGCTACACTGTGAGTTCCAGGCCAACCTGGACTATATAGGAAGACGTTGTCTAAAGCAAAAACTAAACCAAAGAACAAAAACAGTAAAATTTATATGGAAAGGTAAAAACCTTAGATTAGTCAACACAATACTGAGGACTGAGGAATAACGTTACACAAATTTATTATTTACTGCAAAGCTACAGTAATCAAGGTAGTGTGGTACGGGTGAAAAAAGAGACAAATACATCAATAAAACAGGAAAGAACCTCAAAATAGGACCATGCACAGAGTTAACTGATCTCTGATAGAGTGAAGGCAATATGAAGGATATAGGTTAGTCTTTTCAATAAATCATGCTTATACAGTAAGCATCCATGTACTTTTTATAAAAATTAATTTGAAATGGGTCTCAGATATACATGTAAAACACAAAACTATAAAATATCAAGAAGGTAACATATGAGAAAATCTAGGTTACCTTGGGTTTGGTGAAGAGTTTTTACATACAATGCCAAAAGTTAATGCATGAAAGAAAAAATTGGTATGCTAGATCACTAACATTCAAAAACGGCTCTGGGATAGATAACTTTAAAAGAATGAAAAGAGACGTTATGGATGTGGAGAAAACACATATCTGGTAAAGAACTTGTATCCTAAATACACAAAGAACACTTAAAACTCAATGATAAGGAAAGCAATCCAGTGAAAAAAATGGGCAAAAGATAGGAACATACACTTCACCAAGAAGACACACAGATGGAGTCTTGGCACAGTGGCACACCGCTGCAATCCCAGTGACTTGGATGGTGGAGGCAGGACCATGAGTTTGAGGCCAGAGGTAGCCTGCCTAACTTAGTGAGGCCCTGATTCAAAATAAAAAGTTAAAAAATAGGCTGGAGATGTGGCCCATAGGTGGAGTGCTTGCCAAGCATTCATGAGGCCCTAGGTTCAATCCTCTAAGTATCTGGGTACCAAAGGGAGGGGGGAAGAGCTATACAGATGTCAAATAAGCATATGCAAATATACTCAATATCATGTGTCATTTACAAATTGCAAAATAAAATAACAGCAATATGCAACTGTACTCCTCTTACAATGGTTAAAAAATAATAATAACAATAATAATAATAATAAGTCAAAAGCAAATTCTAAAAGAATGTAGAGCAACAGGAACTCATTCTCTGCTGGAGAAGCAAAATAGTACACTTAATTTTGAATATAGTTGGTAGTTTACCACAAAGGTAAATATAGTGTCATCTTACAATCCAACAATTGTGCTCCTGGCTCTTTACCTTAAAAATTTATGTCCACATAAAAACATTCATGCAAATTAAAAAAAATTTTATTCATAATCACCACAAACTGAAGGCAAGCAAGGTTTCCTTCAATGGCAAATGGATAAATGAAGTTGTACACCTGTACAATGAAACATTATTTGGCAATAAAAAGAAATGTGCTATCAAGCCATGAGAAGACGGGATAATTTTAAATGCCTATTACTAAGTGAAAAAAGTCAGTCTGAAAAATATCCACTGCACGGTTCTATTTATATCTGTAAAAACTACTTAAAGTTCTATAACAGTGTGAACTTTGGAGGCAATAAAAAGATGAATGGTTGCCAAGAGCTCAAGGGAAGGGGAGAGAGGGTTAAGTAGGTGAAACATGGGATTTTTATTTTTCAGGATAATGAAACTCTTCTGTATAATGCTGTAATTGTACGTATAAAATCTATGCATTTGTCAGAATCACTGAATGTGGCTGCACAGAGTGAAACTTAATACATGCAAATTAAAAGACAAATTAGGGTGTGGGAGGGTCCTATGATAGAACACAGTATGTAAGAGATAATCTAACTGTATAATGAATGTATAAAATAATTCCTACTGAATGTGGTGGAGGATAAAGGTACCAACCTAAGTAATTTGGGAAACGAGTAGATGCTAAAACCAAAAGCAAAAAAAGAAAAGAGAAAAGCAAACAACAACAAAACAAGACAATAAATCCTGTATGTAAGTACTATATAGGCATGGGTCATCAATTCCAACATTTCAGTATATGTATACTGGAATTGAACAACTAAGTAAATGGATGGCAGATGGCAGGAGACAAGTTTCTCACTGTTTGGGAGTTTACATATAAGCAAGGGGAGGAGGCTACAATGATCCACATGGTAATAGATTACAGCTGGAAACATAAGCATGTCATCTCGTTTAGCTTAATAGTGCTGGTGATGGTGATGGCGGGAACTGTTTATGGATAAACGTGTGTACACATATGCTCCCTTACTCTGTCAGCTGAGTGGACCATGAAGCAACAATAGCCCAGGAGCAAAGAGTTCTCTTAGCACCCAGATCTTGGTTTCTAATACCCTTTTCCATAACAGGAGTCAGGCTCCTTGGAGAAATGACTGACTCTAGGACTGGGACAAGAAGTAGACAAGATGAGCCTGGAATAAATGAATGAGAAGAGACAATGTCCCAGACAGAATTCCAAAATTATGTAGTTGTTCTTCCCTCAAGGATATGTAGCATGACTTTCCACTCTTTAAGTCTGAGCTGTTCATAGTGACTACTTTCCAAAGATATGGAAAGGAAATGGAGGAAAAGAAGAGTAATTTTACAGTAGAGATAAGCAACAAACACTAGTTCAGATGACTCAGGTAAACATCAACAGTGCTGACTTATGGTGATACTAAGTGCCCTTGCTGTAATGTGATGAGAATGGTACCTTGTCTCCGTGGTGTTCCTCTCAAGAAACCAAAACTCCAGTCTAATAGTGAGAAAAGTATCAGCCAAATCCCAAATGGAAGACAATATACAAAATATGTGATCAGCACTCCTCAAAACTCTCAAAGTCACCTGAAAGCAGAGGAATGTAGGGAGACACAATGGCTAAATGCAATGTGGGATCCTGGAACACAAAAAGTTCGTTAGGTAAAAACTAATGATAAAGTGTGCAATTAATGAACAATATGTATGAATACTGGTTCACTAATTATATCAATTGCACTACATTCATGTAAGACAATAATAAGGGAAACTAGGTGTGGGGTTAGTGGGAATTCTCTATACTATCTTCATATATTTATAAATACAAAACTGTTCTAAAAATAAAGTTTCTGACAACATAAATGTACACATGCATATATGCATGTGTTATGTCAGGCGATGTGTATGTGTTAAGTGACACGTGTTTATGTGCACACGTGATAGGTGTATGTGGTAAGAATTTGGGAGAAAAATGTTGAGTGAAGTAAGGGGAATGGAGAATGGTGGGATTGGGACAGATCACTGGGGTAGGTGGCCAGGAATGGCATCTCCGGGATAAAATGGTATTTGGGCAGACATCTAAGGCAATGAAGGACTGAACTATGCAAATATATGTGAGAAGAGGACTCCAGGCAGAGGGAACAGCAAGTGTGAGAGCCTAAGGGGAAGTATGCTCAATATGTGTAAAGACAGCAACAAGGCCAGACCAGCTAGGGCAGCTGGGGCAGCTGGGGCAGCCGGGGCAGCTGGGGCAGGTGCAGAGCATGGAAAGATGAAGTCCAAAGGGTAGTGGGCCCCAGGCCAGTGAGCCTTTGGGCCATGATGAGAACTAAATAAATGAAGATTAAGATGAAGAGAAACTCTTCATCTTGAAGTTTACCATAGGTATACTCCAGATTCTTTTTTCTGTTTTAATGAATAGTCATTTTCACAATGGAGTTGGGGTTTAGTTCAGTGTGTAGAGTGCTGTGCTGTACTCTCTGAGGACCCGGGTTCAATCCCAGGCACTACAAAAAAGGGGGAAGGACCTGGCAATTTACTCCAGAAGCAATCCTGAAACAATCAGCCACTGAGAACCCTATGAGGGTCGCTGTGAGTCGGACTTGACTTGATGGCACCTAACAACAACATCATCTTCATAATACACCTTTCTCCCCCAGGCATGCATAAATATTCTATGACAACATCAAAAGCTCTTAGCTTGACAGAGTTCCAAGAAGACTCTATGTGCCACAAAAGAAGTCAAAGGTACTGTCATATGCTTTCTGAAACAAAATGTAAGACTGTTTCTAGACAGGCAATGTAAAATGAAGGCTTTCATTCACATAATTCTTTCTTTCACATAATTCAATATATTTCTTCAAAAACTTACATATGCCTGAAATCTTTAGATAATGGAAAGAAGAGTAGAATTTCCTCTCTTTGTTATTAAAGTAATTGGTTCAAACTCTCATTTCATTTTGCACATGTAGGCACAACCCACATTCCATAATTAGTTTCAAACCACCAAAGTAGAAACAGAATAAAACATCAGCCAAAGGACCTTCTTTTGCCTGTCACACTTGGCTTTCAATGGCGAGAGACATCAAAGTCATATGAGTCTAAAAGGCAAGATCATGACTATGTCCTGTTTAGAAAACAAAACAGAACAAATGACTTGCAAAGCATGCTTTGGGTGAGTTCAATAAGAGTGCCTTGCATGTCACATTTTCCATTTCTATTCCAGGTCCTACATAATGTGGGGAGGTATCCTGAGTGAACTGTGAGAGGAGGGCCCTCCAAGGCTTGTCACTTGCATGCTTACATGGGCCCAAGAACTCTCACTCCCAGCCCTCCTGGAGATTTGTACCAATGAGGATAAAATCAAAACAGCTTCCTTTTGATCTTCCTTTTAACCAGAAAGGTACATAAACCAAGGCATTCAACTGGGTGAGTAGTAGTTGTTGTTGTTGTTGTTGTTGTTGTGTGCCATTGAGTCAGGTCTGATTCATTGCAACCCTATCTGCAACAGAAGGAAACACTCCCTGACACTCTGGCATGCCTGGTACTGTAAGTGCTCCTCTGCTATTCATAGGGTTTTCAATGGTGGATTGTTTTGGGGGAAGGTTGCCAGGTCCTTCTCTCTAGGCTATTGTTGTTAGTTGCTGTAGAGTCATGTCCGACTCATAGCGACCCTCATAGGGTTTTCAATGGCTGTTTTGGGATTGCCTCGAGAGTGGATTGCAATGTCCTTCTTCCATTTTTGCAGTGCTGGGAATCAAACCTGGGTCTTCAGAGACTGTAGAGCAGCACTCTACCAATGGAGCTAAATCCCAGTTCCACTGTGTGAGTAGGAGAGCAAAATGTGGATCTCCCAATAGCCAGGACTTGAACTTAGAACTTTGAGATTTACTTAAGGGTACCTGATGCTCTGCTTAATCAGCTCCCATGCCTTTGGGGTGTTAAGCTCTCTGAACCTTGGTTTCTTCATCTGTAAAATGACAAGTATGATTTCTGCTTGCTTGCAAGGCTCTTATCAAAATTAAATGAAGCAATGTCCCTAAAATGCCTAGAGCAGCTCATGGCCTATAATAGCTGATTAACAAACATCATTTCCTTTTATATACTTAATTATACATCCCATCTTTGCAACCTGCATGAATCTGGTAGCCACTCAATAAATATTTATTGAATAAGTAACTGTCTGAATGGAATATCTCTAGGAACTTTTGAAAGACAATTATATATATATTATATAATATTATATATTATATATATTATATATTATATATAATATATATTATAATATATATAATATATAATATATATTATATATACATATATATATGTTGTTGTTGCTGTTAGGTGCCCTTGAGTCGGTATCCAACTCATAGCGACCCTCTGTACAACAGGGGAAACACTATTGTCAGGGCTTCTCTGCTGTTCATAGGGTTTTCAATGGCAGATTGATTTTTGGGAGGGGATTGCCAGGTCCTTCTCCCAAGCCTACAGCTTCTGGTGTTCCCAGGCGGTCTCCCATCCAGGTACTAACCAGGCCCAACCCTGCTTAGCTTCCAAGATCTGATGGGATCAGATGCCACAGGGCTATGGCTGCAGGCATATATATATATATATATATATATATATATATATATATATATATATAATGTATCTTCATATATATGTTATATATATATGAAGACACATAATATAATACTGAGAATAACTACCATTTACTGAACACTTACTATTTGCCAGGTGCTGTGATTACATGGTCACATACACCAATGCATGGAATACTCATAACTGCCTAAGGAGGCAGGCCTTCCTCTACCTCCACTTTACAGGTAAGGAACAGAGGCTAAGAAAGGTCAACGAATTTCCCCAGGGTGATACAACCATCAGGTAGCTGAACCGCATTTTGAATCCACATCCTTCTGATTGCAGAAGCCATATTCCTAACTGCTGTAGCTCCCTGTGCACGCTAAAAAGAAGGGAAAAGAAAAAATGCTTTTCACTCCTTCTGTTAAGAGACTCAACTAGGGTGAAGAGATCTTGCTGCTCCCCAGAATAGCATCAATAGCCTCATGCAGTTAGATTGGCAGCTACCAGGACAGGAACAAGTGGGACCAGCAAAGCTGCCAGGACAGGCTCTTGAGAAAGTGGTTGAACACCCTGTCCAGTTCTGTCCTGAGAAGCTGGTACCATCTGGAGGGGACGGCAATGAGAGAGGAGCTGAGCAGCTTGAACAAGATGTAAAAGTGCCCCAAGGGCAAAAGTGTTGCTTAGAGAGGGAGGCCTGAGGAGTGGTACTGGTCCAGTCCCACGTGGGCAGAAGGCTAGCACTAAGGGCCTTGGGGACGGCCAGAAGGCCAGTGGTGGCTAATCAGGGATGTAGCGAGAGGGTCCAACAGGCATGAGCAATCCAAGACTATGGCAAGGAGCGTCTTGGTGGGAGGCTCTGATCCTGCGGTGTAGAGGTGGGAGCATGAAGGTGCAGGTGAGGAGGTGGGATGGGGTAACTGTAACCCCAGAAGGTTTGTCTAGGTTAACTCACTTTCGAGAAGGGACAGGTGACAAACTTCCAGAGTCACCATCATCATGTCACCATCTCAGAAGCCAACACATGGGCATGCTGGCTGTCCCACTGTAGGGTGAACAGCCCACAGGTTCTACCTGGCACGTGCTGTGGTAAACAAGCATTTGTTGAGAATCACCCTTCCACCCATGCCAGCTGCATGGGAATTTCAGGGAACAGAGGTGGGGAACTGGCCTCTTCTCTTAGACGTGGTCACAGTCTTCAAGGAAAACCCTTTCTTTATCAGCCATGAACCTGGCTGACCTACTCCCTTCCTTTTCCTACTGAATCAGAGAAGCCATCTATCAGTTGTAACATTGTGTTAACAGACCGATTTACTTAAGAGAGTTTATGGTTGTAAAAAGCTTTCACACCAAAAGGAGGCAGTGTGATCCAACAGAAAGAGTACCAGGATCACAATCAAAAGACCTGGTTCAAATATCGGCATAGTAATTTACTAAGTAGTCTGATCTTGAGCTAAGTCCTTTATCCTCTTGGACTCTCAGTATTATCACCTGTAAAATTGGGTTCAGAATTCCTAATGTATTTTCCTCTGTGAGGCAGTGGGACAGTGATTAATAGTATGGACTCAGGGGCCCAATCATCTGGGTTCAAAGCTTAGTTTCTCTATTTACCAGCTATGTGACCACAACCCTTCCACTTAATCTCTCTGTGCCTCAGTTGCCTTATCTATACAAAGGAGATATTGTCCCTAATTTGTAGGATTTCTATGAAGACTAAACACATGGAAAGTGATTGGAAGAGAACTTAGGAAGTGCTGGCACACAGAAATATTTATAGGTCAGCCTTCTTGTTATTGCCTGCAGCCATAGCACCTTGGCATCCAATCCTGTCTCTTCTCAGAAGCTAAGGGTCAGCCTGGTTAGTCCTTGGATGGGAGACCGCCTGAGAACATTAGGTGCTGTAGGCTTCAGAGAAGGACCTGGCAATCCCCTCCTGAAACAATCCAACATTGAAAAACCTATGAATGGCAGAGAAGTACTGGAAATAGTGCCAGACATGGCACCACATTGGGCAGTGTTTTGTTCTGTTGTACTTAGGGTTGCTATGAGTCAGACCCAACTTGACAGCACCTAACAGCAACAATAAGTTCCTGTTACCACCTCCTAGAGCTGATGAGAAGCCATATTCCACAGTGAGAAGCTGCATGACTTGATCAGCATGTATTTCTTTCTTCTCCCTGTTTTCCACATAGTCTCAGTAGCAGTGGAGCCAGGACTAGCAGCCAAGTCTCCACACTGCTCATTCTCTGCTCCTCAGCTGGGGCTGTCCAAGTGGTAAGATGGAAGCAGTGCTGGTCCTGTCCTCTGGACTGTCCTCTTCAGCCAACCCTAAATGCAAGTTCAAGGTGCTCAACCTAAGAATGTTTCACAGCCACATATTACACTTCTGGATCCATGCAATTTCCTCTTCCTTGTCCTTCCCAGCTCCCATCCAGCTGGATTTTGTTGGCACAAGATTTCCTTCCCTGACAGCCTTCCTAGCTCAAAAGCATGGCATAGTTCCCCACTGCCTGTGCTGGGAGATAGCAGAGTGGTTCAGAAAGTACAAGGTCTCTAATTCATGACTCTCCCTCTGAGTCCATGAACAAGTGACACTAGATAACAGTGTCAAAATAGGCAGCAACAATTTTACACACAGAATCTTTGAGTTATTGGATGGGTTTGCTATAAAATCTCAATCACCAGTACATGTATCCACAGAAAAGCTCTGTGCTGTGGCACTATGTGTTGTGGAACATTTCTAATTTTCCCATTAATGTTTTATTGCTATAGCCTAAGCCTTAATTTTCTTACCTGTTGTTGTTAGGTACTATAGACTCAGGACTGACTCTGCAACCCTCATTGGGTTTTCAATGACTGATTGTTTTGGGATTGTTTCGTGAGTGGATTGCCATGTCCTTCTGTTTTTGCAGGGTTGGAGATTGAACCAGGGTCTTCAGAGAGTGTGCAGCAGCACTCTACCAACTCAATAAACCCCTGCCTTTTCTTATCTGTAAAATGTGACAATACCTACATCATAGAATGGTTGGGAAGTATCAAGGAGAGGGTGTGTGTAAAAGCATGTGGGTCAGCAATGTGCATCTATGTGATCAAAATAATCAGATTATAACATCCAGATATTCCTCTCAGGCCGTCAAGGTTTTGCATAATCTGTCCCTATACTATTCACCCATTCTTATTTTCCACAAGTCCCAGGGCTTTGCCAGTCTCCTCCCTCTGGGTATCCCATTCACATTTCTGCAACTTCTCTCTGTGGCTCCTTTTCTTGCTTCCATTAAGACCAAATCTGAGTCTCCCCTGTCTAAATTCTGCCCCACATTCAGGGCCCAGCTCATATTTGATCAGGAAGCCACTGATAGCTCTCGGCTCCCTTGTCCATAGCTCCCTGAAATCACACTTACTTACAATCTGTACTAAACAACTTTAAAATGACAGCTGCTATCCAGTATTTTGTTTTTTTCTTCTCTCTGCTGTTACAAAGTAATCCTTTCTTAAGTAGCCACTGACATTCCTTTACTGCTAGTTTGCAGCATAAAAGAAATACTCAAAAGCTACTAGCAGTGTTCCCTCCGAGGGCCCCCAAGTGGGAGCATAAAGACTTTGGAGGTCAGGAGTAATTTCATCTTTAAATGAAGATAGTGACGCCAAACCTCACAGCGTGGTTTGACAGACTGAAAAACTGGGTACAAAACTGCCCAGAAGTCTGCTGAGTGGAAAATGTAATCTGGCAGAGGAGAAGGAAAAGACGACTGGCATTGACAGGACCCCAGGAAGGGAGGCAGAAGGAAAAAAGGAACACCACGGGAATGCTGGGGGTCCTGAACCCAACCATCTGTGCCAGGCACTGGGCTCAGCACTCTAAGAATATCGCACACCATGGGCGACAGATGAGAACACAAGTTCTGGACTCAGGCTTTTGGTTTTAAATCCTAGTCCAACTTGTTATTAGCTGTGTAGCCTCAGCTAAGTTCCTTAAGGTGATTTTTGTTTGTTTGTTTGTTTTTCATCTTTAAATTTGGACAAATTAAGCAGGGGTTAGCAAACTTTTCCATAAAAGGCCAGAGAGTCAGTATTTTAGGTTTCGTGGGACATGTGGTCTCCGTTACAACCTTTCATCTCTGTTGTTGGGGCATGTAGGCAGCCATTGCATATATGTGAACAAACAGATGTGACTGTATCCCAATGAACTTTATTTGAAAAAACAGGCAGTGAACAAGGCTTGGCCTGTAAGGAATAGTTTGCTAACGAGTAGTATAGACTGTACTTCATAGAGTCCACAGAAGATTGAAGAGTTAATATATTTCATGCTCTCAGAACAGGGCTCAGCATACAGTAATGACTCAATAAATGTTAGCTGTGGTTATTTTAATGAACCTGTGAAAGAACCATAGTACACACTTTCCTAGGGGAGAAAACTGAAGCTCTGAAGTAACTGGGTAACTTCTTTAAAATGTAACATCTTCTAATAGTGGCAGAGTCAGAGCACAGATTTGAGTCTAAAGCCTGTAGCTTTTCTACTACAATTGTGTGAACTTCAAAGTTATTAGCTCCCAGACCTCATTTCAGGGACCAAAGGGGAACCGCTGTGCTGGAATTTGACTCAAACACTGGCAACACATCAACTGATTAAATGAGCTGGGGATCCAAATGAGCGTGTCAAAAAGCACACAACTTTGATTCTTTGGGCTTCTGATTGTGGTCAGTTGGGAACAGGTGTGCAACTCATGATCCCCACCCACTCAGGGTGCTCACATTCGCTGCCTTCTCTGCCTCCCCCACCACCTTGGTTTCCTATGGCATCGATGGATCAGCTGCCTTTGGAAGCCCTAATTAACTGCACAAATAGTGCAGGCTTCCCAAATCCCATATTAGTTCTGCTTTGGAATGCCAGAACTTCTCTACCATGGAAAAATGCTTCATGCCCTGACTCTTAACAAACCCAACAAGTTCAAATGCATTTCGGTGGTGGGGGAAGGGGAGAAGAATCCCAAGCTGTTATGTGAGAAGGCAAAGAAAGAAAGAGCTTTTCTTGAAAGGGGGAAACAAAGGGCATCCAGAAATGTCACCAAAAAGCCCTGCAAACTCTCAGGCTTGCCCCAAGTTCATCTTTGTCTCAACGCTTTGGCAGTGTGATTTATGTAACTCTTCCTTTGGGTCAGTGAAAGGGTTCTTAAACCTGAGGCTCTGAAGCTGTTAGAGGGTTCTTTCTAAATATCAGATACATGGAATAAAAGAAAAAAAATAATCCCCTCTAAATGGCACAGATTTTGCATGCTTCAAAACTGTCCACTTAAATGACCTATTTCTTTCTCCTCTTCCTCCTCTTCTCTTTCTCCTTCTTTACTTTTCCTTCTCTCACCCCAAAATGCACCATAACAAGGAGTCTATTCTAAGAAAAGCTGCTCTGGTTCTGCAGCTGAGAAGACATTGTGATGCTTGGTTTTGTGCGTGTGGATTTAACAGTCATCAGCTGTCTGTTTTATGTTTAATTCCACATGTGCTGGAGTCAAACCATTTAGGCTATAATCCTTAAAAGGCACCGCATGTCTGTCTGTTCCCAGATTCAGTGGACTGTTGTGTTGATGTTATTTTCACTCATCAAAGGACAGATACTGGCTTGGTCTTCAACTCAGTCCTCCCACCAACAATACCATAGGAGAAGCCATTGAGTTAGGAGCCACACAGATCCACTCACCACTAGGTCTTTGAAGCCCAGGATCTAAGTGGATCCTACAGGCTTCAGGCTGACACCCTACTCAGACTTCCAGCAGGAAAGATACAAGCCTTTAGTTGGCCACCATGAGCTTCCTGCCTTAGGAGGGACAAAGGGACTTTTAATTAGGGTGGCCTTAGGCTTATATCCCAGTAGATGGACCCTTGAGTTCTAAACACTCTTAAGGAAGAAAGGGATATTAATATTAATTGCATTAGGGCATAAGACATAAGCTGGGCTGACTGGGAGGTATTACTACCCTTCCACTTCCTTTCCAAGGAGCTGTGGATTTGTGAGAAATATTTGTCATCAGGGTTCCTCTAGGATGGTAGGAAACTAGAAAGTTTTAGACCATGGTTTTTGATTTTGATGACTCTATTCTGTGTTGACTCTTTGACACACTTCACCAGAGTTTTTAGACGTCCAAAAAGCACAGACGTGGCTAGAAAATACTGAAGTATGTAACAACTGCTAACTGTATGCAGGATGGAAGCCTTTCAGACCCTGGCAACTGGGAAAAAGGCTCTGTCCCCACAAGCAGGAAGGGCCACCTTTATGGGGGTGGGTAGCCAGAAGTTCCAAAACTTTGCTCCACTAAAATGTTCAAACCTTTTGCAGACATGTAAAGAATTGTCAGCTTTTTATTTATTATACGGGGACTTTAAATAGAATAACTGCTCAACATTTACGCTCACCATTATTTCACAACCAAAAGATTTTTCCATACACCCCCCCAACACACACACACATACAAGTGGTTACCATGATCTCAGATAAAGCAAAAATCATTTAGGTAGTCTACATTTAGCTTTGTTATAAACTCAATATACTGTCCTTATTTTTTTCATTTCTGGGGACCAGTGATGCTCTGTTAGGGACCAGCAGTGAGGATCAGCTGCACGGGTGTTCACAGAGCCCCATGCAGAGAGGACTCCAGCTTGGGGTTGATGCTCTGCACTCACTGTCTTGCAATTCTTAGTCAGTACTTTTGTCTTTGAAGACTGATGGACAGTGGAAAAGGTGCTGGGGGACCTGCTGCTGCTTTTCCTAGACCAGTTCCTGGCTGGCTGCCCTCTGCCTTCTTATCCCCCTATCCATGTCCCCTTGCTCCCCAAGCACTCAGTGACAGGGTTGCATGGGGGGGTGGTATTTGGCCCCAGCTCTTCCTTTCTGTAGGGGATAAAGAGGTATGGGGAGAGCCAGGCCAGGTAGTGAGCCCCCTTTTCCTCAGGGTAAGGAAAGCAGTGACTGGTTCTCCTTCCCACTGGCACAGAATTTTGGGCTGGCAACATGGAAAGGCATCCCCATGTGGAAGCTGGAAGGCCTTGGAAGTCACCTGTCAGCCATGGGTCAAGCCAAAGGATTGTGGCAAGGTGTGGGACACCTTCTCTGCACCTAACCAATGCTCAAGATTTTCATTTTGTTTTGGGGGCTGTAAATTATGTAGCCAGCTCTGCCTGCAGTGGCTTCTTGATGATATATAGAGCTGCCAGCCTAGGCAATAGGTCCTGGCTTCTAAATATCTCCTCCATTCATCTCACTTGGAAGTAGAGCCTTCCTTTGCATGTGGGTAACAGTTCCCAGATTTCTTTGTGGAAGGCAAGTTTCCTGCTGCATCAAGCACTGGCCTGTGGGAGCCACTTCATTCTTGGCCCAGACTGGGTGGATAATCATAATCCTTCATTCTTGGGACCCTGGTGTGTGTGTGTGTGTGTGTGTGTGTGTGTGTGTGTGTGTGTGTGTGTGTGAATATGCATGCATTAGTTTCATGTTCTGGCTTGGTGAACCCAGAGAGGTGGTACTCTGGATTTTCAAACAAATCTAGGTGCAGGCCTCTCTCACTTGAAGGCTGTGGGGTTTCGAGGAAGTGATTAACCTTTTAGACTTCTAAGTTCTCATTTGCCTGTAGCCCTACCACTGTGGCATCTGATCCTGTCAGATCTCAGAAGCTAAGCAGGGTCTGGCCTGGTTAGTACTTGGATGGGAGACCACCTAGGAAGACTAGGTGTTGTAGACCAGGTGTTGAAGGACTGTGCAACCCACTCCCAAAAAACAATCTGCCATTGAAAACCCTATGAATGGCAGAAAAGCACTAACAATATTGTTTTGCCTGTTGTATGTAGGGTCACTATGAATTGGACACTGACTCTATGGCACCTAATAAGATGTTCTCATTTGTAAATGGAGATGAGGCTCTCCATCCTCATCAACAAAAAACTGTGGTTATGTAAGCAAAGCCTCCAGCATATATCAGGTGATCAGTAAATCCTCATTCTCTTGCCCCATTTCTTCTTCCCTTGTACTCTCAGGATGAGCATGGACTCTTGGTGAAGTGATGTATTCTCCAGGGAAACCCATGCAATGGAGGCTAAGCCCAGCCTCCTCTGTCTAGGGTCCTTTGCATTGTCTGAGAGGTAGCACTGCCCAGCAGGCAGAAGTCCTACAGTAGCAAGCAGCAATAATCTGGGAATGTGAGGCTGCTTCTCAAGGAAGGAAAATTGAGCCCCCTGCATGTCTAGTTTTGATGGTGGGAAGAAAGACTGAAATTGGGGGGAAAGAAGGCACCATGGATGAACATAACTCTTGCCATTTTTATCATATTCCAGCCCTGTCCTTAGGAAGCAGGCAGACATCTTGTCACTGTGTAGGAAGGGTTCATGTTTTAGATTATGAATCAGGAAGCCTGGATTTCAGTCCCAGGTCTTCCATACAGAATCACAGGAACTCAAGCTTGCTATTGTGCATGCGTATGAAAGAGGTGGAATGCGACTTTAAGGTCAGAGGCAGCCCATACAATTTAGTGAGACCTTGCCTCAAAATAAAAAAATAAAAAGGGGGCTGGAGTACAGCTCAATGGTGGAGTGCTTGCCTAGCATGTGCAAGGCCCTGGGTTGTTCACTCTCAAGCACCTACCAAAAAAAATAAAAATAAAAATAAAATTAAAAAAAAAATCTTAGGAACTCACCTCCCACTCAGGAACCATATGACCCTATCTTTTAAATGTATTAGACTAGATGACTTATCACAATTCCTTTCAGCTTTGGTACTTTTAAAAGTTAGGGAATGCTGTAAAAATATATATCTCTAGCAATCTCAGACAAGCCCATTTAACTGACAGCCCCTGGAAAGTAGTGGATGCAGAAAGGCCTGCCGTTTAGGAAGTACAGGGATGTGGATTCCTTGGCAAAGCCATCTGCCAAGAGGGATCAGATTGTATGATTGTCTGATGGCCCTCCATCTCCATTCAAACCCAGGGCACCTCATTCAAATGGCTAGGTCTGACTGGATGTCATGCACAGGCCAGAGCCCGCTGTTTTCACAGGGAGCTTTCAACAATCCTCTCCAGAGGGAAGGAATAAGTGGGTTGTTGTGAGGAGGACTCTGTGGAGGACTATTTATGGCTGTTTTTTGGTTTACCTTTGTCCCAGCACATAGTGCACAGTGGAAAATATGCTCTTGTCTTTCAGGGAAAAATTTCCAAATTTTTATATGAAGCCTGTCAGCTCTAGACCTACTCCCTGCCACTGCCTCCTCTGTTCACCCAGAGAAACAGTCACCCATGCCCGCTGCCTCTCCAGCTTGCCCTCTGAGTCAGTCTCCATGGAGGCAGAGCATGTATTATTGACAGCATTACATTAGGGACTTTTAGTCACACACATCCTGGCTCAAGTCCCAGTTCTTCCACTTTTAGTTTTGTGAACTTGGACAAGTCACTTAACCTCTCCGCTCCTCAATTCCCACTGGGTGAAATTAGAAATAGTACATATCCAAGAAGACTTTTTTTTTTGTGTGTGTGTGAATTAAGCCAGGCACTGTGGCACATGTCCATAATCTCAGCAATGTGGGAGGCAGAGGCAGGATTGTGAGTTTGAGGCCAGAGGCAGCCCGAGCAACTTAGTGATACCCTGTCTCAAAACAAAAAATTTAAAAAAAAAGGGGGCTGGGGCTACAGCTCTGTGGTAAAGCACTTGCCTAGCATGTGTGAAGCCCTAGGTTTGATCCCCAAGTACTGAAAAAAAAAGTATTATTAAATGACATATACTGCTGTAAATAAATCCTTGTGGATATCCTTAGTTGGTTTATCTTTCTGCCACACTCATTTTGGCCTGATCCATAAAGATCAGACATCTGCCTCAGTTACCCTTCTGAAGTTTTTATTCTATTTTCATTTGTGTTCCAGAATCACCGGAGTGAACTGCGGTGGGTTCTGGTTCTGATGTCATTACTTCTGCCCAAGGTCACTGATAGGTGGGAGGTATGGTAACAGCAACAATAATAGTTAATTTGATTAAGCACTGTCTATGTGCCAACTTTCTCATCACTTCCTCTTCATAGTATCCTTAAAAGTAGACACCATTAACAATTCAATTTTACACTCTGGGGAACAGTGTTGGAGAGCTTAACACCCAGGTAACAAGTCTAAGAGTGGGGTGGCTGAATTCTAACCCAGTGCATCTGTCTCTTAATCACTAGCTTGTTGGTGTTTGCAGATCGGGAACATTCTAAATCTTCCTTCTTGTCCTTTATAACAATCATCACCAGAGGAACCATCACTTATTGAATACCTATACTTACTACACACACTATCCCATTATCCCAGCAATGCCATGAGGTAGACATTTTCATATTCATTTTCCAAAGAAGTATGCTGAGTTCAGATTAAGCCTATTGCGCATAGTCAGTTGGCTACGAATTCTGACACTGAATGCTATTTCTTGGTGGCTCTGCTAATTCTGAACTGGTAAGCACTTTATAAATGGTAGCTCTTGTAAACTCTCTTGTTGTTGCTGCTATTAGGTGCCATCAAGTCAGGTCCAACTCATAGTGACTCTATGTACAACAGATTCTTTGTTGTTGTTGTTATTAGGTGCCGTCGTGTTGGTTTTTGACTCACAGTGACTATATGTACAACAAATGAAACACTATTGTCATGCTTCTCTGCTATTCATAGGATTTTCAATAGTGGCTCTTTTTTGGAGGGGAGTGGGTTGTCAGGTCCTTCTCCCAAGTCTACAGCACCTGGTGTTCTCAGGCTGTCTTCCACCCAAGTACTAACCAGGCCTGATCTTGCTTAGCTTCCAAGATCTGATGCCACAGGGCTACGGATATAGGAAACAGATTCTTAGGAAAGTAATATAAGCATCTTCATTTTACAGAGAAACAGAAGCAGGGAGAAATTAGGGAACATGCTTGTAGGCCTCACAAGTAAAGAGTGGCAGAGCTGGTTTTGAATTCAAGCAGTCTGGCCTGAGAGTTGGGCTTCTAGCTTCTAGTACTGTGGTTGATTTTAGAAGTAAAGGATGCCAGATGAGGTAAGGAGAAGAGGGGGTGGTTTCAAAGGCAGGAGGCTCATTGAGCCCAGGGACTATGAAAACTCTGGAGGAGGAAGGAACTCCCCACCCAGAGCATGGGAGCAGTCTCCCTGACCTCTGACCTCTTTCCTCCAGAAGGGGCTGGCCACCCTGGAGAACAGAGTAGGTGTTTTGTTTTCCTTAGGCTCTCTGAGATGTATCATTAGGAAATTGCCTCAGACTCTTAAGCAAGCTGTGCCTCTGATTATTTGGCTACAAAATCCTCAGAAATGATGGAGGTCAAGTTTTCAATGACCAGTTGCATTTAAAGTTCAAGTGAGAGGAAAGGCCTTTCACTATAAAAAGCGAAAACAAGTGTGTCAAGTAGCTACCATGTGCTTAAACACTGGGGATGGTGAACCCCACAATAACCGTTTGAAGTTATTTCAATTTTACAGAGGAAGAAACTAAGCTGTGGCACATCCAAAGTAAAGTGGTGAGGAGGGGGTCTAGGAATGATCCAAGGGCCATCTGACTGCAGGCTGCATGTACTTACCTAGATCTTGGCTGCCCCTCATTTGTCTGTTACTGATCCAGATAAATCTTTGGAATTTCCCTATAATTAATGATGAAATCACGAAGAATGCCTATACAAACCTGGAGATCAATGTTCTACCTGGTGTGTTCTGGTCTAAGCTTTGGCCCTTGGGTAAAAATTCACATTCAGGGTTCTCCATTTATTCCTGGCACTTAAGGGTCTAAGACAGGTATGTCCAACTCATAGCCTTGGTCTGCATGCAGCTAGGACAGCTAGTAATGTGGCTCCACAAAATCTTTTAACATCATGTGTTTTTTAGTGTCTATTTTCTACACGATTCCATGCACAGTTCCAATTCTGAAGTTTCAAAGTGATACTACACATGTTTAAAGAGCAACACCTAATACTTATTTACAACACACTGCGATGGTGCCACAGTATCAAATTCTAACCTTCAAATAAGCGTAAATATGTCACAGTTGGTAACATGAGTCAGGTTAGTACCTTTGTTCACCACCTGGTCAGTCAAGGATAATTTGGGATGGATTTGAAATGATTTGAAGCTGTTCAAAGCCACTTAAGAGTAAATCAGGGATTACATAAGTTTTTTGGCAACTTGGCAAATAAAACAGCAATAGCCAAGAATATTTTTGAAAACCTATTTCAACCCAGTTCTGTTGTTGTTGTAAGGTGCTGTTGAATTGATATCTGATTTATACAGACCCTACATACAACAGGTGAACTGTATTGTCAGTACTTCTCTGCTATTCATAAGGTTTTCAATGGCAGATTGTTTTTTGGGAATGGGTTACCAGGTCCTTCTCCCAAGATACTGCAACCTGGTGTTCCCAGGAGGTCTCCCATCCAAGTACTAACCAGGCCAGACCCTGCTTAGCTTCTGAGATCTGACGGGATCAGATGCCACAGTGGTGTAGCTGTAGGCAACCCAGTTCTAGATGTTATGAATTGACCATTACAAAATTTACTTGAGAACTTACTAAGAATCATGACCATTTCCATCAAACCAGACATTGATAGATTAGTTTTATAAAGCCAAGGTCAAAATTCCCACTAGTTTTATATTGTTCTCATTTCTCTAAATGTTGTAATAATAACAATAATAATAATATTATTATATATATGTTGTTATATATTTTTTATATAATTTATATGTGGCCTAAGACAATTCTTTACTTGCTGCGGCCTAGAGAAGCCAAAAGTTGGACACCCCATGCTCTAAGACATTATATTCAAGAGCAGAAATAGCTTATAGGAAAAGGTTTCTAAGAAACTTTGACACTATATAAAGAAAGAGATTCAGAGAGATGAGTATTTGAGACTTTAAACTACTGTTCAAGACATCACAAGCAGGGCACATGACAAGGGACAGATCTTCCACATATATGACAGACAAAGGAATCCTCAAAATCAATGAGAAAAAGACAACCTATATGAAAATGAAGAAAGGCTATCAATAGGCTATTAACAGAAACCTAAGTGGCCTATAGATTTTAAGAAAATCTTCATTCTTACCAGTAATTAGGGAAAGGTGAAATAAAAGAACAATGAGCAGTTTCTGCCCAATTAATTGGCAAAAAAGTTAAATAATCAACAATATCCAGTGTTGGCAAAGGCACAGGGACACCACTGGCAGAAATACAAATCGGGACAGCCTATCTGGAAGATATTTTGGCAAACAAAATTTAAATGCACAAATCTTTCCACTAGAAATTCCATGTTTCTGTGTCTTTCCCAGAGAAATTGTCATATATCTATGTATTAAGAACCACACCACCCATGATCTTTATGTCACTGTTTGTAATAACTAAACAAGAGAAACCACCTAAATATCTACCAGCTGGGCATTGGTTAAATCATTTTCTTTCTTTCTTTCTTTTTTTTTTTAAACATACAGTCTCTGGAATTATTATCAGAATACAAGAGACATGGAACATTTCTGTAAGGACTGCTGTTGTTAGGTGCCATTAAGTTGGGTCTGACTCATAGTGACCGTATGTACAACAGAAAGAAATGCTCCCTAACATTGTGCCATGCCCAGCATTATGTCAGTGTTTCTCCTCTATTCATAGGGTTTTCAATGGTGTTTCAGGACTATATCAGGACTGGGCTGCCAGGTCCTTCTCCCATTTTTTCAGTGTTAGGGATCGAACCCAGGGCCTCAGGGTGCACAGAGCAGCACTCTGCCAACTGAGCTAAACCCCAGCCCTCACATCTATAATGATTAGTATATCTGAAATATCTTGCAAATAATGCGCAATAATCTCTGTTACATGAGCATGTATGATCTCATGTGCTAGTGTATGTGTGTAGGTGTGAATACATTGAAAAGTCCAGGAAGACATAGGAAGTGTGTAATAGTCATTACTTCTGGGATCAGGAGAGTTCTGGACCCTGCACCTTTTACTATTATTTCTATATTGTTTTGTTGTTGTTGTTGTTAGGTGCTGTCAAGTCGGTATCTGACTCATAGCGACCCTCTGTACAACAGGGGAAACACTATTGTCAGTGCTTCTCTGCTGTGCATAGGGTTTTCAATGGCAGGTTGATTTTTGGAAGGGGGTTGCCAGGTCCTTCTCCCAAGCCTACAGCTTCTGGTGTTCCCAGGCGATCTCCCATCCAGGTACTAACCAGGCCCGACCCTGCTTAGCTTCCGAGATCTGAGGGGATCGGATGCCACAGGGCTACAGCTGCAGGCCTATATTGTTTGGGTTTTTACAATGTAAGTGTATTCCTGTCATTTTTCAATTATCCAGAGAAAAGCAAGCTTACCACAGGGCCCACTTGCCTGTCTGTGTTCACCCAGCATGGAGAAACATGTTGTCCTAAGCTGGGGCTCCCTCCTCTGCTGGTGAGAATGTTTGGCTTATCTGGATGCCACCTTTCCCAAATTCTCCCTCTCCTTTGCAGAGGTGCTCACACATGTGAACAGGGGCCACATCTATGCATTCCCGCCTCATGCATTTTCTCACTCAGAGCTACTGCACAGGCTAGTTCACAGCTCGAGAACTTTATATCACGGACTAAAGCAAATCTTGTCATCTTGATAAAACACGTACACAATCACACTCCAATACAACTACAACAAAAAAATAACAAATTGTCAGGCCCTGTAAGCACAAGCCATGATTTAAGCCATGGGGTCCAATGGGCACATATTGGATGTGAAGTGCCTTAAATAATGGCTCTGCTGGCCTAAAACATATCAGATGTTCCTTTAGCCTTAGCTCGCCCGAGACATAAACTATGTGTTCAGGGGAAAGCAAAGTCAAATGACTCATGACAGAGTTTGTTTTTAGTATGAATTATTTTTTCTGGCTCCTTGCTTTTAAAGACTGATCTTTTTCAGATGGGTTAGAGCAAGGACTGCTGGGAGCAGGCTCACATGCCTGGCCTTCCCACTCCTTCTGAGAGCAGAGTGGACAGCCCACAAGGAGTGTTTCTTTCCTTTATGATCACTCCATTATGCACTCTTCCTTTTCTTTCCAACACCATGCAATGGCAGCCTTATGAGAGCCTGGTGATATCATGGAAAAAGCACTGGATTTGGAGTCTGTGACATGGGAAATCCAGTCCCAGCTTTTCCATTTACTAATTGTGCGATGCTGGGAAGGTCACATGACTTCTCTGGGCTGCAGTGTTCTCCAGAGTGAAATGGAAGGTAAGCACTGCACTGGACTGTAGTGGAGACTGAAGGAGGTGATGTAGGTGGAGTGCCTGGAACACAGAAAGCACCCAAGAAAAAGCATTGGGATGAGCTCCTCACGACAAGGAGCACTGACCATGCACGGGAGAAGAATGATACCCACACTCTGGCTGTGCCATGGGGCACTGAGAATGCTGAACTCTGCTGGGCCTTCACCCTGCCTTAGGTTCATGTGAATTTCATTTCACAGCATAGAAACACACACGTGTGTGTGTAAGATATGTGGGGTATGACCTTTCTCAGGGCAATTCTCCTACTTACCTCTGTACTCTAGTGTCTGCCTGAGACTGGGCAAGAAACACCGGAAGAAGGAAAGTAGTAAGGAGGGCCGCAGGAACAATCATGATGAACAATGCCATTCACAGCATTTGTCAAGTGACAGGCCATCACTGCTTTATATGGATGGTCACTTTAGCCCTTACAGATAACTGTCTGAGGTAGAACCAAAGGTTATCCACGCATCATAGTTGAAGCAAAAGCAGCACAGAATGGTTAAGAAGCCAGACCAGGATCACACAAACGGTTAATGGAGAAGCTAGCATCTGTAGGCTTGTGGCATGGCTCTAGTACTAGTGATGTTGTTGCTGTTGTTGTTCGGTGCTGTCGAGTAGGTGTCCGACTCACAGAGACCCTGCATACAACAGGTGAAACACTGTTGTCATGCTTCTCTGCTATTCATAGAGTTTTCAATGGCAGATTGCTTTTTGGGAGTGGGCTGCCAGGTCCTTCTCCCAAGGCTACGCTATCTGGTGTTTCCAGGTGGTCTCCCATCCAAGTATTAACCAGGTCTGGCCCTGCTTACCTTCTGAGATCTGATGGGATGGGGAGCCACAGTGTTACCGCTGTAGGCAGTGCCAGTGATGATGTTGTTGTTGTTGTTAGGTGCCATCGAGTCAGTATTCGACTCATAGTGACCCTACCTACAACAGGTAAAACACTATTGTCAGTGCTTCTCTGCTGTTCAGAGTTTTCAATGGCAGATTGATTTTTGGGAGTGGGTTGCCAGGTCCATCACCCAAGCCTATAGCATCTGGTGTTCTCAGGCAGTCTCCCATCCAAGTATTAACCAGGCCCGATCCTGCTTAGCTTCCAAGATCTGACGGGATCAGATGCCACAGTGCTAGCTCTAGTAAGGTAAAATTGGTAAAAGAGAGGTTCCCTACATAGAACCTAAGGAAAGGTTACAGGAGGAGTGGCCAGCTTCTCAGATGGCTTTCCATTACGACACAAGGGGAAGGAGAAGGGCATCAGGGGTGTGGTCACCCACTGCCCTGTAGGAGCAGAGATGGTGGACAAGCATATCTTTTCCAAGAGCATGGCAGAGTAGAACAGCTTCTTAATGGGCTCTGATCTCAGCAATGTCCATGTTTCTGAAGGAGTGAGGACCCCAGGTCAAAGCTGCCATCCAGCAGGGGTGGGAATTCCAGAGCTGGCAGTGCCACTGTACAGACTGAGGACTGCTACTTGGCTCAAGGCCACACTATACTTTAGTGTTGGAGGGAAACTGAAACCCAGGTCCTTCCTTCCCAAGCCAGCTGTCTGCTTCTGACAGCTGGACACAATAGCAGCCTCTCTTCCACGTGCTACCTTGACATTGTGACTTTTTCCATTTGCTTTTCAACCTGTAGTTCCTACCCAGGCTTACCAATGCTTACTGAAAACAGAAATATTGGCCAATGGGCATTCAGCATGTCCAATTCCACTGATGGAGCTCCCTCTAGAATAAGATGAATGGTTGGTCTGCTCTCCCAACATATCACTGAATTTCTCAGGGTGAATTAACCAATGACCTTTGGCTTTATACCTTGGTCTCATGAGCTGCTCCTGCACTGTATGTGGGGAGAAATCATTCATTCATGCATGCACAGTTTTACCTGATACATGGTTGAGTCTGCCTCTGAGTTCACCGATCCTTGTTCCCAACTCTTCCTACCATCTCAGCTCAATATTTCACATGTATGCACACATGCCTGCACACACACATGTAACTGCACACATGCACACACTTTGGTTTATTTGTATTTCCAAGTCCTGGCTCAACTGCCATTTTCTTTGGAAAGTTTTCCTGAATCACGAAAGCAGAGCACACAGCACAGGGTTATGGTTATCTATTTTATGGAATTTCTCCTCTGCACTAGTAGGGAACACTTGAGAATAAGGACTGAGTCCTACCTGGATAGACTTGAGTGTGTGAAGAAAAACAGGCCTAGCATAGACAGCGGCACATGGATGGCACTCAACAGGCACTCACTGAATAAGTGAATGCAAGAGAGAAAAGTGACTGAAGAGTGATTATGACAATGGCTCTGTCCCCAGCCTGCGTCCAGTCCATGGGAGAGGCAGACCACACCTGGGAGAAGATGATACTTGAGCTCCTGCTGTGCCATGGGGCACTGAGAATGCTTAAATCAGTTGGCCTTCACCCTGCCTTATGTTCATATGAACCTCATTTTACAGGATAGAAGGGGTGTGTGTGTGTGTGTGTGTGTGTGTGTGTGTGTGTGTGTAAGATAAGCGGGGTGTAACCTTTCTCAGGGCAATTCTCTTGCTTTTCCCACTGGATAAGTGCTCTTCCCACTGGATAATTCCCCATGGGTTTGCCACTCAAAACCATGTATTTGAATTTACTGAAATCAGGTCTGAGACAGAAAACACAGAGTATGAGGGTACTGACAAGAGAGAGAGAAAAGAGTCACACCACAGAATTCCCTTTACTAACCACACTCCAGCCTCCTTATTCTTTTTGCTTTTCTGCAGACACATTCAATTCATTCCTACCACAGAGCCTTTGTATTTGCTGTCTTGGCTGCCATTTGGAGGTTATTTCCAGGGTCCTTCCTCAGATGGGCCTTTCTTACTTCTCTCATGGCCAGCCCTACACATCCAGTCTTATCAGCCTTTGTTTCTTACATTGCTTTGTTTTCTTTCCCAACAATTCTTCCTACTTGAAATAAACATCATTTATCATTACTGCTTGTTTTTTGGACTCTAGAATAAACTCTGTGAGGGGTATCCATAGATGTAGCTACAGATATTCAGAGTCTAGGAGACAGGTAGCAGAAGGTAAAGGAGATCCACACACTTCAAAGGAAGAGCTGGTTAGTGAGGCTAAGAACAGTGACACTGATTCCCAAACTGATTCCCAACTGATTAGTTCAAAAAAGAACTAATAATGTTAGCTCTAGTACTATACACCATCCATAACAATCTCATGCACTACTTTGTTGAAGGTTCCCCTCTATAATGCATATGCATTCTGCGTATATGTGCAAAATGGGGATAATAATAGTTCCTGTCCTATGCTGTTATGGTGCTTAAATGAGTAATTTCATGTAAAGTGATTAGAATAGTTCTTGGCATATAAGAAGCTTAAGTAAAATTTGCCCACATACTGAAGAGTGAATATGATCAAAGTGTATTACACACATGCATGAAAATATAATGAAACTCATTATTTTATACAATAAAAAAGAAAAATCATCATCTACACAGAGATGTGACAGATATCTAATATCTGTCTATGAGAATTACATGCATTGTAGCCCACTGTATTTATTTATTGTTTTTAAAATGAAGTTTAGCATTTCTAAATTATACAAAGTTAAACATGTGTCCCCATTTTGGATTTAATGCAAAATGAAAAATTTTTATGAGACTTGTTTGCTGGTATTTATATAATCAGAAGATTTTAATATGTTATAATAGACATATGTATTATTTCAGTACCAAAGGGTTGAATCCAGGTCCTCGAGCATTCTAGGCAAGTCCTCTACCACTGAGTAGTACCTCCAGTCCGTTTTTTCTTTCTTTCCTTTCTTTCTTTCTTTCTTTCTTTCTTTCTTTCTTTCTTTCTTTCTTTCTTTCTCTCTCTCTCTCTCTCTCTCTCTCTCTCTCTCTCTCTCTCTTTCTTTCTTTCTTTCTTTCTTTCTTTCTTTTTGAGACAGTCTCACTGAGTTGCACAGGCTGCCTCTGGCCTCAAATTCATGATTCTCCTGCCTCAGTCTCCTAAGTCCCTGGAGTTACCAGTGTGTGCCATAGCCCCCATCTCTATGTTTATTTTAATCAAGGATTTAAAAGTTTTAAGACATGTAAATTTGGAGAACCAGGTAATAACTCAGAAGCTAGAAGAAATGACACATTAGTAGAGAGAAAAACTCGGATGAAAGTCCAAAATACAACTTTGTAAGGATGCATATGGATAGGGAACATTAAATAAAGAAAACAGAAAAACAAAAGATGTGAGAAATAAGAAATCACCACAAGCCAGCAAGAAGGAGCATCACATGCAATGATCACTTCTATGAGGTCCTTACGGGGAAATGCCTGTTACGAATGGTAAGCAAGCTGCTGCAAGTAAGAGTGAGAGCTAAGCATGGTAAGTAAATACAATGAGATTTTATTGATAACTTTTAACACCAGATAGAGCAGTATGTACGACTCCAAATCTGGCTAGTTCTTTATAAACAAGATTTATTTACCTCCCTTTTTTTCTCTAGATCAGAAGTCTGGTAGACAGAGCCAGTCTTCTTTCTCGCCCAGGCTCCATTTACCGATTCCTTCCTTCAGTCCCAATGACCCCCAAACACTGGCATTCTGTTGGACCAAGGGGATTACTTTTGAAAAAGAGAATTTCTACAGTCCACGCAATGTTCCTGAGTGCCCCTAGGTGTCACCATTACAAAACCAACTAACTGAAGCTTCAACGGTCAAAAGAAAAAAAAAAAAGAAAGAAAGAAAGAAAAGAAAAAATAGTACAAAACACTAAAGCAATAACAGCTCAAAAGGCAGACACTATTTATTACAGAAGCTACAAACAATTTAGTATCTCTAAGACTATTATTGATTTTTCTTTCTAATTCAAGGGCTCACCCCAAGAAGAAGAGACATCTCATTTTTCAGCCAGAAAAAAAATCTGTGCAGGTTTTTTGCTCTAAAACATTTACATTTAGGGGCTTAGCTGAAACTCACATGATGCTAACAGTTTGTAGTATAAGTCGCTTTATAATCAAGATTGTCCATACAACACAAAAGAAGTAGCTTTTGGATTAAAAACGTACAACAGTGAATGAGGTCTGGCTAGGAGAAAAAAATGTAGCTAACGTTAGTTTGATATTCAACTCAAAGCCATAATCTTATTAAATATATTTAAACATGGTTTTCATTTAGACTTGGCAGCTTGATTAATGGGGATGTATTAAATAATACCTGGCTGCTAAGAGTATATTTAGGAATCAGTGCCACATAAAACATATAACATGCACAATTCAGCTTCATTATTATTTAAGGCTTCTCTGTTCTCTTGGCTGTGGGTATATACATATTAAAAATTAAGTATACATGCTCAATGTATGCTCAGCCCTTTTAAAAGGCTTTCTCTTTAAACAGAAACATGTAATGGAAAATGAACTCAACTCTGGAGAAAGGTAATGGGATTCATCCCTTTAGGGACAGCTGTCATGTTTATCAAAACAAAGGAGAGGGGAGGTCAGAAGCAGGGAAGAAGACCTCTTAGGTAGTCAGCAGAGAGAGAGAGAGATGCCCAATTTAGAGAGGAACTGAAATTGGTTTGTACACCTGGGATTTCTTCTTCGCTGTAGTTGAGAAGGTGAATGAATGGTAGGTACCTTTTACCATGAGGCCATGAAGGAAGTGGAAAGGTGAGGGGTGTCTTAAAATATGGGGAAATATATTAGTGGCCAAATAAATGCAGACAGATGCTGACTGATTTCCCTGCGCATTAAAGAAATACTTTTGGGTAGTGGGGAGGGAGTATTTAGTTTTTCTGGGCATAATTCTAGGTGTCCATCAAGGGTGGGAATTGTGGGGAGGAGATGGTTCTAAAATAGCTGGGAGATAGATGATGATGGTGGGAAGAGCCCAGTGCCCATCATACAAGTTGACTCAGTGTTTCTGATGAAAAAATAATGTATTTAACATGCAGAACCTACTCCATAAATTAGCATTCTCTTCTTTCCAATGTCATAAGGATGCCTAATAATCCTTGGGCTGGAACAACACATCTTGGAGTGATCTAAGTGTCATACAACATCGTATTATGTTTCTAAACGACCCTATGGAATGGGTTACATTTATTTTTTTTAATTTAAGAAACTATGTTTAGATTCAAGAAAGTGCAGCAAAGATGATAGCATTCAAGAAAAAAATAGCCAGCATTAAAATCTAGATATTATTCTGTCCATTTACTGATCACAGCACTGAGGCTCACAGAAGTTGACTATACTGCCTGAGGTCACACAGTTGGCAAGTTATGGAGGTACCTGGTCTGAGCTCTGAGGCTGTCTCACTTAAAAGCCCACCTTTTAAACCTCCAACTCCTATGCTTCTTTGTGGCTGGCTGAGGACATGAGGGAGGAGCTATAAGAGAAATTGGGGGTAAGAGTGGAGAGTACAGCATGTGTTATCTATGAGTAAGATTAGAAGAAGAGTGTGAGTTCTCAGATGCAGCATCCTACTGCTGCTGTCATCTACAACTAGACAATCTCTTTTCCCCATCAGAAAGAAGTGACTAAAATGTTAAGTACACCGAAGTCTTCACAGCGATAATGGTTATGAGAGGAACACAGAGGAATACAAGAAAGGAAGGAATTCTTACACATGCAACGATGCAGATGGATTTTGAACACATGATATTAAATGAAACAAACCAGTCTTAGCAAAGGCAAAGACTGTATGATTCCCACTTACATGAGGAGGTAACCAGAGCAGTCAAATTCACCCAGACAGAAAGCAGAATGGCACTTGTCAGGGGTGTGGGGAAGGGGCTATATGAAATTGTTCTTTAATGGGTACAAAGGTTCAATTTTTCAAGATGAGAAGGGTTCCAGAGATGGGTGGTGGTGATGGTTACACAATAATGTGAATGAATTCAATACCACCAAACTGTACACTTAAAAATGGTAAGATGGTAAATTTTATATGATGTACATTATGTTGTTGTTAGGTGCCTTTGAATCAGGTCTGACTCACAGCCATCTTCCTAGGGTTTTCAATGGCTGATTGTTTCAGGATTGTTTGCAGGGGTGGGTTGCCACATGCTTCTCCCATTTTTGGGGTGCTGGGGATTGGATCTGGGTCCTCAGAGAGCCCAGAGCAGGCACTCCACCAACTGAGCTAAACCTGAGCCCGCATGTGTATTATACTACAGTTAAAACAAACAAAAGAATACAATCAGGAGCAACGTAGCTTTGACTGTCTTTGGGCTGGGATTTAGCTCAGTTGGTAGAGTGCTGCACTGCAGTCTCTGAGGTCCAGAGTTCAATTCCCAGCACTGCAAAAATGGGTGAAGGACCTGGCAATCCACTCCCAAGGCAATCCCGAAACAGCCATTGAAAACCCTATGAGGGTTGCTATGAGTCGGATACCGACTCTATGGCACCTAACAACAACAACTGCTAAGAAGTCAAAAAAGTCTCAAAAAAATAAGAACAGCAAACACAGGATTTTTCACATCAAATAACTAGGAAAGTGATGTCTCAGTAAAACAAATTATTTAAGAAGAACAATAGCTTAATTGAGGAAGAATTCATAGTGTTCTGCTTATGTTTCCACATTTCTCAGCCTAATGAAAACTCTGGTAGGGACCAGCCAGGGTCCTGGTTTGGTACTGGGGGACCACCCTTTAATGAGGGGTCAGCTTTGGAATCAGGTAGATATGAGGTGAAGTCCTGGTTTTGTACTGACTGTATTTGGTGGCTTTGGAAAAGCCACTTAACTCCCTTGAGTCTCACTATCTCACCTGTAAACTGAGGCTACTACTCATTTTTGTGAATATTAAATATAATAAATTCATTAAAATGCCTGGCACAGCACCTGACCTGCAGCCAGAGCTCATTCAGTGGTTGTGACCATTTCATTAACCACTGTCCATGAATCTACCTGAGGAGGTTGCTATGAGGATGCAGTATGGCCACCTGTGGGCAAGTGAGCTGTAAACTCCCACATATCCCACAGCTTTGACTCTTTCTTTAGGTCTCAGCTTAGAAGTTACTTCCCTGGGGTAAGTTTCCTACTAGGTTGAGTAAGAAGTCCCTGCCCCTGGTACCATGGTATCCTATGCTTTCCATCTGGGTTTTTACCTGTTATTGTTCCTGTACCACTCGCCATATAGTTAATGCCTAATATAGGCTTGCTGCACCTTCAGTTTGTTCAGTAGACACATGAATTGATAGGAGGATTAGTGGGAGTTTTCAACCTCTTTTTATGGTACCACTCTTAATGTCTGATGGTCTTGAGCATAGGTTTATGGCAGCATTTAGCAATATTTATTCTTTGAAATGTCAGCAGAGTAAGATGCTAATTCTCTCGTCAATTATATTTGGGAAAAACTATGGAGACTCTCTTAGGTCTATTACTGACTATTTGTGCACCTGCCCAACTCAGGAGATTCACCATGCATGTTTACATATTAAATATGTAACAGAAGTTTTGCTATAAAGATGCCTAGTTAACTTGAACATAGCATTTCCCGAACTAATTCTTTACAAGAATATCTTTTGATATACCAGTATACACAGTTGGGGAGATTCTGGCCTGTAGAGACCTTAGTTTCTGAGCAAATTGTTCTCCTGTTTTTATTAGTTCTTTGTCCTGGTTCTCTTTTCCCTCTTAAAACAGTATAGCCAGGGATCAGGGGAAGCATACATACTGGGCTTAACAAAAAGGCAACATAGACAATGGAAACTTTGAGGAAAATGACAGACATGTGAATGAGCCGGCCAGTCTAGGAACTGACCCAAAGTATTTTGATGATGACTATGAATGACCTCATTTGTATTCCATGGATCATTGAAGTACTACACAATATATCATTTCAGTAGCTCTTCCTCCTCCTTTCTCCTCTTCTCCATCACCACTACCACCACCACTACCACCTCCATCACCACCAACTTTAACGCACATGCCAGTCTGCCTGCACAGGCATGCTCTTCCTATATTAACTTATCCTCACCTTACAAGGGAGGTGCTAGTATCACTTCCATTTTACAGGTGGCAAACTGAAACGCAGGAGGTCAAGTACAACCCAAGTTTTGTAAGATGGGCAGAGAAATGTTAGCAGTTAGGAGGCTAAGAGTATAAGTGACTTGTTCAGATGAAGTGAAGCAGTCAGAAAATAGTTATATTTGATTCTAATGCAGGTTCTTTCTACCACATCAGGCTGTCTCTTAACGTTAATAACATTTTATATTTGTGAGTTCCTTTCTAGTTTACTGATCACTTGCACATTCTTAATCCTACTTAAACCTCCTGAAAATGTCTATACAAATATTATTTATTCATTTTATAGATCTTGAAATTGACTCTCAGAAAGCCACTATAGTAATAATCATAAAAACAAGGATAACTACCTCCCACTTTTGATGAGCTGACTTGCTCAAGGCAACAGTCTTCAGAATGGGTAGATTTGGGGCTCAGACTTAAGTCTTCTGATGCCAAGCCCAGAGTTTGTTCCATCCTCATAAGATGGATCTCTCCAACATGACCATAGCATGGTTAGTCCAGCTATGGAAGAGCAGAGAGGTTTACAGCAACAGCTTAGCATTCTGTTGGTGTGGCTTTTAAAATGACTCAACATCTGTGATTAATTAGATTTCCTATTGCCATGGTGAGGGTTTATTATCATTATGCTGGTAAGATGGCCAATTCAAAAATATTCTCTTCCTCCTTTCTAGTAGTTTTTTTTTAAGCTTTTTTTTTGTCCTTTCACCTAATTGAGTAGATGTTTTATCACATAATGTGATGGATTGTTTCTCAAACTGGATCTCTTTTGGACTTCTGGTGATAATTTTGGAAGTTCATGAGAATTTCTTTTCATTTTGCTCACTACAGAATGCTTTGTCAGAAGGAATTTGGTTCAAATTTTATCTTTGACATATATGCTTTTTGATCATGAAAAACATAATTATGTTCCTATGACCTTATTTTACTTTCCATTTGGAATAAGGAGGTCTAACTGGCAGGATTATTTTGAGAATTTGATATAATCAACATGAAAATTCTCTCACAGAACTCAGAATGTATGGGTGTGCAAGAAATGGTAGTAAGTTGTGATAATTAAAATAATAGCAATGATTATTATTTACAGAGATGAGATGAGACAGAGATTTAGAGTTAGGAGTTGAGGTCAATCTTCATTCATCTATCAATCATTCTAATTTGTTCTTCCCTTGAACAAGTCCTTTATAGCACTTTATATTTATTGTTTCTACTGTCCTTTCTAGTCAACTGTAGATGTGATAAGCATTGGAATCATGGACATTTTTCTTATCACTATGCAGATGGGGTACTTATTGAGTGAATGAACAAAGATTTGCCAAATAGCTTCTCTGTGTCAGGCTGTATTAGGCACTGGAGATAGGGAAATAAGCAATATTCTTACTCCTGAGGTGATGACATAAGGATTCTGTGAAAAAGACAAAAATAAAGGAAATGGGGCATTCACCCTCAAGTCCAAAAGAGTTTTGTAATCAATGACATAAATGGAATTACATTTTCAGTAATCTTCTAATACAAGGGACTGATGTGAGTGGTAACATGGCTATCTCAAAGTTCAAGTGCCAAGAAAGATTCAAACTGGTGGTATAAAGCCCCAAAGTGGTCAGAAATTTCTTTTGAAACATATAGTCAAAAAGGAAAGAAAGAAAGAAAGAAAGAAGGAAAGAAAGAAAGAAGAAAGAAAAGAAAGAAAACGAGGAAAAGGAAAGAAAAAGGAAAGGGGGGGAGGGGCTTTCCAAAGGCCAGGGCCCTGGCTCCTCCCAGAACAGTCTGATCCCCTCTGCTAGTAAAGCAAGAGGTCAGATCCCCAGATGGAAAATCAATCTCTAAGAGTTGCTGGATAGAATTTCTAACTCTCCAGGGCCGTGACACAGTCTGCTTTCAGCAAGGAGGATGAGGCCCAGTGGCTTTAGCTTCCCCAGCCCACCAGACAGGATCAAGCCAAGCTGACTCCCCTCCTCACTAGGGCCACAGCATATCACAGTCACGTAGGCACACAGATCCTGTGGTGAGAGCCCTCTAACCTATCTTTCTCAACATCTAGGCTATTTTGAAGCGATGTTATTATTGTATTATTAAGTATCATCCTTAATTATTTTAATATATTTTAGATTATTTCCTTTGAAACAGTGGAGTATAATCCTCATGTTGTGCAGAAACCCTTTAAGGCTGCCTACAGTGGGGAAGGAGAAGAGCAATGGGTGAGCTGGAGACACAGGGCACCTTTTCTCTGTTTTATGTGCTGGCTGCCCAGAAGTTCCACTGCTTCACATGTTTTGAGAACCAGAACCTGACCTTTGCCATTTAAAGGTGAGGAAATGAAGGTGCAAGAGGTAGAACTATTGCCTTAGGTCACACACTGTGTTGTTCAGTGAATGTGCAGATGGGGGCTTTGTTGTTGTTGCTAGGAGCCCTTGAGTCTGTCTGACTCATAGATACTCTCACAGGTTTTTCAACGGCTCGTTGTTGTTTTGGGATTGCTTTGGGAGTGGATTGCTACATCCTTCTCCCATTTTTGCACTGCTGGGGATTGAACCCAGGTCCTCATAGAGTGCATAGCAGCATTCTACCAACTGAGCTAAACTCCAGCCCATGGGGGGCTTATCCCTGCAAAATAAGAGTGAGTGAGAATCATAAGGAACAGTTTAGAGCTAGTTCTTAGGTGAGTCAGGACATCTGGGTTCACATCTGAGCTTCTCTCCTCGACTTCTTCCTGGTTGTGTGACCTGGAGAAAGGACCTGTCTTTGTGATTCAGCCTTTGTCTGTAAAGTGTCAATAATCCCAGGACCTCATAATATGGTTGTGAGGATTAAGTGAGTTAATGAATAAAAGTGCTTAAATAGCAGCTGGTGCATACTAAGCAAATCCCCTTTACTATTATTTTTAGGAGTCTCTGGAAAGTAAGGGTCCCAGATCCCCACCACATTACAATATGCTGGAAACTCACATTTATAGGAAAAACCTGTTTCTTAGTAGTTGAACCACTTGCTTAAATCTCTAGTTTAGTAGTGTATATGAATTTCTCCTCTGGCGCCTGCAGTGGTTAGCTCACTAAGATGAAGGCAATTACTGTAATCCAATTACCCAGAGCTGTCTGGTTTGTCAAGATCCTGCCTCATCAGAGATGGTGATAGGCGAAACGGACATGACCACATTGGGAGGAATTTCAATGTCATGAGCTCCACCAACACATAGTCTCCTCCAGGCCAAGGCACCAGCTGGCCAAGAGGAGATGTGGAGGAGATGGGGTGGGCTCTGAGCTGGTACAATGTGGGTTGTGCTCCTCCATCTTTCAGTGATGTCTCAGAAGGTGCCTTTTCCATGCTGAAGATCTCAAGTGTGATATTCTACAACACCCTGAATATAAACACACTGCAGTGAAATATCATGGCTTTCTTGAGCATTTTAATAAAGAGTTCCCTTTCTACTGCAGGGACTCTTCAAAACTGTCAGAGATAAATAATAGTATACTTTTATTGTTACACACAGGTTGAATTAATTTACAAGCTATTTTTCTTAAGCAAAAAGCAGCATTATCATCTATGAAGCATTTCATGTTGTTGACTTTTAAACAAATGAGATGATTACCATAAAACTTTTTCTTGTTTTATTTTTAAAGAATGAAAGTATGCTGAACAAAGGATGCTCCTGAGACTCCTGCTCCAATTCCTAACGGATCTCTTTGTAGTTAACAACTCCTGTCCCTGATGAACTGTGGTCATGGCACATTTCTGTCACGGCACTCCTGAACAACGACCCTTCCCCATAGTTAAGCTGATCTCCTTCTGTCTGCTTCTGTTCCTTTGCTCTCACTAGCACCTCTGTCTAAAAAGATCTGCTGCTGCTCCTCTGCTTGTTTGAAGTAAACATTTACATCCAAGTCATTCAAGTCCCACTTTTTATATGAAGCCATGCTTCTCTTTTCTACTTGTAGCCATGATGAGAAAGTAGATTATATAATGACACTCTCTAATTCCAGGATGCTTCATTTGTGTTTCTTGAGTCTGTAAGTCCATTTTGAATCAGATAATCATATGGTCTACTATGCTGGGAATGACAGATTAAAGAGAGATGGGATTGCATTCATTATCAAAAGACATCTCAAGATGTCCTGAAGCACAATGCTGTCAGTGACAGAATAATATCCACATGCCTACAAGGAAGGGCAGTTAATATAACTATTATTCAAATTTATGCATCTACCACTAAGGCGACAAATGAAGACAAGGAAGATTTTTACCAGTTTCTGCAATCTGAAATAGATCTAACATGCAATCAGGATACACTGATAATTACGGGTGACTGGAATGCAAAAGTTGGAAACAAAGAAGAAGGCTCAGTAGTTGAAAAATATGGCATTGGTGATAGAAATGATGTTGGAAATCACATGATAGAATTTTGTCAGACCAATGACCTTTTCATTGCAAATACATTTTTTTAAATAACATAAATGGTGACTATACACATGGAATTCACCAGATTGAACATACAGGAACAAAACTGACTATACTTGTGGAAAGATATGATGGAAAAGCTCAGTATCAAATGCCAGAATGAGACCAAGTGCTGACTGTGGATTAGACCATTAACTGCTCATGTGCAGGTTCAAACTGAAACAGAAGAAAATTAGAATAAGTGTATGAGAACCAAGGTATGACCTTGAGTATATCCCACATAAGTTCAGAGACCACTTCAAAAATAGGTTTGATGTGTTACACAATAATGATTGAAGACCAAGTGAATTATGATATGACATCATGGACACCATTCATGAAGGAAGCAAAAGGTTATTTAAAAGATAGGAAAAAAGAAAAGACCAAATTATATGTCAAAAGAGATTTTGAAATTTGCCCTTGAATGTCCAGCAGCTAAAGTAAAATGAAGACATGATGAAGTTAAAGAAGGAAACAGAAGATTTAAAAGGGCAGCTTGAGAAGACAAAATCAAATATTATAGTGACATGTGCAAAGAGTTGGAGATAGAAAAAACAAAAACGAAGAGCATGCTCTGTTTGTCTCAAGCTTAAGGAATTGAAGAAAAAATTTAAGCCATCAGGGGCAATAGTGAAGGATTCTACAGGAAAAATATTAAAAGATGTAGGAAACATTAAAGGAAGATGGAAGGAACACACACAGTCATCATACCAAAAAGAACTGGTGGATGACCAACCATTTCCAGAGGTTGCATATGATCAGCAAGCAATGGTACTGAAGGTTGAAGTGGAAGCTGCCTTGAAGGAATTGGAGAAACACAGGCTCCAGGAATCGATGGAATAACAATTGAGATGTTTTGAAAAACAGATGCAGCATGGGAGGTGCTAATTTGTTTATGTCAAGAGATTTGGAAAACAGCTACCTGGCCAACTGACTGGAAGAGATCCATATTTGTACCTATTTCCAAGAAAGGGGATCCAACCAAATGTGAAAAATATTGAACCACATCATTAATATCACATGCAAGCAAAATTTTGCTAAGGATTATTCAAAAATGACTTCAGAAGTATATAGATAGGGAACTGCCAAAAAATCAAGCTGGATTCAGAAGAGGCATGGAATCAGGGATATCCTTGCTATTGTCAGATGAATATTTTCTGCTGAAAGCAGAAAATAGCAGAAAGATGTCTATGTATGTTTTATTGACTATCCAAAGGTATTTGACTGTGTGGATCATAACAAATTATGGATAACATTGCATAGAGTAAGAATACCAGAGCACTTAACTGTACTCATGAAGAATCTGTACATGGACCAACAGGCAATCTTTCGAATAGAATAAGGAAACATTGCCTGGTTTAAGTCGAGAAAAGTGTACTACAGGAATGTATCCTTTCACCGTACCTCTTTAATCTCTATACTGAGCAAATAATACAAGAAGCTGGACTTTATGAAGGATGAGGCACCATGATTGGAGGAAGACTCATTAAGAACCTGCAGTATGCAGATGACACAACTGTGCTTGCTGAAAGTGAAGAGAGTTTGAAACATTTACTGATGGAGATCAAAGAACACAGCCTTCAATATGGACTGCACCTCAACATCAACAAAACAAAAATCCTTACAACTGGGTCAGTATGCAACTTCATGATAAATGGAGATAAGATTGAGCTTGTCTGAAATTTTGCCTTACTTGGTTCTACAATCAACACCTGTGGAATTGGCAGTCAAGAAATCAAAAGATACATTGCATTCGGAAAAGTTGTTGCAAAATACCTCTTTAAAGTGTTGAAAAGTAAAGATGTCACATTGAAGACAAAGGTGTACCTGACTCATGCCATGGCATTTTCAGTAGCATTATATGGCTGTGAAAGCTGAACATTTAATAAGGAAGATAAGAGAAAAATTGATGCTTTTGAGTTATGGTGCTGGAGACAATTATTAAATATACCCTGGAATGCCAAAAGAACAGATTTGTCCTTAGAAGTATAACCAGAGTGCTTCTTGGAAGCAAGGATGGGTAGACTGCATCTTACATATTTTGGACATGTAGTCAAGAGGGACCAATCCCTGGAAAAGGACATCATGTTTGGAAGAGTGGCAGGTCAACAGCAACAAAAAAACGAAGACCCTCAAACAGATGGATTGACACAGGATCTGCAACAATGGGCTTAAACATTAAAAAGATAGTGTGCCTGACACAGAATCAGGATGTGTTTTGTTCTGTCGTACACAGGGTCATTACGAGTTGGACCCAACTCAACAGCACCTAACAACAATAGTATGAAAAAGAATCATATAGTAATCACGACTCATTTGAGGAGTGAATGGTCCAGAGCTCTAGCTTAAGAAAGAGGATATCCTATCTTATTCTAACCTTTCGATTAGATGCGACTTTGCACTGTCCGTGGCTATGGCTTGAATTGAGTTCTATCTCCTCACAGATGTGGTAAGTTCTTGGGATTGCTGGCCTCCATAACTAACTGGAATTAGGTGCCAACAAAGTAATCACTAAACATGCTTAGGCCAATTTCTTGTCTTTGTAGCTTTACTTGTTGTTAGGTGCCATCGAGTCCTGTCCGACTCATAGAGACCCTCATAGGGTTTTCAATGGCTGACTGTTTCAGGATTGCCTTGGGAGTGGATTGCCAGGTCCTTCTCCCATGTTTGCGGTGTTGGGAATCGAACTCGGGACCTCAGAGATTGCAGAGCAGCACTCTACCAACTGAGCTAAATCCCAGCCCGTAGCTTTACTTAGTCAGAGTGAATTGCTCTCCATGATAACCAGTTCCCCTTTTTCCAGTTGGCTTAGCTTATTCCAATAGGGAGAGAGGAGGGCAAGTAAATTTACTGTAAAGACTGCTATCTCTTATAATATTTAAAAGCAACTATATAATCTAGTCCAGACAACTAAAACTACTATAGGTCTTTTGACAAAAAGAATTTAAGAAATTGACTTCATATAAATGACAGAAGAAGCCTAGAAGTCAAAAAAAGTGATGTTGAAGGGACCGAGAAATCAGCATCAGCAGGAAGGCGTACCCCTCTGAGAAATCAAGAGATGATGGGAGGCTGCTGTGACCAGAGTCAGGAGCTGGGGATGTCAGCTGGAACCAAAGCCAAAGAAAGGCTGACTGGCTAGACCTAGGACCTGAATGAGCGAGGCTGGGAGCCAGAATCACACACAAGATGTATCTGCTGCTGTAACAAAGGGGAGAAACAACCTGACTTTTCTTCCCGCATATCCTTCTTCCACCAGTATCTCTCACTGACCAAACCTACCCAAAAGCCAGGGGCAAGGGATCCTGGGAAAGGTAACACAGGGTAAAGCAGGACAGGAGAAAGTGCAAGTTCTCTGAGAGCAATCAGGCCAAGGACAAGCCCAGGCATCTTTTGGTAACATACAGAAGGGTTGCTGGTATAGCTCAGTGGTGAAGTGCTTTCCTAGCATGCACAAGGCTGTAGGTTCCATCCTTATCACCACAAAAACAAAACCTAATAACATGTAAAGCAATAACACAGAGTATGTTGTTGTTAGGTACTGTGGAGTTGGTGTCTAACTCATAGCAACCCTACATACAACAGATGAAACACTATTGTCAGTGGTTCTCCACTATTCATAGGGTTTGCAATGGCTGATTGTTTTGGAGTGGGTTGCCAGGTCCGTCTCCCAAGCCTACAGCACCTGGTCTTCCCATGGGGGTCTCCCTTCTAAGTACTAACCAGGTCTGACCGTGCTTAGCTTCTGATCTCTGATGGGATTGGATGCCACAGTGGTACAGCTGCAGGTATAACACAGAGTATAGACACTAATAATGATAGTTATCACCATCAACATTACCATTGTTTCATCTCTCTCCCATTGAAAGATTATCCCTACTAGTAACTATGCCAAGAACTTTATACATATCATCTCATGTCATCTTCACAATAACTATGTGAGATGCATATTCTTCGTGGTCTTATGTTTACAAACAAGGGACTAACCTAATGCACAGTTACGAAATCTGAAGTCAGGATTTGAACCCATATTTGTGTGATATCACATTTTCACTCTTATTTATGGTGCTTTTATTATTTGTAATATGAATCATCTGCTAATTGTGAAAAGGGAGGGTACTAGATAGGCAGAACATGAAACTCCTCATAATTACTGGGAAGATATTTTGAAGACTTATATTTCCAGGATTGAAATCCTAGAATACTCTGTGAGCACTAAATTTGCCCTTAAAAAGTAGAGATTAAAAACAACTATAATATATTAGGTCATCTCTAAAAGAAAATTTCATGGTGTAGCAATTCTCCAGTTGAAAAAACCTACATCCTGTAATGCAGTTTATAAAAGTCCACAGTGTTCTCTTTTGAAGGCAACAGGGTATTTTTGCTAGGAGGATGCCAAGTTCAGTGGCCTCTCTCTGGGCTTGCTGTTTACTGATATTTGATATGCTTCAACATCTGTTGCCCTTCTCGATTGATGGGTGCTTCATTTTAGCACTTCTCTGATGCCAGACTGGTAAAAAGCTTTAGTACTGAGGTCCTCTAAAATACTCCTTGGTCAGTAATGCTGCTTTGTTTGCAAAGTGGTTGAGGAAATGAATCTTCAGGGAAGAGAGGTGAAGAGACAGGTTATTTATCTCCCAAACCTGGTATTCTCATTTCTATCCCTGGGCCATGTGACACCTCCAGAAACTCCAGAAACTTGACCTAAAGCCAAGTTTCAATGGCAAGTTCTGGGCTATTGACAAGGTGGTCTATAACAAGTCCTTTTGTTTCTTCTATAAAAGTTCGAAGGGAAGATTTTCAGGTTAGTTTTAAAGGCAATGATGATTTTAGAATTTAGTACTAGGAAAAATGTGACCTCTAAAGAAGTGGCATACTTCCTGAACTCTGTGAACACCATATGACTTGACATTTTCCCCAGTTTTGCCTTGACTGCCTGAAGCTCCATCAAGGTAACCCCTTAGTTCACATCAGAGACCCATAGCCAGATCAGTCCCATAGAAGTCTGATACTTGCCAATCCAGGGTTAGAATAATCTGAGTTTCAATGCTCGTCAGCAGTACTTTCAGTACTAATAATAGTGCTTTTCTAGTACTCTTCTCCAATCTGGTACAGAATCTAGTCACCTCGTCCTTTGCTGGTGTTTCCCCATATTTATATTGCCTGCCTGGAACCTGGAGGCTTTCGACTTTGATGATTCTCCTAGTGTAAGTGGTTAGTGTGTTTTCTTCTTTTTACACAGTTTCCGAGTTGTATTATTCTGGTAGCATGCTTAGTCATTTATTCTAATCTTCCTTAAATCCTGTATGGAAGCAGAATATGAATGATAAACAAATGAACAATTTGTTTGTTCCCTAAGCAAAACTGCCAGTATCAGTGTAAGAAGCTGCACTCTTAATGTGAACAGGGGTGAATGACTCCTGGTGAATCACTCTCACCTGTCTATGTGCCCCCCCATCAAGAAAGGGTTAAACAGGGGTAGGTTCAGCCCTGCCATTCTCTCAAGCATGAAGAAGAAAGAATTTCTTCATCAGTATGTACTGAAGAGCCTGAATGTTACCAAGGGGTGCCTGCCCTATTTCTATCATATGACATGTCAATGTACCCCTTGGTGCCCTCAGACCTTCAGGGCTGCGGGGGTATGTGGAGGGTGTGTCTGGAGCCAGGCGACCTTAGTTTAGACCTTCATTCACCACTGACCTTTTATGTGACCTTAGGCAAGCACACCAAAGTCTTGGTGCCTCAATTTCCTGCTTTATAAAGTAGGACAATGTTACCACCTACCGTGAAGGGTTCTTGTGAGGATTAAACTAGCCCACACAATGCTAACAGTGCTTTTCTGTGTCACAAGCATTGTGTTCAATGCACTTTCATGCATAGATTTGTGGTAATTCAGTGAGGTTAGTTAATATGGAACTGAGGCGCGAAGAAATTAAATAACTTACCCACCAGATTCATTCACACAGCAAGCCACACAGATGCCATTACCTGGGGTGCAGCAAGGTGACAGTGCTACTTTCTCTCTTCTGCCCCCCTTGATTTTTTGTTACTACAATGTACTCAGGTCACTTATTGTCTCTTCCTCCCACTCTGTACTTGACAGGGCAGCTGCCTAATGCCACATGAATGAGTCTCCAGCAAATTTTACTAGGATTTGAGGCTGGGGTTTAGCTCAGATGGGAAGAGTGCTTCTCTGTGCTCTCTGAGGCCCTGAGTTTGATCCTCAGCACTGCCACAATGGTAGAAGGACCTGCAGCCCATTCCTGAAACAATATGGAAACAATTTGCGATTGAAAACCCTATGAATAGCAGAGAATCATTGACATAGTACCAGGCATACGTAGCACAGTGTCATGAGTGTTTTGTTCTATTACACATAGGGTTGCTGAGTCATACCCAACTTGACAGCACCTAACAATCACAACAACAATTATGTGGAGCAAAATGGAGAGATATTTGTATAGGGTTAAGCCCTGTGTTACTCCCTCACTCCACTGCAAAGATGAAGTGAATAGGACTCGGGTCTCCAAGCCTGCCAGTGAGGCTTGGTTTGAATGTTGCCTTGTTGAGAAGACTTTCCTGTCCTCAAGACAGTTCAAGACACTCCTTTCTTGATGTTCCATTATCCTATTGTATACTAATTGTAATGTAAACAGAGAATAACCTATTAAATAAAACTATTTTGCTCTATATGTACTAGCTTGTCTACTCTTTACAACACAAGTTGTGAGATAACCTATGATTTTATCTTTTAAGATAAGGGCTCTGAGGCACAGACAAATTAAGTAACTCATGCAAAGTAAGTGGCAGAGCTAAGATTTGAGCCCAAGCAAATGGTCTTTGCTGTTACACTTCAGTAATGGCTTTTTAAATAATGGTATCTGTCTGCAGCCCACCCACCACCCCAAGGCTGGGAAGTTTCGGGCATTGAGATTGTGTATAATTCTTCTTCCCTGCCACCATCTATGACTACTCCGTTCACATGTAGGCTCTTCCTGATGAACCTTAAAGACAGAATCACAGAGCCTGATCACCTATTTTGCATCAAGGCCTACACACATGCATGCCTTTTCCAGATGTGGTCCTCTGTCACCTGTCAGCCAGGCTATCGCAGCCCACCCTACTGCCAGCAAGGGAGGAGGGCAGAAAATGCATCCTGGCACCACAGGAAGGACCTGAATAAAAGGTACATTAATGGGGGCAAAAACAAGCCAACAGAGTGATTAATTCGGCCTCCTCTTCAATATTATGTTTATACAAGTTGATTATATAGCACTTAATTACTAATTTGCCCTACTTAAACCAAGGGTGCTTTTAATTTTTAATGAGATAAGGGAGGAAGATGTCTTTACTTAGTAAGGAGCAGCAATTTTATTTCCCTCTTTTGTTTTGCCCAACCAATTAATAACAGTTCTAAGGAAATGCATCCTTCTTATGAATTCTTTCTCCTCATCTTCTTCTCAACCTCCCAGGTTTAAAAGGAGATGGAAACAACATGAGCCACTTAGAAACAAACTGAATTCACCTCTGATCTGGCTGGCTGGGCTGGGAAAGGCCTTGTAAAGTGAGGTAACATGGTGCCCATAAATGGTGCTGTCAGATTTGGGGGGAGTTGGGGATGTGTCTATTTCAGTAACTGCTACTTGGTTGTTACCACCTCCAAGGAACAAGCCCTGAATCTCCAAACAAGGTGATCCCCCCACAACCTGACTGTGTTTCTAGGGCGCTAATGTCAGACAATTTTAAGCATGGTTCTGGGGAAGCCTAGACACAGTGAAGGGCCCAGAATTTGCAGTTGGACCTGAATTTGATTGTTACTTCTTCCACAGGCTAGCTGTTAGACCATAGGCACATTACTTACACTTTCTGAGCTTATTTTGCATCAGTAAAGGGAAGGTGAATAGCCTACCCTGTAAGAATTAAGTGTTGTCTAAATTAACTTAGCACAGTGCCTGATTCAGAGTACATACATAAAAGTATTAGATATCTTGTCTTTAGCAGACTACAAGGCAGGAAAATGAAAATGGGGATAAGGGAGTCCTTTTGGGGGACTCCAATATGTTTCTCATTATCTGCATAGCTAGGAGTCTAGTTCGTTGTGCTTCAAAAGGCCCATTTCTAATGGCATGAGCAATTTGCCCCAGAATGTAAACCAATACATGGATTCCTCCATTGAGAACATCTTGCTATAAATAAAATGCCAGCTGAACCAAATAGCACACTTGGTGATAAATTGACTTATATGCTAAATCAAGTCCCTTGTCCTATCACAAATGTGAACAAACTAGTCACAGGCAGGATTTGGGGCCACAGACCACTCTGAATGGCCCAGCCTAGAAGACTATGTTGCACATCTTCATATACTCCTGAAGATCCTGCCTCACCCTTCTCTGGGCCCGGACAGGCTGACTTTGCATGGAGAACACCAAGAAGCTCTCTTGTCCTCAGACTCACAGCCCAGCCAATCTAACTCCAGTAGATAAGGGTCAAGATAGAGAAGAGGTCAGGAGATCCAGCCCTTTCCTTCCCGGTCCATGAGGGACCTGCCAGAGCAGTCTCCTCAGAGTCTTTGTTCTGGGGTCCTAGTAACTGTTTCCTCACCTGTTACCAATCTCAGGGCATCACATTTTCTTGAGTGATTTCTCTACTGCTCTGCCCAAATTTTGTAAATAGTCTCTTTTTTTAAACTCTCTAAAGTTATCCTAATTAGAAAATATACTCTATGTACCTATGGGGACCTTGACTACTACAATAACATTTTAATGTACATTAAAATTTTCATCATCTATTTCTGATACCAATTTTTTAAATGATAGTAATCACTTATAGCTCCAGAAGAGTCCATCCATTTGTGACTGAGTTGGACAATGCTTAGTTTTGGGATCCTATGCTAGGACATTCTAGGCATCAATGAACTAAAATGGACTGGCATGGGCCATATTGAATCAGAAAATCATATGGTCTACTATGCTGGGAATGACAGATTATAGAGACATGGGGTTATATTCATCATCAAAAGAGATATATCAAGATCTGTCTTGAAGTACAATGCTGTTAGTGACAGAATAATATTGCCTACAAGGAAGGCCAGTTAACATGACTTTTATTCAAATTTATGCATTCACTACTAAGGCTACAAATGAAGATAGGGAAGATTTTTACCAGCTTCAACAATCTGAAATAGGTCAAACATGCAATCAGGATGTATTGATAATTACCAGTGACTAGAATGCAAAAGCTGGAACAAAGAAGAAGGCTCAGTAGTCTCAAAATACAGCCTTGGTGGTAGGAATGATGCTGGAGATTGCATGATAGAATTTTGTCAGACTAATGACTTTGTCATTGCAAATACATTTTTTCACCAATGTAAATGGTGACTACACATGGAATTCACCAGAGAGAACATAGAGGAACCAAACTGACTACATTTGTGGAAAGAGATGATGGAAAAGCTCAAAATCAAACATCAGAACAAGATGAGGTGCTGATTGCTGGATCAGAGCATCAACTCCTCATAGGCAGGTTCAATATGAAACTGAAGAAAATTAAAACAAGTGTACAGGAGCCAAAGTACGACCTCGAGTATATCCCATGTAAGTTCAGAGACCACGTCAAGAACAGGTTTGATGCTTTACATACTAATGATTGAAGACCAGATGAGTTGTGGAATGACATCAAAGAGATCATTCATGAGAAATGCAAAAGGTTATTAAAAAGACAGGAAAAAAAGAAAAGACCAAATTACATATCAAAGAGACTCTGAAACTTGTCCTTAAATGTTGAGCAGCTAAAGTAAAAGGAAGACATGATGAAGTTAAGGAACAAAACAGAAGATTTCAAAGGGCAGCTAGAGTAGATAAAATCAAATATTTTAATGACATATGCAAAGAGAGAGAAAAAAAGAAAACCAAAAGAAAGAACATGCTGTTTTTTCTCAAGCTGAAGGAATCAAAGGAAAAAATTCAAGCCTTGAGTGGCAAGGGTGAAGGACTCTATAGGGAAATATTAAATGATGCAGGAAATATCAAAGGAAGATGGAAGGAATAGTCTTTATACAAAAGTGAATTGGTGGATGACCAACCATTTCAAGAGGCTGCGTACGACCTGGAACCAATGGTAGTGAAGGATTAAGTGGAAGCTGCCTTGAAGGAACTGGAGAAACACAAGATTCCAGGAATTGATGGAATACCAATAGAGGTGTTTTGAAAAACAGATGCAGCACTGGAGGTGCTAACTTGTTTATGTCATGAGATTTAGAAAACAGCTATCTGGCCAACTGGTTAGAATAGACCCATATTTGTGCCTAGTCCCAAAATACAGGATCTAACTGAACATGGAAACTATTGAACGATTTCATTAATATCACATTCAAGCAAAATTTTGCTAAAGATCATTCAAATGTGTCTGAAGAGGTATACAGACAGGAAACTGCTAGAAAATCAAGCTGAATTCGGAGGAGGGTAGGGAACCAGGGACATCATTGCTGATATCAGATGGATATTAGTGGAAAGCAGAGAATATCAGAAAGATGTCTATGTTTTATGGACTATGAAAAGGCATTTAACTGTGTGGATCTTAACAAAATATGTGTAACACTGCAAAGAATGAGAATACCAGAGCATCTAATTGTACTCTAATTGAGGAATCTGTACATGGACCATGAAGCAGTCTTTTGAACAGAACAAGGAAACACCACGTGGTTTAAATTCAAGATAGGTGTGTGTCAGGGCTGTATCCTTTCACTGTACCTCTTCAATCTCTATACTGACCAAATAATACAAGAAGCTGGACTGTATGAAGAATGCAGCACCATGACTGGAGGAAGACTCATTAACAACCTGTGTTATGCAGATGACAACTCTGCTTGCTGGAAGATAAGAGGATGTGAAACATTTACCGATGAAGATCAAAGAATACAGGCTTCAATGTGGATTGTTCAATATAAACAAAACAAAAATCCTTACAACTGGGTCAGTACGAAACTTCATGATGCGTGGAGAAAAGATTGAGGTTGTCCAAGATCTTGCTTTACTTGATTCTATAATCAACACCTGTGGAAGCAGCAATGAAGAAATCAAGAGACAAATTACTGGAAAAAACTATGGCAAAAAACCTCTTTAAAGTATTGAAAAGTAAAGATGTCATGATGAAGATGAAGGTGCACCTAATTCATGTCATGGTATTTTCAGCTGCATCATATGGTTGTGCAAGCTGGAGACTGAATAAAGAAGACAGAAGAAAAATTGATGCTTTTGAATTATGGTGCTGGAGATGAATATTGAACATAACATGAACTGCCAAAAGAACAAACAGGTATATCCTAGAAGAAGTGCAACCAGAGTGCTCCTTGGAAGTTAGTCTGATTAGACTGCGTCTTATGTATTTTGAACATGTTTTTCAGGAGGGATCAATCCCTTGAGGACATCATGTTTGGGAGAGTGGCAGGTAAGCAAAAACATGAAGACCCTCAACTTGACAGATTGACACAGCAGTTGCAACAATGCACTTAAGCATAAAAATGGTCTTGATGGTCATGTCTTGATGTTGGATAGTGTTTTGCTCTGTTGTACATAGGGTTGCTATGAGTCAGACTCAACCGGATGGCTCCTTACAACAACAACAACATGCCAGGACCTGTAGTCTGGCTACATATTTTCTAGCAATTGGCTTTGGTAAGTCACTTAACCTCTCTTGCTGTTTCTCTGTTTGTAAAATCATTATGATAATTGTGTAAAACATTTCTTTTACACACTTATAGTATGGTAAACATTTTTAAATGTTCAATTCTTTAAAATAGACATGATTAAATACAGACCACTCATACTTCTGAACAAATAGTGCTTTCTTACGGCTCATTGTGGAGTATCAAATAACCTCAGTAAGCAACTGTAATGATGTCTCTCCTTTTTTCTTCTGTAGACTTCTTAATCATCTACCTCCATGCTGCAATCAAACTCTTTCATAAGCTTCAGTAACCCCATACATTCCATGACTCTGAATCAACCTTTTTCCCACTGGTGGTAATGCGTGGGATATGTGCAGGTGAAGGTGTGTGCATGTGTGTGTGCGTATGTATGCATGTAGTCATTCTTCAGGGATACTTCCCCAATTATAAGATATTCTTGATCTAACTAAAGGACTTGTCTTTCCTGATTTCAGATTCCATAGCTTATTTTACTGTATTGAATATTAAGTTCACACTGCATGTTATTGTTGGGTGCCACTGAGTTGGATCCAACTCATAGTCCCTCTATATACAACAAACTGAAACATTATCCAACACTGTGCCATGCACACAATCTTTTTATGCTTGAGCCCCATGTTGCAGCCACTATGTTTCTTCTCATTTTGAGTTGTGCTATATCAGCAAATAGAGGTCCCAGGGGCTTTACTCCATTCCTGTCATTAAGGTCAATTCTTCTCTGAGGAGGCAACTATTCTCTAGTCGTTTCTTGAATACCTTCCAGCCTGGGGGGCTCATTTTCTGGCACTATATTTGAAAGTGCTTCTCTGCTATTCATAGGGTTTTCAATGGTTAATTGTTTTAAGAGTGGGCAGCCAGATCCTTTTCCCTAGTCCATCTTAATCTGAAAGCTCAGCTGAAACCTATCTACCATGGGTGGCCCTGCTATTATTTGAAATACTGGTGGCATAGCTTTCAGCATCACAGCAACACACATGCCCCCACAGCATGAGAAGCTGATAGACACATGGTGGTTACACCAGTATAAAGGGAAAAAAAAAGTAGCCTATTCATTTTAGTTTATACCAGGAAGGAACTTTATTATGGAATGCTATAGCATAAATGATAATTGGAATGAGGAATTAATTATATATAAGCAATTGTTTTGAAGGATGACTCTATCTATTTATGTTGTTGTTAGATATCATTGAGTTGGGACTGACTCACAGCGACCCAGTGTACAGCAGATGAAACACTAGCCGATACTGTGCCATGTTTGGCACTAATGTCAGTGCTTCTCTGCTATTCATAAGGTTTTCAATGGCTGATTATATTGGAGAGTGGGCTGCCAGGCCCTTCTCCCAAGCCTATAGCACCTCATTTTCCTAGGTGGTCTCCCACCCAAGTACTAATCTGACAGGATCAGATGCCATAGTGGAGTGTGCAGGAGTGTGTGTGTGTGTGTGTGTGTGTGTGTGTGTGTGTGTGTAGTGTGATAAAAAATGCAGTGAATTATTTAAAAAATGTATTACTCATGAAAGAAGACTTCTGGAACTGCTTCAGAAAGTGGCAAGAATGGGATAAGTGCATTCAAGCCAAGAGGAGTATTTTGAGGGGGATTAATGGCAATGTCCTTTTGCTGTAATAATTTTTTCTTTAAACATTCACCATCTGTTTTGCCTATACCTTGTATGTGTATATGTTTGTATACATACATACATATATATATGTGTATATATATGTGTGTGTGTATATATACATATATATATATATATAATTTGCACTAGTATGAAATGTGTTAAACAAAATCAAGTTAAAAGTCATGCAACTTTATTTTAGAAATATGGTACTATAGTCCTTCTAAGTTTCTAAAGACTCAGTGGATATATTTGGCCATTGTTTGCTTTTATGAAACTTATGTTCCTGAATAAAAACTGCAGGGGAAGGGAGACATTTGAGAAGGAATATATTTGTTAGCCATTAAATAGTAATAACAATATAAATAACATAAAATATATAATATATAATATAAAATAAGTAATAATAGTATTAAAATATCTTTGAAGTAAAGCCCTTAATAAAGTATTGTATACCCACTCCATAAAAATAAACAGGTGGATTATGGTTAAAAGTAAATACATTAAGCAAAACAATACTAGTGAGAATAATATGAAGTCTTCTCCATCCAAACAAATTAGAAAACTTCATCCAAATAGTGCACTCTTCTTATTTTTATCTCTATGTTTGATAGTCAAACAAGAAATGATGATAAATGAATGATGCTCAGATTTCTATTAACTATACCATCCTCTGAAGGGCAGGTGAGTCATATTGGAATCTATGCCCTTCTTAAGCAGTGAATATGTATTTACTAAGATATGGCTCAATGGTCTTGGTGTCAATCAAAGTTATACAATTTCTTCTCTGTGCTTTGGATTTTTCATTTATACAATGGCTTCTATCAACACTAGTTTGTTTCAACTATTGTATGAATAGGAACAGATGGAAGAAAGCCCTGTTCCTGGCTCATTCTGTAAGGAGCAGGAGAATCAAATGTTATATATTTTGTTTTCAAATAGTTTCCTAGAAAGAGAATTCTAATTTTGAGCTAATGTTTTGACTTTTACATGCTATTCTGCAAACTGGATTGGAACCAGTAGATTGATAATTAATTAAAATCGGACTTTCTTTCTTTCTTTTCTTTCTTTCTTTCTTTCTTTCCTTTGAGGTAGGGAATTCTTAAAATGATAAGCATGTACTGTTAACCAGGTATGGCAATATATATAATGAATGTTAGAACCAAATCACATTCTTAATTTACTTCTTCTTTAACATATTAACTATCACTCCAAAATTTTTTGTTGACTTTCTATGGGGCATTGACATATGGGACAGGATCTGTACTCAGAAAATTCAATCAGAAGTTTGAATCTATCTAATTACAAACCAGCATATCACATCTCCAGAAACACATGCTTACTGAGTAAAGGGCAAAAGGCTACTAAAAGAGTTGATATCAGGACCATATGTGAAATGAATAAGATTATATAGGATTATAAGATGCCTGAAGATGAATGCTAAATGGAACTAAAATTTGCAGCAAGAGGCTTGTTATATTCAAGAAATGTGAGCCATGAATTTTGATATTCTATTGGTTAGAACATGAATTGGTACTACGTATAAAAATCCTAAAAATTCGACAAAAGATTTATTGAACAATCATATACCTCCGTAATGTATTTTATGGAAATAATTTAGGTTGTTTGCAAAAATTTAGCTACAGAGATGTTAGCTGTAGCATTTATTACAACAACGGAGACAACCTAAATATTCAAGACATGAGGGCTCGCAAAATAAAGCATGGTATATTCAAGAGTATAAATGAAGTTTACTATGTTTCTGAGTGTGAGAAAAGACTATAAAACAATGTGCATTATATGAATGGATTTTTGTAACTAAAAAACGATACAAATTATGTACAAAAAGAAAGAACAGAAGCTAGAATATTAACTAGTTAATATGAAATGAATAAGTACTTTTAGGGTAATGAGATAAGTGCTTTCATATTTCTTTTTCATTTTAACTGAATTTATCTTTTCCCCAATGAATGTGAATTACTACTTGTATTTCAGAAGGAGGAAAAAAAAATCCCATCTCTTATATTTCAGTCCTTCCAAACCTCCAGAAGTTGAAGTCATGATAATTAACTTTACTTTGCAAACTGTAAAAGTGGCATTTATGGTGATAGACAGAACTAGAACTAAAAATCACAGCAAGTTGACTCTTACAAATGAAATAAAATGGGGGATATATTGTACATAAAACCACAGGCTTTGAAGTGAAGCATATACGAGGTGATGAATATAAACTGGCTCTAAATGAAGTGGATTTCATGAGAAAGAATGGAAGGAAAGTCTTTAGGGAAGCAGTGAGGATATTTGCAAGGACTGACCTCAAGGGTAGATTACTGTGGTCAGCACGGATAGTTTATCTTGTGGCCATGCACTACAGAGATGGTGAGTAATCACACCTCTCAACTCGCTGTGTTAGTCTGGAAGACACAGGAGTCTGAAACGTGACAGGGAAGGTTGATGGTGCCAGCCCATGAAGTTGGTGGTTTACAGGGTGGCAGCACTTTAACAGTGGGAGGAGGAAAGGCTTTTGATGAATGGGGTTTATTTTCTTTACACTGGGGCTCTCTTTAAAATGACTGCTGGAATCATTTGGTCTCTTGTCACTGTCTCCTTGGGCTGAATATTGCTCTGGATGATTCCTCCACTGCTTTTATGGGGGGGCGGGGAAAGGAAAAAAGTGGCAGTTTAAGATAAATAGTACTGTTAGAATTCAAGCTTGTTTTGTATAAATGGTTTTGGGGAAAAAAAATCTGCCCTAAGAAAAGAAGTTATAGAAAGCTCAATGACATCTGCATGGGCCTAAAGGAAGTAGGAAGTGAAAAGTGACTTCCTGTAATCAGCCTCTTGTTTTATTTATCATTTTATTAGGACCTCTCTAATGTTTGTGCTTAGAAAAGTGTAAGCATGTGCATAGTTAATAATCTTCATATTTCCAGCTTATTAATTTTCTAGGTTGCCCATGATTTTGCTTTACTTGGTTCTACTATCAACACCCATGGAAGCAGTGGTCAATAAATCAAGAGATGCATTGCTTTGGTAAAAGCTGTGGCAAAAGATCTCTTTAGAGTACTGAAAAGCAAAGGTGTCACATTGAAGACGAAGGTGTGTCTTACTCATGCCATGGTATTTTCAGTCGCATCATATGGTTGTGAAAGCTGGACATGGAACAAGGGAGACAGGAAAAGAATTGATGCTTTTGAACTATGGTGCTGGAAATGCATATTGAATATACCATGGACTGCCAAAAGAACCAACAGATCTGTCTGAGAAGAAGCACAACCAGAGTGCTCCTTGGAAGCAAAGATGGCTAGACTGTGTCTTACGTATTTGGATATATGGTCAGGAGGGACCAGTCCCTGGAAAAAGACATCATGTTTGGGAGAGTGGCAGGTCAACAAAAAAAAGGAAAACCCTCCACTAGATGGACTGACACAGTGTCTGCAACAATAGGCTTAAACATTAATAAGATCATGTGCCTGGCACAGAATCAGGGAGTGTTTTGTTCTGCTGTACATAGGGTTGCTATGAGTCAGACTCAACTCCACAGCACCTAACAACAACAACAACAACAACATTTTCTAGAGCCTGGGAGCCTCCAGAAGTGACATGGTTTGCTCTCAACTTCTAATTATAATTATGTGTCTCCCAGAATGTTCACAGTTAGATAGGATTATTTTGTAGTGCACTGACATTGGGGGTTGAGGGGTGATCAGGTGGAAAGGCCATAGAGATCAATGCTATACGGATTCCGTACTCCTACAAATAAGAGGAGGGAAAAGGACTCCTCTCTGTGTGTCCCCTTCCACTATTCAACAGGTGGACTTTCATCCAGGGAACAGCATACTCAGTGGCTTGATGTCACAGAATTAAACTACAGATACAGAGATGACCATGAATGGTACTCAAGAAAATTAGACTCTTCAGTGGAGACAGTTTTTTAAGGTACTTAAGGACATTCTTTTTGGAGGATAATGCTTTAGTGTGGGGAAAATTGGGAGGAAATTGGCAAAAACTCCCAAACTGGGAAAACAGCTTTGGAATATCTGGTTTGTAAATTAGAAATCTAGGGAAAATGAAAGTAACTTGGTTGCACGTTTGTACAAAACCCTTCCTGATTGGACAATTGGACTGAAAGCTGATTGGCTCAGGCCATTCAGTGGGCGAGCTACATAAGGAGCTGCGCTGCGGCAGCAGGACCTTTTTGCCCGTTCTCGCCTGGACCACTGATGAGGAAATAGCTTTCCCAGACCTTCGCTAAGGAAAGATGCTCTCCTGCTGCGACCATCAACAAGGAAAGAACCCGCTCTCTGTCTGATCACCCACGAAGCAACAGCTGTCTCCTCATGACCACCGAGATCACCAACACGGGTGTTTGCACCTGGAAGGCAAAAGCGCCTCAGGCTCTTCCTTTCTCCTCTTTCCGCCAGTGTCCCGAGGGCCACAGGAGTCCATGCCCCTCACCCAAGGGTCCTGAATGAATTGTGTTTAGTATCTGTGTGCCCGGCGGCGCTGCCCATCCGAACCTCCAGGCTGGACCAGGAAGCATGTGCCCTACACTTTAGGACATTGCTAGTCCTCCTGTGCTTCAGTGCAGATGGATGTGATGTCAATGCCCTTCGTGAGGTCCTCACTGGAAATGCGAATAGTAAGAAGACTTTAGGAAGGAGGGCAGGGGAAGAGAGAGAACAACTCAAAGAATGAGAATGTGAATGAAAAAAGAACAGATGGAAGGTATGAACTGTCAGCGTGTTTCAAGATCTGCAATACCAATGGTCCTTGTATTTGGCCAATCTCTCCCATTAATACCACACCAGAAAATTCTATTCACTTTTCCTCTTCTTCCACCTGATAAAACTCCTTCTGACTTGGAATATATAGAAGTTTGCAATAGCTCTAAGTAAAATCACAGCAGTGTCTACATTCTGATCCATTGTTGTCATCAAAGGAAAGTACAGGGCTATATCTCTGGCTGAAGTCATTCTTTCATGGGCCCAGGAAATTGGGAAACTCCATTTCTTCAGGCATATAAGCCTCTTCCCCAGGTCTGCAATATGTGACTTCCAGACGTTTCATAGCCTTTCCTTTCTGACCCTCTCTCTCTCATTGTTGTTGCAGTACTAGGCAAGTGTTCTGCCACTGAGCTGCACCCCCATTCTATTTTTATTTTGAGACAAGATCTCACTAATTGTGTAGGCTGCCTCTGGCCTCGAACTTTTGAGCCTCCTACCTCAGCCTCCTGAGTTGCTGGGTTTACAAGTGTGTACTGAGCCCAACCAATCTTTCCTTCATTTGAAGGAGATGACTCTTGATGGGTCTACTAAAGTCAGCTCATTTAAATAAGAAGTAAAATCCTCCCTCCAACCACATGATGTGTGGTCCATGTGAAGACAAAACATCTGGCTGCTGGAAGTTGCTGGCAGAAATCACTCAGCATTCTTAAAGTAAGGAATGGCAGGCATCCTGCAAAGCAAGCTAGGATCTTTGAATTTCTAAAGACTGTGATGAAGTCAAGTTGAAAAAATATGAATCACAGGAAGGAAGCAATTCTGTTTCACCTCATCTTGCCAGAATCTTGAGTTGGTTTTAAGGCTTGGGACTCACAAGTTGGTTCCTTTTCTTTGAAGAAAGGTTAATGAAGCCAAGTATTTATATTTCCAAAGCAGTTCTAATTATAATCATTCTACTAATGTTGATTATACCTGGGAGGGCACTGGAACTTTCAAAATCTCTTTATCTCAACAGTCCTACTAGTGGCAACTCTTTTTAAATGCTTATAAAAAAGAGACAAATAATTAAAACACCTGAAGAGGACAGGTGAGATTGTCTGAGGATGTATAAGCAAGCACAGAGGTCAAGACTACAGGAATTTGATCAGGTAGATGATAGCCAGGAGCTCCCCTTACAAGATTATAGTGTCTGCAGAAAACAATCAGGGCAGATACACAGTTCCTGGGTTGAATAGGAGACTTGAGCTAGTCTTTAAGCTGCTACTCAAGTTACCATTCCCAACATCTGATCAACCACATCTTAGATTTCTTTTTCAAAGATTAATAGCAAATCTCGTATAGCAAAGATGTCAGTGTGTAATTAAGCTCCGTTTTCATGTATGTTGGAGCTGAAATCCCTGGCTTTGACTAAGGTATCTATGAGGTGCAATATGTCATGGTATGAAGCATCTAAGTAGCCATATCTTGTCATGTTGTCCTGGGCTGCAAGCTAGCTCTTGATTTGTGGCCGATAGCATTTCCTTTTAGAAAATATGCCTTGAACATTTAAGAAAATAAGAAATTATGTTTTAAGAAAAAAAATTGAACAAATTAGAAAAATAATGGAAATCAGGATATGATATGGATTCAGCAATATCTCCATTTTATTGCTGCTTTTGTCCTTACTAACTGTGTTGTTGTTGTTGTTAGGTACTGTTGAGTCAGTATCCGACTCATAGCAACCCCCATAGGGTTTTCAATGGCTGACTGTTTTGGGATTGCCTTGGGAGTGGATTGCCGGGCCCTTCTCTCATTTTTGTGGTGCTGGGAATTGAACTCAGGACCTCAGAGACTGCAGCGCAGCGCTCTACCAACTGAGCTAAATCCCAGCCCCTACTAACTGTGTAGTCTTGAACAAATTATTTGAAATGTCAAATATAACACAAGAATAGAGCCATCTATTGCACAGGCAAGTGGATTGTCAAGATTGAAAGAGGTGTCTTAGTCTGCTCCAAATGATATAACAAAGTATTAGGATGTGTTGCTCAAACACTTAAAATTAATTTTCTTACAGTTCCAGAGGCACAAAGTCTGATGTCAGGGTGTGAACATTCCTGGGTTCTGGTGAGAGCCCTCAGAGACAGCCAAATTCTGAAAAAAAGCAAACTCTCTGGTGTCTTTTCATATAAGGGTACTGATCCCTTCAAAGCAGGACTCTGCCTTCATGACTTCATCTACCTCTATCTTTCAAAGTCTCACCTCCAAATACCATCCCTTTGGGGGTTAGGACTTCATACTCAACACATGAATTTTGGGAGGCACAAGATATTTAGTTTACAACATGAAGTAACCTATGCAATGCCTTTCTAAGCAAACTTACTGTTTTAACTGTTCTACTTTGTTTCAGGAAGGACAAGACATCGAGTTATTAGAACATCTTCAAAAGTTGACATATTAAAATTATAACAATAATTTATTGACATTTCCACAACAAATAAACATCCTTAGGTGAAGTTTTTGAGAGGACTAGAAAACCCAGAAAATGTTGAGAATTCAGTTATGTCCATGTTGCTTAAAGGCTTCGTTAAGATTCACAAATATTCATGGATGGATTCAATTTCTTGGGAAAGATCATTGACAGTCATCAGTTGGACAATGTGTAGTGTATCCCCTTTCCCAAAATGTGGATCAAAAAACTACAGACTCTGGAAACAGACTTCTGCACTGGTATATTTCTAACAGTCTACTCTTAAGTTTTATAAGCTTTCTGGATCTCTGCTGTGGACCATGAAGGGCTATTATAGTTACTAAGAAGGACATACGAAGAGCACCTACAATAGTACCTAGTACATAAGAGGGTCACAATAAATGGAACTCTACTTACTGGGCTACTGAGAGAAAGCTTGGCTCTCAACCTTTACCTTGAGACATTGGGCAAGTCATTAAGCTTCTGATTCTGAGCTGAATGAACATCTCTTGAACTCTCAGCTGGTACTTTGGTGCCAGACTTCTTGATTCTGGCATTTACTAGGTGCTCCAAGTTAGGTCAAGTTACCTAACATCTTCATGCCTCAGGTTCCTCTATTACAAAATGAGAGATAATAATGCCATGGCAGGGATTATCTGGGTGCACCTGATCCACAGAAAGAACTCATAGCAAGTTACTGATTGCTACTATAGATGAGGAAAGGCATGTGCCAAGTAGATTGGTTAGGTTATAAGTGCTATGTAGGTGGTCAAGCTAGGATTTGAGCCCAGGTGGTCTAACTTCAGAGCTTAAGTTCTTAGCCGGTCCCCTAAACTCATTCTTTACCATTTTGTATTATTTTAGCACCATGAGCCTATTCACAAAATTCAACGTGTGCAACATCTTTTGCAATTTGGTGGCAGGAAAAGCTTTGTCTCTTACCAGAAACTAGTATGTTTCCTCTTTTTGAAAATAAGAATTATGCAATTTATCATGCATTCTATTCTTTTTTTGTCTTGGTTACCAGGAAGCTCAGAGCCAAATTATGCACTCAATCATAGCCACCAAATTGTTTCTGCCTATATCTGTGTTCCTTGTTTTTATTTTTAATTTCTTTTTTTAAAGCGATATTTTCTTTTAAGTTCCTCATTGACTGAAGCCTCAAAGGTATTTGAAAAATGATGGGATTGTATAAGCAAATAAAAATCTGAAGTATACATGAAAAATTGATGTTTTAAGCCTTGCCTGTTTTACTTGCTCAAAGAAAAATGGTCAAGGGGAAATTTAAAAGAAACAGTTTAAGAGCTGCCCTGGGGTTTAGCTAGGCTGGTAGAGTGCTGCTCTGCACTCTCTGAAGACCCTGGTTCCATCCCCAGCATTGCAAAGACTGGAGAAGGACCTGGCAATCCAATCCCGAAGTAATCCCCAAACAATCAGCCATTGAAAACCCTATGAGGGTTGTTATGACTTGGACCTGACTCCACGGCACCAAACAATAAGTTTAAGGGCTATCTTATAGGAGGAGAAAAAAACAAAAACAAAAACAAAAACATAAACAAGAACAACACCCCCCTCCGCCCCCAACAACCAACACTAACAGAGGACAAGTCAAATGAAAACTGTAATAAATATGTCTGAGGCTAGAAGCAACTGTGATTTCCCTGGCTGGAACCTATCATTTCTTAATTATATCCTGCATATGTTTTGCAAGATGTGAGCTGCTGTTGAAGAGGAAGGACAGCCTTAGGCAGGGGAGGGACCACAGCCTGCCCGTGGGTCCTCACATACCTGTACAGAAGTGAAGTCCCCAGAGGCACAGGCACCCAGAATAGCAGCACCCACAAGGACAGACTCCATCTCTTGTGACAGGACCACAGGCATGCCTGCACAAGACAAGGCCACACCTCAGTTAGGGAGCAGGGCCAGGGGCAGAATGGGGAGCCAGCAAGCAGCCCCATTTTTAGAGGATTTCACTCCCTGAGCCTGCTGATGCCATAGCCAAGAGCCCCAAGAAAGCCAATGCCATACCTATCAGCTCAGAAGACCTTGGTGTCTGGGTTTTCATGCTTCTGCCAGCTGCTACCTGACATTTGATTCAAGCTTAGTTCAACCAGTGCTTATTATGTGCTTTGCTGGGCCCAGGGAAGGCTGAGATGAATCAGGCTGTGTTGCTATTCAGGTCTCATGGATGAGATGGACCAGAAAGAAATACAGGCCGTGGAGGGGGTTGTTCCTCTGAGATATACTAAAAGAGCAAAGCAGCAAGAAAGGGTGGGACTCACATCCCCAGGGGCTTCCTATCTCTGCCACAGTGCAAGCAACAGCCCTTTCAAGGGCAGACAAGGCCTTCCACCACAGTTTGGCTTCACCTCAACCATCTCCTTCTCTCCTCCCAGCCATGTTGCCCTGCGATCCCCTGATTATGCTTCAGGGCCCTTCCAGACACGGATGTGGTAACTGCCCCCCTTCTCGTACAAACATGCTGAGCCTTCTCTGGCCATGGGGCAAAATGACAATGCATCCTCACCACTCTTCAACTCCTTCCCTATTTCCTCCTCACCTTCCTGCCTCATGTTTCATGTATGCATCTGGTTTAGTGTCTGTTTCCTCTGATGGAATTTATGCGCCACAGGAGTAAGGGCTTTGCTTTATCTACTGCTGTATCCCTGGCATTGAGACCCATACCCAGCTCCTGGCAAGTGAGTACGTGATGGGGAAACAAATCTCTGGGACAGTGGCCATCATGGCAGACATGATGTTGAAAGAGTCTGAGGGCAGGCAAGGGTCCCCCAGGCAGGAAGAAGCCCTCCACACACTGATTCCCAGAGGTAGAGGGCTCACAGTGAACTAAAGATTAATAGCTCAGGATTCTTAGGATTATTTGTATGTAAATAAAGTCAACTTCTTCCCTGACTTCACTGTGTGCTTCTAGGCAAGTTATCTAACACCTCTGTACCTCAGTTTTCTCATCTGCAAAAAGGGGTTAAAAGTCCAACTACTTTTTAGGACTGCTATGAAAATTTAAAATGCTATTAAAAGTAAGGTACTTAAAACAGGGCCTATAATATATGCATTGATTTGCTAATTAGGAGATGGGAACAAACTCCACCAGGGTAAGTTCTGTGGTGTGAAATTTTCCTCTGCTCAAGACTTGAGTTATTTTTCCAAAGACTGTAGCTCTCATCCTGTCTTCTCTGGGAAGGTTTCCCTGACATACTCCTCTGCTTCCCATCACTTCCTCATTCACCCCCTTCCTTCAGGGCTGGCTCAGTTGCCCAACCCACAGGGATAGAGTAGGCAGGGAAGAGACTTCCCTGGGACACCCAGAGGACCCAGGAACACCAACCAGTGCTGCAGGGCCAGGCCTTGGAAATGGCTCTCATGCTATCACGTGGGTGGGGGCTCTGGGAGAAGTTCAGACCTGGGTTTCTTTCCTGCTTCTACTAGCACTGAGACCTTTGGCAATTGTTTCAACTCTTTTTAACCTTCGTTTCCCTGGGTGTCTAATGGGGCTGACACTCAGCACACAGGTGCACTGTGAGGATTAATGAGGGGCCCCATGGGTGGGGCTCAATGCATTTCCTGGACTGCGGGGAGCCCTGGAGAAATGGCAGTGATTGTTGTTGGAATTAGTACTGAAGGTGAGTGAGGCCTCTAGGTGCACTTCGCCTGGGCTGGAAGGTGGGCAGTGGGGCAAGGGCACATCCCATATGCCAGGGTGAGGACAGATACCAGGCCACGCTGTAGGGCACTGGTGGTCCAGGAGAGGGCGCTGTCTGCTCATGCAGAATCCCATGAATGGTGCAGGTGGGAGTGGGAATGTGGTTATCCTGCCCTCCTGTATACCTGGGATTCCTCAGAAGACAGCACCTTCAAATCCCACTTATCCCCCAGCCTCTCTTTACCCAGCCCCAAACTTCTCTCCTTCTGAGTGGGGAGAAGCTACTCTCACTCTCCTCCCCTGGGAGCTGGAGGCCACAGGAACCTGATGGATCCCCTATCAACTCTCACGCTGTAGCCTAAAGTGGTCTGGGGCCAGACTGCTGGAGTTTGAATTCTGGCTTCATTCCCTGACATGGCTGTGTGATGCTAGGCAGGTTACCTAACTTCCCTGTGCCTAAATTTTCTCATCTGCCAAATGAGATTAAATTTCCGTGTACCTCATAGGTTTGTTGTGAAAATGAAAAGTGTTATTAAAATTAAAATACTTAAAACAGTGCATGGCTGGGAGAAAGCACTATATTATTAGCATAGGTGTTATGATTCCTGAAGTTTCCCTGATCTATGATGTCTCTCCTCAGTCCACCCCCACAGGTGGACAACCCACAGGTCCATCTGCCTCTCAGATCAATCCCACTCCTCTCCATCTCTCCGCACTTGCTCTAAGCCCTGGGCACTTGGCCTGTGTGGCCCACATCTCTTGCCCTCCAGCTACATCCTGGACCCAATTTGAGTGAGCATCTGTTGCCTGTCTGGCCCTGATGCCTCTGGCCTCGGGTCCCCACTCTGCTCTCTTGTACACTGGTCAGAGGACCACAAGTACTTTTCTCACTTATAACAAACCTCTTGGAGACACATTGTTCTTTGCACCCTCATGTCAAGCACAGCCCTGGACAGGCTGGTGTGCTCAGAGTGTTTTTTGAGTGAATAAATGAATGAACTAATGATTAAAGTGATGAGTAAGACAGGAAGAGGAAAACCCCCATTGAAACTGCCAGTACCAAAAAATAAAATTCAGAAGGAACATTTAGTCCCAAGTTACTGGGGAAACCAACAATTACTTGGTACACACCAAGCATTTTTTGAAACCACAGTGAAGTAAATGGCCAGGGTACAAGGAGGTTTCTTCCTCACGTCCATGACATTTCCCAAACTGGCATAGCTCCCTGTCTCCTGCTTGCTACAAAGCAGTTCCTAACAAGGCAAAGATCTGCTGGCAAAATATTACACCGTCTTTTTCTCTAGCATCCCTTCTCCTTTTTGGCTTAGGGCTGCATGGAGGGAAGAAGTGAACTAACATTAATTGATCACTTAGTGTAAGCCAGGCACAGAGTGGGGGGCTTACAAACTCCTGAGCATTTATTTCTTAGCATGATCTACATGAGGAAAAGGATAACATTTCTGTCTTTCTGAAGAGGGACCTGAAGCTCAGAGAGATAAAGTAACTTGTCTTAGGTCACAGAGCTGGTCTCCTGCTCTTTCCACTACTGTACATTCTCATCAAAGAATCTTCCAAGTTCCATTGTGGTTTTTCACATGAATTTCTGGGAATCATGTACCGTGTCTATTGTCCTCTTTTAATTTTTCTTTGTAGGAAAACTAGGGTACTTGCAGTGTTAAAAAGAGCCAAAGATATTACCTATCCACTGGCTACTGTGTACATGCTTTTTATAGGACAAATGCAAATGTGCTTTTTTTTTTTTCCCCTGAGTGCTGGATAAAGGCAAGGAAGAGGGAGGCTTTGCCTGGAATGTGAACTATTTTATCTGATGCATTAATGAGTTTAGCAGAACCCAAGGCATTTAAAGGCAGATGCACTTTGCCATCACTTGTCAGTCACGGGTAGAGGAATTCCAGGCCAAAGAAAAAGTCTCTTTGTCTAGAACTGTAACTGGTCCATAGTTAGAGACAAAGGGTCCGGTTTCAATCTGAATCCAAACAACCATTAACAGCCTTTTCATTCAACAGCCTGGAGGAGAGGAGTTTCCAAAGCAGAGCTTTTGGTGAAGTGGCTGCACCCCAGCTTCTGCGTCAGCTCAGGGACGCATGGCTGGATGATGACCCATTTTCACAAAGGCCAGAACCGCAGTGCCAAGGCTGTGCTGAGTCGCCCCTGGCTGCTCTGCTTAGGGGCCCGCTTTTTCCCACACTTTTGGACATCTGTCATTCAAAGCTGACACCCATCCTCCCTCCTGCACGTAGGTAGGCCTCGTTTTGGCTATTAGAAGGCTGAAAACAGAAAAGTCACAGAGCAGAGTTTAAGTCTGTGCTTTATTTGAACCACCAGCTGATTTGTAGATAAAATGTCACGGCTTTTCTCCTGGGGAGAATGTAATCTAATCTGGCTCCTCTTTATGTCTTCCCTTCTTTCTGCTTCATTCCTCGTGGCCCACTTCTGCAGGTTTTGAGCACCTTGGGAAAGGGGGGTCATCAAATGGTGACAGAAGAACTGTCCACAAACCCGGGTTAGCACCTGAGTATAAGGGACAGTGGTCTCAGACATGGCTGGTTACCATCCTGCTCCCATTCCTCACTTGCTGTTTGACATTAGAAAGTCAATCTAACTCACCTCCTCCATTTCAGCTTGCTTGACTGTGAGACAGGGGCACTGACTTTTACTTTTTAATTTCTAATACAGAAAGTTACACGTGTTGAGAGTGATTCACACTGACACAGAGGAGATGCTTGGTTAACAGCACGAGCTTCTACACCTTCCGTTCTGACAGATTTACCCTTAGATTATGGGCTTTTCTCTACTGTTCTCTGTGTTCTTATCTTTATCTCTATGACAAGTAACCTATTTAGTTTCATCTCACAATGTGCAGGGAGCAACAGTGCCCATCACGTAGCTATAGCTCTAGTCTGCAGGAATCTGCAGGTCGTGGAGGGGCAAGGGGGACAAGATGAGGCAGAGCGGGCTTAGAGACTCTGACCTGCCTGGCTGAGATAAGGAACCCAGGGGATGGTGACAGTGAGAGGTTGTGATGAACAGAGGCCAGCGTAGGGTGGGCTCACATCAGACTGTAGTTGGGGCTGTAGGCAGGGCCGACCCTCCTCTACTTCACTCCCTGTCCCTGGTGCTGGTGCCTGGTCACCTAGGGATGGGGCCTAGGAGAGAGTACAAGTCCCCAGGAGATCCTAGGGGAGAAGAAGCGGGAGGAGTGAGGGTACCTAGTCCAGAGAGATGGGTATCCAGGCCGGCTTCTGTGCCACCAGCAAGGCTTTTGCTGGCGGGGTCCCCTCCTTGAGGCCCAGGGGTCCGCACTCAGGATGCTGCTCTGGACTGTCCACTCACAGCACAAAGGCGCAACCTACTGCTTTGGACTTCCTCCATATAGATCATGACCCCAACCTGAATTGCTGAGGAGGAACGCAGGGATCTTGGGCTCTTTGGGATCACATTCTCGGTTCCCACAGCATCTGGGCTCTGTAGTCCTTCAGACAGTTTCCTTCTCACCTCTTGCAGACCATATGACCTCTGCTGTCAAAGGTCCAAAACTGTGCAAAGTGTCCACTGGGTTTTCACAACACCCTGTGCACTTTTCCCTCACTCAGAGCTCTTGTTACTCCTTCCTTCCTTCCTTCCTTCCTTCCTTCCTTCCTTCCTTCCTTCCTTCCTTTCCCTTTTCTTATTTTTTAATTTCTTTTTCCTTCTTTTCTTTCCTTTCTTTTTCCTGGGGGAATTTAATTCAGGGTCTCACACATGCTTTGCAAGTGCTCTACCACTGAGCTGCACACCCATCCCATTTTTACTTTTTATTTAGAGACAGGGTCTTGTTAAGTTACACAGGCTGCCTCTGGCCTTGAATTTGTGACCCTCCTTTCTCTGCCTCCTGAGATGCTGAGATTACAGGTGTGCACCATGGTGCTCGACTATTGTCACATTATATTTAATGTGTCTGTTTGTTCTTTGCCTTCCTCAATAGACATTGAGCTCTTCAGAGGCAAAATTCTGTCCCATTTGTTTCTGTATCTTCAATATTTCTCACAGTGCCTGGATCAGAAGAGGTACTTGAAACAGTTGAGTAAATGCTTGAATTAAGATCTAGCCGTTGCTGGCCTCTTAGATCTCATTCAACAGTTGGATATATGTAGAAGTCACTTTCCCCATCATGAGTATAGAGACTTCACAGTCATCTTAATAATGTGCACACCACCTACAGCTTGTTATTCTTGGCCTGCCCAGAACTTGTCATGCCCATTTGCTGCCAAGCTTAAAATGAACTCCTTTCATCCTCCCCAGACTTACCCGTGATATCTGCATGCATCTGCACAAAAAGAGGATTCTTGCTGAGGCCTCCGCACAAGAAAAGAGCACTGATGGAGTGCCCTGCTGCCTCCATGGCCTCTATGATGAAGCGGGTCCCAAACTTAAAGGGAAAAGTAGAAGAAAGCATTAGGACAATATCAAAAATAAATGGCAAGGGGCCTTACCAAGCATGTACCCTGTGCTTGACTCTGCACCTGACAGGGGTGGTAGGCAGGAGGAAAGGGGATAAATGGGCCTCTGCAGGCATCTGCTTCCCAGGCACCTTTTGAGATATGAGTATCAATGTCAGCTTCCTCTGACAAAAATGGCTTGATCTGGTGGTCAGTACTTCCGCGACAGATAATATCCTTTGCATATAGCATAAGTACTGACAGATAATACCGTTTTACAAAGGGCCAGGTCTATAACCAGGTACACCTTTACAAATGGCCTGGTCTGTATCCAGTAACCCACTTTACATATGAAGGCCACAGGTGCCTCCATGTCCAGGCTAGGAACAGGAGAGTCTCCTCTGAAGCCTGACCCTTCCTGCAATAAAGAGGCAAACCTGTTTCCCGGCCCAGGAAGGCCAAGCCGAGGGATGAGAGAAATTTAACACAGCAGGAGAGAAGATCAAAAAGAGAGGCATATCTGGCCCCTTAAGGAGGCAAAGCCTGCAGCCATAGCCCTGTGGCATCTGGTCCCCTCAGATCTCTGAAGCTAAGCAGGGTCAGGCCTTGTTAGTACTTGGATGGGAGACAGCCTGGGAACACGAGATACTAGGCTTGGGAGACAGACCCGGCAAGCCACTCCCAAAAATCAATCCACCATTGAAAACCCTATGAAGGGCAGAGAAGCACTGACAATAGTGTTTTGCCTGTTGTATGTAGGGTCGCTATGAGTTGGATACAGACTCGATGGCACCTAACAACAACAGAGGCAAAGATTTAAAAACCCGCAAGCCCCTCCCCTCGATGCACTGCCCAGAATTTTCAATGTCTGTAGATGTCTGTAGTGCCTGTCGTTCTCTGCAGAGGTTTGCAGTGTCCAAACATGTGTGAGACGTCCTCAATTGTTGGCAGTGCCCTGCAGTGCCTGGAAGTCCACAGATGTCCAGTGTACTCTGAAGATGGCCACGAGTGTCCAGAAATGTCTGCAGTTGTTCAGAGATGTTTGGAGATGCCCACAGTCTCGCTGCTGGACCTACATGCTTCCTGACCTCTAATGCAGAATGTAAATGCAGCTGTTTGCAGATCTTCTACCTGCTTTCTGGTTTCTATCTCTCTTCTCTCTACACCATCATAATCCCCAGAGTGCTGGGCACACAAGGCACTCTCCTCTTCTCCAACTCTAAACAAAGAGTCCTCTAAGTTTCTTTTGAGTCCATGTGCGTGAGTGTGTGTGTGTGTGTGTGTGTGTGTGTGTGTGTGTGTGTGTATGTGTGCATTTTTTGGTATTTGAAGGCTGAACCCAAGGCCTCACACATACTCTATAAGTGGTCCACCACTGAGCTGCACCCTCAGCCAGGGTCTTGCTATATTACACAGGTTGCCTCTGGCTATGAACTTGCTATCCTCCTGTCTCCATCTCCAAGTAGCTGGGATTATAGGCACATGCCACCTCGCCTGGCTTGTTTTGAAATTATTTTGTAAACGTGAACAAGGACCAAGGTTTGCTGCCAGGTCCCTGCTAATACTGGGACCCACCCCCTGATGACGTCCTGACAGCTTTGCATGCACCATCCCAGAGAGCTGAGGCTCAGAGAGATTATGTTGCCAGCGTCCTGACAGCTTTGCATGCACCATCCCAGAGAGCTGAGGCTCAGAGAGATTATGTTGCCTGTGATCACATCGCTAATTAAATCACAGAGTAGAAATTCCAACCTGGGCCTGCCTGACTCCAAAACCCTCTTAATTACTACCCCATTTGCTTTTATCAGAAGTTATACAACACTGAGAAAAATAGTTGATGATGTTTAGCACAGTTAATAACAACACAATTTATTCAAATATTGGATAAGAGTTTCTTGTGAGCAGGCCTTCTATTAGGTACTGGGGAATGGAGTGATTGCAACATTGCTCTGAAATCAACAGCATTCGGAGCACCTGGGTTAGTATTCCCTCACTACATGGACACTAAAGTCTTTTTCCTTACAAATGTTATTATTGGGTGTTGCTGAGTTGGATCTAACGCACAGTGACCCTATGTACAACAGAATGAAACACTACCCAATACTGTGCCATGCACACGATCTTTTTAGGTTTGAGTCCAATGTTGCAGCCATTTTGAGTTGTGCCACATCAGCCAAAGGAGGTCCCAGGGGCCTTAATCCATTCCTGTCATTAAGGTCGATTCTACTATGTGGAGGCAACAGAACCCTGGAAAGGCTCTAAGTGTTAAGAAGGTAAGATGCAAGCCTTCAGGAAGGCAAAGGCCTAATATTGCCTTTGTTAGCACCTAAAACCAGGTAATGGTGCTCTAATAATGACGCTTCTGGACCAGCATCCATTCCTGGGCAGGTCTTAAGGACCAGGAAATGACATGGAAAGGACACATGCTGGCTGGCTCAGGGCTGCACTATATTTTCAATTCAACACTTCTGCACTATTAGCTCCCTGAAATGAATTATGCCATCCTTGTCTTGCTGAGTTTACTTTTTGTTCAGTAAATCCATTACAATCTGAGAAGAGGATACTATCTTATAGTCACTGAGGTGAATTTTAATGAGTAATTCTCTATTACTGGCTAGACAGTTGAAGATCATAATTTATTTGGAAGTTCAAAAAACTACAAGTTCAAAATTCACAACTTATTTGGGGTAAGGACTAAGACAAAAAGGACTATGATACGGTCTTAGGAGGCAGCTGCACGGTGATGTTGAGATGTGGCTCTGGACAGAATTGAGGAAGAGGAGTTTTTGGTGGACAGACAGTCTTTGAAATGTTTAGAGACTATATGATTCTGGGAGATGGCAAAGTCCTAAGTGTAAACCTAGGGATTGAATGGGTGAAGTCAGGAGGAGAAGGAGAAGTCAAGAGGGATAAGAGGCTGAGGATGTGGAGGGCCATGTGCCTCCTTGGATGGTGCAGCCTCTGAAAAGAGACTGGGCGAGAGAGAGGACATGAGCCAGTAGCACAGTTTTTAGTGAAAGTGACAGTTTTGCTGCGTACCCAATGCATAGGAAAGGAGACCAGACAGCTGAGGCTAAGAACAAGAGGGATCAGATACTTGGTGCAGGTAAGAAACAGAATTTGGGAAGACGATAGCATGCTGCTGTGGTTTCAGGTCCCATGGGTGGAGTACAGGGCAAGTGAAGCCTTCTTTGTCTGACCAGGCTGACTGTGGAGCTGTCTCCTTCAGTTACAGGGTGCCTTTAAGGGAGGGAGGGGTCAGAGGGTGATCTGGAGCCATAGAATATGAAATCTCAGTTGACTTGGAACAAATGATGATGGGCAGGCAGTTCAGGAGCAAAAGACACAGCAGTTCCAGCCTATAGATCCTAAAGGTTTGTTGAATCTATTGATGAATCTGTTAGAAATATGGATTAGGTAAAGCTTGGGCCTCCAAAGATAATACACAGATGTAGTGTGTTTAAAAAATGAAAACATGTTGTACCATATAAGGCCAGATCCTGCTTACCACCTGTGGCTGATTACCCCCAGATGTTTTCTCTCAAGCGTTTTTGGGGGTCATGAACCCTACTGAAAATATGATAAAACCTGATGACCTACCTAGAAAAAAGGGTCACACACAAAATAGTACTATGCATAATTTCAGGAGGTTAACAGATACCCTTAAATCTGCCATGGATCCATTTGATGCCTGTAGATTTTAGGCAACCCTGGTCTACTCTAGAAGCACAGATCTGCAATAGCTAAGAGCATGCGTTTTGAATTTAAAAAGTCCTAAGGTGATATTCGGGGCTGGGGTTTAGCTCAGTTGGTGGAGTGCCACGCTGCACTCTCTGAGGGTCTGAGTTCAATTTCCAGCACACAAAAATGTGGCAACCCACTCCTAAAACAATCCTAAAACAGCCAGCCATTGAAAATCCTGTGAGGGTCACTATGAGTTGCATCTGACTGAATGGAACCTAACAACAACAATGTGACATTCAGGCATTTCACCTATTTCTCATACCCAACCTTTATAAGACTCAACTCTTGTTTGGGACTAATACTACCATATTTATTCAGGTAAATATGGATGATTATAAATGGTAACATGAAAAGAAATAAAAAGTATGGTCTCAGACTTGATGAAACACAGTGCCTTACAAGCTTGCTTTTGTAGGCAGCATGTACTAAAGCACATGGAAGGTGCTTTCAAATGAGAGCTCTTCTGATTATTGGCTTCACTAGGCACTCTAATCTTCAGACTAGAAAACTGCATATTGTTGGCTCCCACTTAGGAGTTGCATAATTTGCCTAAGACAATGCAGTCTATATGGGAGAGACGGTAGCTGCCTCTCAATTTGCCTGGGAATGCCATGCAAAATTGATATTTTGGATACTTCTAAAACCAGGGACCAAGGCCCAAATGATTAGCAGGCCTAAGATGAGGGTAATGCAAAGCACATTTCCTGGAAAAGGAAAAGAAGGACTTGAACAAGAGGCACTCCTTTGAGGGCTGTGACAGCCTGTCTCTCCCCTGTGTGGCCCTGTGGGCTGGAATTTCCCATTCTGGAGGTTCCTTACAGGGCTTTCCCTTTTGGTATCCCAGACTCTTCTCTATAATGCTCCACCTCCTGAAATGGGCCACCAAAGGGCTTTGTGTGAAAATGATTCTGTGCTCACCTTTCTGGAAAAAATGTTTTCACTGAGAAATTTAAATTAAAATTAGGCTATTCCACTGGGAATGCACAGAACCAAATGCAAATCAAGAGACTTCAAATGCAAATAGTACTTTTTAAGGGTCTATTCTGAAAAGAAAACCAGGAGATGAACAGGGATGGATGAACTGGGTGGCTAACAGGTCTTTCAATGAAGTGTGAGCAAGACAGAATTTTCTTGCATGGAGGGTTTTGCACAGTCCTGAGTTAATTTTTCTCTCTTTAATTTCATTCCATTCCTATGAAGTACCAACCATCAATATTACTATAGAGAGGGATTTATTTCATTTTAACTTATCAACAACAAATAGGTGCTAATACTTAGGAAAAGAAAAAAATTCTTCCAAGTTGAACATTATAGGAAAATATGTTATCAGAATGCTTCATCAAAATGCACATTTTGAGTAGAAGACCAGCATATTCAGATACTTTTTCAAAACAGACAGAACCCCTCCAAATTTAATTGACTCTACAACAAAGTCTTAAAAAGAAACTTATATTAAAATGCTTTCCTTTTGTAATCTTGTAAGATCATTAAGATGACAGAAAAAATAAACACGATCATTTTAAATACATGTACAGCCCATTAAATACAAGATTGATTTTTCCAAATGTGGTACTTGGGAAAACATAGCTGGCTCTTTGTTCCCCAGCCCCTCCTGCCTGCATTAAACTTAACCTCATTTTTACATTCCTGTACTTCCTGCTGTAATGTTCTTACCAGGAAAAGGACCTTTGTGAGAAAGTCCTAGAACAAATTAATGATGTTTTCTAATATATGCCAAGTAAAAACTGTTCTTGGGAATGCCTTAAAGCTTATTTTATCCAAGTAGCTATTTCAAACACATCAAAGAAAAATGCACTGTGGCAAAGCATAAAGATCAAGAGCCTGTTACTGAGATGGACAGACGTTCAAATCCCAGCTACCATGCAGTAGCTCTGTGATCCTGCCAAACAGCCTGCCCTGGTCTGTAAAATGAGGACAATGTCATTGGTTTACAGGGTTACCACCTTGAGCTACAGAGTAAATAAGGCACTCTGGAGCCTGGCAGAGTCAGAGTTGCCAAAAGGTCATAGTTATTACCACTATATGTTGAAGTCCCTTGTCCCATTCTATTTGGTCTTGTCCTTCATGCCCATTCCTTAGCATGTGCTCACAAGGTTGAGCTTCACACAGCTCTGATTTTCCACAATTATTTATTTCAATGCAAGTGGTTCATTCTAAGACTTTTCATACAGTAACGTTAACAAATTAGAAAATGAAGGCTCCTCCATACTTCTTATATCTAATTTTATTTTATAAATCTGTGAGATTCCCATCTTAGCTCTGCCACATACTTGCTGTGTGACCCTGAGCAAGTTAATTAACCACACTGAAGCTTGGGTTTCTAATCTGTGGGATGGAGACTATAATATCTGCCTTATAAAGTTAAATCAGATAACAGATATAAAGGATTTAGCAATGTCCAGTATGTAATAAATACTCTCCTCTCTACTATGTGTCATAATCATCTTCATCACTGTAAAATAGGATTACTAAATAATCCTGTTGTCTTTATTATTGATAGATACTACAGTTTTCTCGTCTTCTATTCACTTCCTCCATTTTGATAGATGTCAGAGTTGTCTGTTTTTAACTAAGTTTCCTTGCATACAGTAGTTGGATTCATTTCACTGAACTGGCCAAACTATTCATTAAATCAATAAGAAAGTTATTTCAGGAAGATGCAGTCAGACTAGCCTATAATCTAGAAGGATTATTTAATCAAGTTGGCTGATTGCATATGCCTATGTAGTGGCATTAAAGAAGGTATATTCCTTTAGTTATTGTGAAGTTCTGGTTTCTATTGTATATGCATGGCACCTGGACAAATCTGAGCATTAAAAAACGTTTGCTTATAAATATGCATGTAGTTCTAATATTTAAAGTAATGAGGTGATGATAATGTTGTTTAGAGAAACAGGTAACTGAGTATCATATATGTCAAAAATATTTGTTTAGGGCTGGAGGTGTAGCATACAGGTAGCGCATTGGCCTAGCATGCACAAGGTCCTAGGTTCAATCCTCCTATTGAAAACAAAACAAAACAAAACCCTAAAACAACAACAAAAAGACCCCCCCCCAAAAAAATCCCATGTGTTTAAATAGGTATGTTGCTGAATAATATATTTTGAATTCAAGTTTAATAAGCTGATTTTACCGTTTTGTTGGCTCTCATTCTCCCTCTGCCCCTACCTCTCTCTCTGTGCTATAGATTAAGCACAAAGCCTCGTGTACACTAAGCAAGTACTCTAGCACTGAACTATACCCCTAGCCCTCTGTTGGTCTCCATTCTCTTTCTAGAAGTGACTAAACCTCACTGGATTAACTATTGTTTTGAGGCACTTACCTGCTCTGAGACCTTGAAAGACATGACCAACTCCCCAAATTAACTCTCTAATATGTACACATAAGACATTTTGCTTGTGATTTCAAAGTTTATAACCTTCTTGTAGCCCACTCATAGGATCACTGCTAGATAAGAAGATTTGTTAGACAATGTTTGAGCTTCTAGGATCTTATTTGATTTTGGATCTTTAGTATAAGAGCTACTAATATTTTAAATTCTCTGTTCCCTCCTTAACCATCCTAACCTCTCATTTAAGCAGCTAATTATTTAAAAAATATTTTCATATTCAAAGAGGCTTGCTATTTAAAGGAACACTTCAATGAATCCTTTTGCAAAGTGAACAGTACGGCGTATTTTGTGAAACTGGACATTCTTAATAACAGCTTTTCAATTATAAGCATACATGGGGTCTGCCTGCTTGCTTGTATGTCACTCAATTAGGTACATGTATTTAATTAATTAGGACTAATTAGGTACACGACAAGTATGATGCTCAGAGACTTTAACTTCTTTCAACTTTCAGTTATATGAAGTTATCAGTAAAGCAGGTGAGGATCTTCATTAACACCTCCTTCCTGACAGAAATATCTCTGCTTGTCAAGTTCTATTTTTCTCTAAGAAACTCTGTGACAGAAGCATATGCTGTATCCTAGAACATTGTGGCCTAGAGTACATTGATAGCCCTAAGTTGCTTTTAAAATGGTATTAAAGTGTCTTACCGCAATTGACTGAACAGTGGCCAGGTAGAGAATGGCAAGATCATCAAGGTCCTGAGACAGTTTCAATCCAGTGACCTGTAAAGAGGAAGAAAAGAAAAGAAAGAGATGACCAAAAGGAGCGGAGATGAACAGAGATAGTTCCCATGAACTATGAATAGGTTCAGATGTGTTTTCTTGCTGAAACAAGTTCATATGCAAATCCCCTTTCTGTGAGCTGCATGTGGAATGCCTACTAAATTCTTTAATCTTCAGACCTGGGAAGAAATTCCCTTTCCTTCCCTCCCAAAATTCCTTGTCCTTGGATTAAACCAAACCAAAAACAAAATAAACACTGTAGGAAAACTGTATTGATATTTCTTAGCAGAGAATTAAATATCATTCCTTTTTTCTTAAAAAATGCTGTTTTCTTACAGACACCTATTTCTGTGGCTTATACAAAATCAACATGTAAATAGTGGCATTCTAGTGGAAGATGATCTTATTCTGAATCTGCTTCTGTCAAAGTTCAGTGCAACAGTGCCCAAGGGGTATTTGGGGTAAATAATATGTCTCCTATAAATGTTGTACCTACTGGGGGATAATTAGAATCTGTGGTTTGCAAGGGAATCCCATTAAAGTCGATTAGAACCATATGCCTGGATGTAGCAGATCAGCTCTATCTAAGATCTCAGAGCTGAGCAGGATGGCTGGATTTGGAAGCCATCAAGGCTGGTTTCAGTCTCACCTTCATGTCTCCTACGCATTAAAGTATTCTTGGGGGATATTTTGAGAGGGTAAAGGCTAATGGTTTCTTTATGCTTAGCCTGATGTTGTTGGGCATCAGTACTTTAGATTCACTTTAGATTTCCATGTTATAAAATTAATTCACATGACATAGATTTTTGTCAGGTTATATGATGTGTATGGTCTTGAGCTCAAACAGGTGCAAATGTACAGTTTGTAACAAAATACAGGAGTTCTGCCTAGATCTCTGTCCTTCTTCCTTTCCTGCACCATTTGATTACTCTCTCCAGACTCTACTCCTAACCAGTACTGGGCTATTGTAGGGCAGAGACATGAATTCCTTTCTGAAACCAGAAACCTGGGAGCTCGCTTCCTTGACTTTTTCCTGTATTTAATGTTTCCAAGTTTTGTGTATTTGATTTCTCAAACCTGATAAAATGTCTGCTTTTGTCTACACTGTCCTTCACTTCCTTAATTCAGGGCACAATTAATTCCTTCTCACTCGCTGATAGAGCCCTTAAGCAAATCTCCCTGATTCTAACTGCTCCTCTCTATAATTGAGCAGGAGCGATTGTTCTCATATGCAAATCGGATCATGTTACTCTCTGTCAAAAATTTTCCCTGTTGCCTTCACTTCAGAGATACGCCTCCCTGTGTCTGTGTGCCTTTGTGGGCTCATCCCTGCTCACCTCTCCGGTGTATTCTCTTGCCCTTCCTCACTCCCCATCTTCTGCTCCTGCTATTCTGAATTACTCAGCTAAGTGTGCTGATAGGGGGATTCCTAAATCCAGGTGGGTTAACGGCTGGTGGCTTACTCTTGGCAAATAACTGGGCAGGCAGATAAGAACCGTGGCTTTGATTTCAATCCATAGGAAGATGGGAAGCTTGAAGGGCAGATCAGAAAAGAATTCTGGGGACCCCTCTTCCCAAGCCAGTATTGTGAAAGACCACCCCTCATAAAGGTTTCCTGAGGATCAAAAATATGGTGAGAATGCTGGAGCTAGGAGAGAACATGGACAATGCTGACATCATAGAACTACATTTCAAAGGTGAGGAAATAAATTGCCCAGGGAAACAAAGAGAATGGAAACAGAACTCAAGTGTTACAATAGCTTTGCTTGTCTCATTCATTGCAGTATCGCCAATGCCTAGTGCTGTGCCTGGCACATGGTAGACACTATGTTAATATATGATGAATGTGTGAACAAGTGACAATTTTCCTTGTGAACATCATTCTCTCTCCTTATGTCCCATCCTTCTTTGTCAATTTATACAACTCTTGGACAACATTTACTGCTGGACTCCTCAAATACTCACAGACAGGAAGGGCCATTTGCTCCATGCCCCAAGAGAAGAAAGCACTGGAAGAACACATTTGCTCACTTGCTTCACACTTTCAACTCTCCACATATCCACACTGCCCTTTCTCATCAGGGGAGGGACTTATATGAGCCTGGAGGAAAAGCAGCTTCCCTGTAGTTCATATGGAGCCTTTGTATGAAAAAGAAAAAGGCACTTGATCTGGGAAATATAAGATTTCAGCACAGGCATAAACCCCCTCTGCTGAGCACCTTGTGTGAGCAACCTGCATGGCAGTGTGCAGAGGGCCTGGGTTAGTACCACTAGGCACTCACTCTCCTACTATGGGATCCTTAGGGAAGCCAGCTGTGCCTGGGTTAGAGCTGCCTCCCAGAGCCAGTCCAAGAGGCCGCCTTCCTTTGGTTTTCTCTCTCTGGCCATCGAGGGGAAGTCAATCAGGCCACGATCCTTGGTGTGGCTGATCCATGAGAAGATCCTCAATACCAGATCTATATAATTTGTGGTGAGGTGGGGAAGGTAGATGTTCAACATGCACATCAGGGGTATTTCCCTATGGATATTAATTAGGAATCCCAGCACTCCATATTATAACATGGACAATATAACTGGATCTAATATTCTTCTCAATTAATTAGAACCCATAAGAGTAAAAGGATGTGATACAGTTAGGTTTAAATTTTTAAATCCCTAGTAGGTATATGGGCTGGGATTTAGCTCAGTTGGTAGAGTGCTGTGCTGCAGTCTCTGAGATCCCGAGTTCAACTCCCAGCACTGCAAAAATGGGAGAAGGATCTGGCAATCCACTCCCAAGGCAATCCCAAAACAGTCAGCCATTGAAAACCCTATGAGGGTCGCTATGAGTCAGATACCAACTCGATGGCACCTAACAACAACAGCAACAGTAGGTACACGTGAGAACTTCTAAAAAGCATTAGCATTCAAGCAAAAAGATATCATGGGTCCTTCTCTAAATTTCCAGTGTATCCAGAACTCACAAATCATAGAGGAGAAAAGGGAAGATTTTCTTCCCTTTTGGTCAAAGAAGGTGGCTGTAGCATCCTGGGTGTGCCAGGGATATCTTGGGGGAGGTGCAGCTTTGCAATAGCTGAGGAGGCTTGGACAAGTCAGATGAGCTAATACCTCAGCTACAGGCTGAATGGTTCTGTTGATAAAGGGAAGTGGAGAGGAAGCCATATGGAAGGATTATTTATAAATATACATGTGCCTACTTTGAATGTTTAGGTGAGGCAGTCAAATATGAGGAAGCCCCATGGGAAACTTGCAGTGGTAAGCACATTTTATTTATTTTGACTATTGTGCAATGAGAGGAACTATAAGAGAAAGCACTAAATTAATATTTAGAAATATGTGAAAGTTGCATATGGTGGCCAAAACATGCAAACAAGTACAATGGATAAGTTCAAAATCCTACATCACAGATATAAGTTACTATCCAAATATTGGGGGTTTTGAGCTTAGGAAACAAGTGCATGATAATGGGAAGATGATCAACTTTGCAGTAGGACATCTGAGTTTAAATTTTCACATTTCCTGCAACTGGCTGCATGGCTGTGTGTGATTTTTAGAACCTCTCTGAGCTTCCACCTTTTCATCTGCAAAATAGGGAAGAAACACTGGAAGGTATTTTTGTGAGGAATAAATGAAATCTCATTTGCAAAGTGCCTTACTTTTTCAGCAAGCTGTACTGAATCTACAAGAGCTAGACTCTCCTCTAGTTCTTGTAGTGCCAATTATGTACACATAAGTGTCACTTCTTAAGTGTTCATTATCTTTCCCTTTCTCTTAATAAATGATCACTCTCCTTCTGTGGAATTGCATGAAGGACTCAGTCTCATTCATTAATTGGGATATAGCAAAAAGGCATTGCCTTCAACAGATTATGGTATCACTAGGAAATTAATGAGGGGACTAAAGACTAATGGTTACACAATATGAAGACACTGCGCCAGAAGGTATGTTGATGATCAGCATGGGAATCATAATGCTAAAGGTACAGAGACATCTGGGAGTGTGGAGAGGCAATGTATCCCTGATGAGCACACAGGGATAGCACAGGAGCAAGCATTTGCAAGGACTCTTCATAGAAGTCTTAGTCCTTAACCTACATATGTACATTTGCTCCACAAAAAGGAAATACAGATGGTAAGTCTTTACTCTGGATTTCAACTTTAGTCTTACTGCCACTTAGTAGTGCTCCAGACTTGGGCATGTCCCTGAATACTTTCCTGGAATTCAAGTTGAGTGCAGATTTTCTGGGATCTTACTCCAGATTTACTGAACCTTTGGTGTGGGATCAGCAATTGGCATTTTAGTTAGAACCTAATATACTAAATTATAGGAAGGAGCATCTTAAACCTTGGTATTATGAATTGTAGGTTTAGAGGTCCTAAAATAGCTAAGATTATTAATAAATGTATTATGAGTAGAGCATCCCTAAACTGGAATCTGAAATGCTCTAAAGTCTGAAACTTTTTAAGCCCTAACATTAAGCCACAAGTGGAAAACTCCATACCATGCACTGTTTGATGCACAAAATTATTATCAATATTGTATGAAATTACTTTCATCCTATATATACAAGGAGTTTATGAAATACAAATGAGTCTCATGTTTATACTTGGGGCCCATACATAAGATACTATTGTTGACTCACATATTCAAAAATCCAAAAAATCTTAAATCCAGAATACTTCTGGTCCCAAGCATTTTAGACAAGGAATACTTGGCCTGTAGTAATTCAGGTAGTTAATTTTTTTCCTTCCTAGTTGTTAAAGAAGTTGAAGTGATTATATATTTAAGAAAAAAAGCAGAGGGGGCAGTTAGGAGTAGCTTCCCAAGGGGCCCCTAACAATTATAAAAGATGAAAAAACAGGATTCCAGTCCTCAGATTTTCCAGGGTCATCAGAACTCCATGCTGGTATCCAAGGCTCAGGGGAATTAGTTGAAAGCTTTCCAGAACACAATGGAGTGGCAAAAATGCTCTGTTTGCTCAGTCACTAATGAAGGCAGAGCTGGGGGAGGAAATAAGGAAGATCAGAGAAAGATTTATAGAAAATCTCTGGTGGGAGGAGGGAGACTGAAGGACAGATCTGAGATAATCATCAGCCTGAAAGAGAAAAGGAGATGTTTCTCAATGATATTTAGAAGATTCAGTGTCAGGAGTCCAAATACCTAAAATCCACCTAGATTTGAGAAATGCAGATGAATGTGCGGCCACATCGCACATGGCTATTAGGCACATCGGATCTCTTTAAAAAAGGATCCTATTGTAAATCACAAAAAATTAATCACTTCAATAAGAAAACATTATCAGAACAATTAAATGACAGTGAGGATATTAATATTTGTCATGGGGGTTGATTTTTTTTATAAGCAAACACTATATATAAAAATGGCTGAATAAAACAGTATTAAACAACAACAAAAACATTAACAAGCTCATGTCAAACAGTTCTCCTGTTTCTCAGGCTGATAAATATGCCACTCAAAAGCTGCTTCAATTAGCTTAGAGCTTCCAGTTATATCATCCATCTCTTCTAGGTAGTGCAATACTTCTAAAATGAGGCAGAGAAAATGTGGTTCAACCAAGAGTGAAAAGGGTGTGACTGGTGTGTTTTTATGGTCTCTTATGTCTTAGAAGCAACTTACTTTGTGTGTGTGTGTGGTACTTGGGGCTTGAATCCAGAGCCTTGCACATACTTTGCAAGTGCTTTAGCACTGGGAGGTACCCCTAGCCCCATTTATTTATTTATTTATTTTATTTTATTTTATTTTATTTTATTTTATTTTGAGTCAGGGTCTTGCTAAGTTACACAGGTGGCCTCTGGCCTTGAACTCGTGATCCTCCTGCCTCTGCTGGGATTACAGGCATGCACTACCATGCCTGACTACTTCTTTGAATGAATGTTTCAGAAAAAGAATTAAGACAAACAAAAACACACCTCCCCCAAAACCAAAAACTACCACTATTAAGACAGAGAGGCCACACCATTATGTGACTAAAAATTGGTCATATACACAGGGAGGAAAGGATACTTTCCAAATCACTACAACATTAGCTGCCTTGTAAGGGCCTCTAGATTTGAGATTCCTATTGTGCTGGTGAGGAACTGGAGGCAGGGACTCAAGTATAGAGAGTATCAATGGCCCAACCTGTAGGAAACACTTCCACTCTTTGTTATGGACCAAGGGATTGTTCAAGTTCTCTGGATGGATTTGTGTCTAGGGATCTCAGTGGCTGGTGAGTCAAGTAAGTTCTGGGGGCTAAAGTAGAAATCTATAGCTGGGTGCTCCAGGTTCAATGGCCGTACTTAGAATCCTGCAGGCATCTTGCAAACATTCAAATGGAGCAAAAAGCAGGAGTTATAGATTTGAACTCATTTGTTGTTGTCTCCCACTGCATGCCTGTTGTTGGGCCAGCACTTCCCACTTCACAGTGACCCTGTGAAGAAGTCTGGGCTGCTCCTGATTTACTGTTAAGTAGACAGATGCCATAGAACTAGCCTGCAACTGTCACACACTGGCACATTTCCAAGTCAAGAGGCAAATACAGGTTCAGTTTCAAAACCTGAGTTCTCTACTTCTTCATAGTGGTAAAAACCATACAACCCACCATTCACAATAAAACCAATCACATATATACACACAACTCCCCCTCCGCCGAAACAAAACCCAAAACCCTAAAACATGGAATCATTCCTGATTGTGACTATTTAGCTTCATCTCTTCATGTGTGGCCATGGTAAACATTTCTTTGTCTCATTTTTAAAGAACATAGAATCACCATTCTATGCTTTACTTATCAAGTGAAAAGAAGAAATATTTATATAAGCAGCTACTTAATCTAGGCATACTATTAAGTTGGCCAGCCCTAACCTCTACCACCTCTTTCTAGGCCAGTGCTGCAAGATGATACTGTACCATGAAAGGCAAAGCAAAACAGCTAGTCACACGGCAGGGAGACAACTCTTGGCCAGAAGAATAATAAAAGGATGTTATTAAGCATAGTGGGAAGATGCCTGGGTCATTCTCTTTTCCTACTAGGCACCTAAAGTGGGACACTTTAGAGCCAGATCAAACCAGGAATGGCAATTACTTTTGTAATCTGAGCAGTGAGTCTGGGAAGGATGCTAGATCCATTATTAAGAAGAGACATGGACAGATCTTAAATCCAAAGACCAGGGTTAGGCTGCAAATGGGAGGATGAGTGATAAGACTGGTGACAAGAACAGAGGAGCAAGGACTAGGCCAAGGATCATGACTAAGTATTATCACACATGTATGTATATATGTTGGGACCTCTCTTGTATAGTCCTCAGTGCATTTTGGGAACTGCTGAGCTATGCATTAAGGCAACCTCACAGACGCTGCTCATCCTAGAAATCAGGGTTCATATTTCTATTACAGCTCTACCCCTTCTTGGCATCGTGAACTTGGGCAGGTCACTGTCACTCCTCAATTGACAAATGAAAAGCGTAATAAATGTTTGACGATAAGGCAATCTTTCAGTGCCAGTTTCTTCTCCTAGGCACTGCTGAGATTAAAAAAGTAAATAAACCATAGACAATATTTTTCTAATATAGTAAATTTAAAATATACACTATGTCTTATGACAGCTCTGATTTTATTTTCTTCAGTGGAAATCACACTTTATTGCTTTCAATGTAGGTTTTAATTCCATTATTGTAATTTTAGTTGTCTTGTAGTCTTTGCCATTTCCCTTCTCTCTATCAGTCTGTTGTCCTTTCGTCTTAAATTATTCTTCCTGTAAGTTTCTGTCCTACTTCACAGATATGCTTTACAAAATTTTAGTATGTCCAGGAGATCACTAATATTTTCTTTTCATCATTTTAGTAGTAATTTTGTGTGTGTGTGTGTGTGTGTGTGTGTGGTCCTGGGTGATTAAATCCAGGGCCTCCTGCATACTAAGCAAGTGCTCCACCACTGACCTACACCCCGCAGCCAGTTTTTTACTTTTCATTTTGAGACAGGGTCTCAATAAGTTATACAGGCTGCCTCTGCCCTCAAACCTGTGGTCCTCCTGCCTCCACCTTCCATCACTGGGATCACAGGTGCGCACCACCACTCCCGGCCTTTCAAGAGGCCTTGTACTAAGTGTTCAAAATGGTATTTTTCTTTGCAATATTTTTCCATGGGACTCACTTTCTGGGAGCTGTATCTATCCAGTATTTCCCAGCATATGGTACCTGAGTTACTCTCTGCCCCACTCACTGTGTACTTGGATTTGCCTTTTTACATTTACAGCTAGATCCCCATTAGCAGAGCACAGCATTGTTATTTGTGTAGCTCTGTAGTATTGAGGTAGATCAGTGATATCTGCACACACACTAGACCAACTCTTCCTCCACATTCACAGAACTATCAAAGCATTTCCTGTATGCCCCAGCAGGAGTTTTACTCAGGAGGCTCAGCATGCAAGTCCCCAGTGTCCTTCCTGACCCCTGCTGCCTGCCTAGTGGCCTTCTTGGGCTGGCAGTTTTGAAATGCATTGAAATGAAAGAGAAGATAGGGAGTGGGTTGTGTGGGAGGGGAGAATCTAGGAAATTAATCACTGTGGCTGTTTCTACAATACAATACAATAAAACCCAAGCATTAGCAACAGAGTACAGGGATAACTGCTGTGTTTTTACACTTAAAAAGACTCTGTTTTCAGCCAGGGAGGCAGAGAGGTCCAAAATCTCTCTTGCCTGGAGGTGTACTTTGTTCATATGTCGGATGTTATGTTTACCAATTAAGTTATGTTCGTCTCTCATATCCTGAAAAATCTTTACATATTCTCTTTGGCAGTGTCAATCTTAATTTTCTAGTTGAATATTCCCCTGATTTTCAAAGCCACCATGAGTGTATGCCTTTTTTTTTTTCATCTTCATAGGTATTTTGAGTGAAGTAGAGAAAGGATGCATCAGGGTTTGCTAGACAGACGCTACTTAGAAAAAACTCCAGTGTGACACATTGACTAAGCCCCTCCCTCAGCTTGCATAGATGTCTATAAGGATCACACTGTACAGCGATGATGTGCACACATGCACATACACTCATACATGTACAGTAATGTCTTCCTCACTTTTATGTGAACATGGAACAGATGCTTTTCCTTTATTTTCTTCCTGACTATTCTCTGGGATTAGCATAGGCCTGTACATGGTAGATGTTCTTTAAAAAGTACTGACTGGATGGATGTTTAACAAAGGTGAGAGGAGAATCAGTAGAGGGGGAAGTAAAGAACTGAGAAAGTGTGATGTTCTGAGAAGGAGTCCATGGTGCCCAGAGGGTCTCTGGGAAAACACATTCTTTTTTTTTATTTCCAAGGGGAAAAAACCCTGTTAAATGCAATCTATCATGGGTTAGAGAAAGAAACAAGGGTATTAACTCATGGACATTCATATCCCATGCTCTCTTCCCTCTAGAACACTGCATATACTATGATTTCTTTGGTCCCAGATCCCTCCCCTCCTTCCCTGGAGAGCCAATGCCACTTACTCACCACTGAGACTGGACTCCATGCATGGTGAACCTAGGTGGCTAGAGATGCCTGGAGCTCAACCCCACGTTCCCATTACCTATTTATTCTGTTTGCCCCTTGCCCCCAAAGACAGTAATATTCCTCAGGGCTTGGATTCTATCTAGTTACTCATATTTTCCACCAATTACAACAGGGCCTGTATTTATTTAATGAACATATTCTTAAGTATGATAAAGTGGGAGATCATTTTATTTTACTTGGACATTAATATTAGTATTAAATACATATCATATGTATAGTAAGAGTCAGCAACCATCTAATTATCCATTTAGTATCAGTAAATTGTTCACATGTTTACTTTTTCTAGAGTGATAAATGGCTTATTTATTATCTCCATGTTGCCTATAAATTATCATTAAGTACATACTCAGCATTTACTGTGTGCCCAGAGAAATGATTCAGGAGCCAACAGAAGAAACTCTCTATGGTTCTTGTCATACTGGGATTATCCAGACAACTCTAATTATTAACATTTTATGTTGCACTTTTCCCCACGACTTCAAGCCTGCTCTATGAATGTAGGAATTTTTGCACTTTATTGGAACAGTAGCAGTGCTTGGTATCCAAAAAGCATTTACCAAATGAATGCTGGAGACAGGATTGGCAAAAGGAAGTAACATGCAATAACACTGTAACTTCTATCACATAATTTGTAATAATGGTACAGATTCTGGCAAAGGGATATAACATGAATATAGAAGAATTTCAGGATGATTATTTTGATATTATTCAAAATTGTATTGAAGGAAAGATTTTGGGCAAAGTTTTAGGCTAGGAATTGCCTCTATTTTATCTTATCTAGGTCCCTTACTTCTTCCAGTGCTGTGATGCAACCTCATGTTATGACAGCTACTTCACTGTGAATCTAAGCCCAGGATGGCTATAAAGGGTAAGAAACATCACCGCTAAGAAACATCAAGCAATATATGGGATTTGTTTATAAAACAGTAACATTTCTTAAAAAGCAAATGTACAAGGTTTTTAAATATAATTGGCCATATGTTCCATTGTTGTTAGGAGCCCTCTAGTCATGTCCGACTCATAGTGACCCTACATACAACAGAGGAAACACTACCTGACACTGTGCCATGGCCAACACTATTATTAGTGCTTTTCTGTGATTCATAAGGTTTCAATGGCTGATTGTTGTTGCTGTTATTGGGAGTGGGCTGCTGGGTCCTTCTCCTGATGTCCCAATGTAAAAGGCCCCTTATGGTGAACACATACTGATTCTAATGAGATGGGTATTCCTCAAAGCACTCAATTGACTCCTTTGAAAATATATGCTGCATTTGGTCAACTCTACTAGAATACTTTTATGATGTTAATTCTTAAGTTTTGGATGCCAGGCTTGGTTGTAAGGAACAAAAGCCACTGGCATCTGATGTTCTGGGAATTGAGGATGGGTATGACAGATATTGGCAAGAGAAGGCCCCCAGGAGTGTGTCATTCCAGAGCCACAATCATTTAACTAGGCAACCCTGCTGTGTTTTGGGGTCATCTTAAGAACTGGTCAAAATTCTTCTTTAACAATTAAGTGCCCAGCTATATATGGCATTAGATATTTGCCTCTCATTAAGACATTCATTTTTATACCTACATAAATTGTGTTCTTCCTTTACCCCCTATTTGCACAGAGTTAGTTATCTGAAAGTAAGGCTTGTAGCTGTGCTTATTGTCATATAGCCCTCTTTAGATATTTCTCTTATGCCTCCACAGGCCAAATAAAGAGGCCCTGCTCACTATTTGTTTTGTAGGCATGCTTCATGGACTCCAGACAAGCATAATGTTGCTATGTGCAACTTTGTTTTCTTTTTGTGACTCCCTTTTATTAGCAGAAATTGATTATGTCAGCTAGGTAATGAAAATAAAGTTTGGTTAGTTCTATTGGCATCATAAAAATATTAAAAAAAAATAAAACTGGCCACCAACCCATACTACTGAGTCTTGAAGGATGTTTTTTTCAGTACTAGGGCGTTGAATTCAGGCCTAGAGCATACTAGGCAAATGCTCTACCGCTGAGTTGCATCTCTAGCCCCTTTCTTATTTTTTATTTTGAGACAGGGTCTTACTAAATTGTGTAGGCTACCTCTGTCCTCAAACACACAATCTTTCTACCTTAGCCTCCTATGTCACTGGGATTTCAGGCACACACTATGATGTCTGGCGAAGTCTTGAGGTTTTTGAAGACAGCAGGTGTGATCCACTGTCACACTGCCCCTATGCATTGCTCACATTCTAACTTTTTACTTTAACTTCCCTTATACATTACTTCAAACCTTCTTGACATCTTCCTGGACCCAGCACTCATGGCTTCTAACCAGTCCCTTGGAACAGAAACCTGGTTCTGACTCTTGAGCTTTAACCTACCTTATCCATCCTCAAATATGATTTTAAGTAGACAGACTACTCCCAGACACCTGATCCTTCTTCCTCTAAGACATTATATATCTGCTTAGATGGTTGTGATTTGCTCACCAAGTTCATCCTGGATCCCTCAGGAGGCCCAGAATCTCCATGCTGGAAATGACCTTAAATATCACTAAGAGTTGCCTTTATCCTCCCACATAAATTATTAATTCCATTTATTTTTCTCAAAGTTTCATCGGAAACCCTAGAAATATTGGCATTGATTCTAACCAGCCCTGACTTAGAGCCCAGCTAATATGTAGCTATGTCAAACAAGACCACAGTGGTGATATTTATTCACTGATGTACCAGGTGGCCTGAAGATGCAGATGGAAAACATGACTTTACATATCTATGTAAATACAAAAATCACATAGGCATGACTTTCAGCCACACCATAGGACAAAGAAGCAACAGTAACCAAACATAGGAAATACTACTTTGAATGTGCTCAAGGTTGGCTCAGGAACAGTGAGAACTTTCAGCAGGTCATCCTGGAGAGAAGCAACAGACTTAACAACAGTAACATATCTTTAAGAAAAAGGTGCACTGCAGGGTGTAGTGGTGCATGCCTGTATCCCAGTGCCTTGGGAGGTGGAAGCCAGAAGGACTGTGAGTTCAAGGACAGAAGCAGCCTGCATAACTGAGTGGGGCCCTGTCTCAAGATAAAAAGTAAAAAAGGGCTAGAGGCGCTGCTCAGTGGTAGAGCGTAAAGCATACACAAAGGCCGAGGTTCAGCCCCAAGTACCACCAAAAAGAAAAGAAAAGAGAAAAAAAGAAGAAGAAAAAAAAGAAAAGAGAAAGAAAAACGAAAAAAGTGCACTATTGGCCTGTTTTGTTTTCTTTTTCCACTTTTCCTTTCTTCTCACTTTACTTTTTCTAAACTTTGTAGCCCTTTGGCCTGCCTTCACCTTCGTGCTAGGACTGGCTGTTACTTACCATGCCCTTTAGTGTCAGATCTGCTAAGGGAGACCGGTTGCCATGGAAATCTGGCCAAATATGTAAATCAACAGTGAGGAAACCCACAGGCTGAGCCTTCTTAATTAGATCCAGGTGACTGTTCAAATATGCATATATACTCTGGCATCTGGAAGAGAAATGGATTTTGTTTTTAAAAGGGGGTAGAGTCAGGGAGCAAATTGTTCTGTAGAAAGAAGTCATTTGTACTTTCATATCAGACATAGGAAAGCAGGCAGGCTCCCGAAAGCTTCAACAAAAACTACCCATAGAGAAACAAGCCTTTCACACTCTCTAGTCACATTGTGCTATCACTAAGAAAGGGTGGCATGTCCTAGTGAAAAGTGGAAAGTGGAAAGTTTTGGAGTTAGATGATCAGATCTAGAAGTAGCTTTTTTCCTAGTAGGTATGTAACCATGAGAAAGTTATTTGAACTGCCGGGCGCGGTGGCACACGCCTGTAATCCCAGCGGCTGGGGAGGTGGAGGTGGGAGGATTGCAAGTTCGAGACTAGAGGCAGTCTGTGTAATTTAGTGAGACCCTGTCTCAAAAAGTAAAAAAAAAAAAAAAGGGGCTGGAGGCGCAGCTCAGTGGTCCAGCACTTGCAAAGCATGTAGGTGTGAGGCCCTGGGTACAACCCCCAGTACTGCAAAAAAAAAAGAAAGTTATTTGAACCTTAAGAATCACCCTCTGTTCACGTGTAAAAACAGATATCACAGTCCCTGTCCAACTTACCTCATAGGGTTATTGTGAAGATCAAAGAAGATTATGAATGCGAAGACATAGTATTCTGTAAACTGTACAATATGGTACATATGTAAAGGATTTATTAAAATCAGTCTTCCTAATTGTAATAATAATGATGAGATAACAAATACAGACAAATATATGTTCCTGGATTCAATAAAAGAACTTGCTAAGGGAAGTGAATGAATGTCATGAATGCAGTTAGGATTAGGAATTAATTTGATTTCTAACCTTAACCTACAAAATGACATGGTATAGGTTTTTCTCCTTTTAAAGCTTTAGTTTTTCCATATGCAGAATGAGGGAATCAGGCCTACTCCCTCATTCTTCACCTGTTCAAGTGAAAGGAACACAGAACATGATGGACATGGAAGTCAAGACAGTGCTAGGTCCAGATCTTGGTATTGCTTGTCCTAGCTGGGTAATGTGACTTAACCTGCCTAAATTCCAATTTCCCATTCATAAAATATGTATAACAATATCCACATCACTGGGTTAAATCTTACTGCATGGCACAAAGATTAAAGTTGGTTAGCTTTGCTCTCTCTAAAAGTACTACCTTCCAAAGTTCTGAACCAATGAACCCAAAAGAAAGTGAATATATTAGAGGTTGGCATCTCTGTGACTTCTTACTGGTGTCCTTAGAACTATAGCTTTAAAGGTTAAAAACATGGCTTGAATAACGGTAGAAAAAAAGTATAGGAAATCAATGTCCATGAGAGGTTAATATCTAAGATACTTCAGGCAACATTTATGATTTACATTTTAAAAGTGGCTTAGAAGTATGATTCAGCAATTTCTACTTCTAGTTTTATGACGTCAGGAATGTCCCTATGGATTCCATGAAGTTCTTACAAGTTTTCTAAACTAAGTGTAAGAAAACTGACAGAAAAGTAATTTTTAAACTCTTCATTTCCCCCAGATCAGTGGAATTATTCTGTTAGATACAAATTTTATGTGAAATTCCAATGTAGAAAATGTAGACAAGTAAAACTGCTTTGTGTGTGCACAAGTGAATGTGTGTAAATGTGTAAATATGTGTGTAACGTGTCTGGATGTAGGCAAAGGCAGCCCTATTTACTCTCAGTTTCTTGTTCCAATATCTCATGGCCATCTATAAAGTCTTCTGCCTTAGATCATATTAGGAAGAATAAGATATTACTGGGAAAATGTTCAGCCAACCCTGGGACAATAGCTGCCACTCCCTGAGGATGTATTAGGCCTTCCACCATGGCCTAGGGAGGGTGGTATCATGAAGACCCCTTTACAGAGAGGACACCTAAAGAGGAGAAATAGAACCCTCCAAAACCTTCTTAGTGTAATTCTGAAGCTATATGCTTTCTGTATCTCAGGTCAGAAATTATTTGCCAAAATCCCACTCTCAAGTACTATTTTTATATGAGGTGTGATCAAAGAATACAGTGAATGATTAAATTAGAAAATTTATTATATTATGAGACATATTACCTTTAATCCCCCTCAAAATACTACCCTTGGCTTCAAGCACACTTATCCCATCATTCTTGCTACTTTCTGAAGTAGTCTGGAAGTCCTCTTCTGTGAGTGTCTTTAGTTTCATCCTCCACCATAACAACACTCAGTGTCACACATCACTTCTTATGTTGCAATTTCTGTCAAATAAAAACATTATGGTATGTCCTCATCCACCTAATTCACCAGATTTGGCACTGCGTGACTTCTAGCTCTTCCCCAAAGTCAAAATGACCATGAAAGATAAAAGTTTTGAATCTATTTATTCAGGACATCAGGGCAGCCCCAACAGTGCAACTAAAGACACTCATGAAAGAGGACTTCCAGAACTGCTTCAGAAAGTGACAAGAAAAACGGGATAAGGGAGTTGGAAGCCAGGGGGAGTACTTTGAGGGGGATTAATAGTAACGTGTCTTTTACTCTAATGTTTTTTTAATTTAAGCATTCACATATCTTTTGATCATACCTTGTATATTCTATTATGGTTTTAGGAAAAGATCCTCTGAAGCCTCCATGGAAAGTAGGGACAGAGCAATGTATGTGGGCAGAATATTACATCCTGGTTTTCTATCTCCCAGCTCCCCTCCCTTTTTCTGGTCCAACAGGAACCATATTCATAAGAGAAGGCTTAAGAACACCCTTTCCAGACAGAAGTGAAGGGTCTGCACTAATTCTATTCACTTTCCACTTCAGAATAGCTTCACTGCTCTTAAAGGAATTTTTTTTTTTTTTTAAAGAAGCATAGGTCTATAAATCTCTTCAAACTGCCTCTTAAGGAATCTCAGGGCAGGGCATTTGGTTTCAGACATCTGGGTCAATAAGAACCTATAGGCCTAATTACTATTGATTCGTCATTGTCTCGTTTACTGTGGGTCTTTGCAAACAGTGAGATTCATTTAGCCTCTACATATATGGTCACTCATGCACTAATGAGATCCCGCGGGGATGGGGCATATGCTTACCCCTTTGACTCCTAACCTCCTCGCAGATGTGTGTTTATTCTTTGAATGCAGCCATTCCCCTACATGTTTTTTCAATTATACTTTACCATGTGTGCTATCTGAGTATATCATTCAACATGAAATGCACTTGGAAGACATTAAAATAACTAATGCACATCATTATTCACATAATTTTAACCTTGCATGATACCTGTTTTTGGTTCTGACTTTGCTTCATTTTGTAGGTTTTATCAATTTGTTCTTAAATGGCAGTCTGCCCTCTCCCAACTAGGGAATCATATACTAACTGTGATCCCAACTGTATCATTCTCCCTCCCTCTCATGAATTCCAGGCTCATATATCCTGTCTCAGAGGGAGAAGGTCTTGCTTTCCAAGTCCCAGTGGGTATGATGAAGAAAATATAGTTTCAATAAGCATATAGTGACTTCAACACGTACTACCTGAGTAAGTGGGTACACTAAACCTCTGTGGGTCTAGTTCATTCTTTTGCAATGGGAACTAATATACTCACCTTTATAGGTAGCTTGTTGCTGCTGTTGTTTGGTGCCATCTAGTTGGGTCTGACTCATAGTGACCCTGTGTACAACTGAGCAAAACACTATCTGACACTCTGCCATACATACAATCTTTTTTATATTTGAGCCAATTGTTGCAGTCACTGTGTTTCTTCTCATTTTGAGTTATGCCACATCAGAAACTGTAGATCCCAGGGGCTTTACTCCATTCTCATCATTAAAGTTGATTCTACTTTGAGGAGGCAACTCTTCCCCTGTCATTTCTTGAATACCTTCCAGCCTGGGGGGCTCATTTTCTGCTTTTCTGCTATTCATAGGGTTTTCAATGACTAATTATTTTGGTCATTGGTCCTGCTGCCTAGTTTGTCTTAGTCTGGAAGTCAGCTGAAACCTGTCCATCATGGGTGGCCCTGCTGGTATCTGAAATACCAGTGGTATAGCTTTCTGTATTACAGCTACATGCAAGCCCCCACAGCATGACAAGCTTGACAGACACGTGGGGGTATAGGCTGCTAGGAAGATTAAATAAAGAGCCCTGAGCATTGTAAAAAATAACAGGTCATCAGTGAATAGTTCCCTCTCCATTGCTATAACAGGATTTTTTTTCCAGACATTATTGCTTAGAATCTTAAATGAAGACAATGTCCCTGAAATCTTTCCTCTTCTTTCCCTCTCCATAAATCAATTCATGCTTTGGATTCATAAGATGCCCACAAGGATGATGACTATACTCGCAAACCAAAAATCTGAACATATGGTCTGACAAATGACATCTGTACCCTTTCTAGGAGCAAGAGAAAGTCTTAGAAAAGGTGCATCCACACTGACAGTCTCCATTTCCTTACTCTTAACCCAATATAACATCCATTTTACTGGGGCCATTCTACTGAAACTTATCCTCTATAACTCCAGTGGATGATTTTCTGAATTTTACATTATTTGATCCCTTTTTCCTCATCTGTTCTCTTCCTTTCGTTCCCAGAACACTCTATTCTCTTGATTGCTTTACCACCTCTCCAGCTCAATCTCTTCCTCCATTTGTCCCTTAAGTATGTGAGCTCTACTACAGACCCTTTTTATTCTCTATATTCCCTTGGATGATCCCTTCTTTATTTCAGGGACCACCTCGTGCTGAGAACTTCCTTATCTCCTTCCCATTAACCTTTCATGAGTTCGAGATCAAGTACCTAACCACCTATCAAATGCCTCTTCTTGGAAGTCCAAAGACAACTCAACCAGAAATGTCTAATTGGGCACATACCATCTTTTCTGATTTGCTCTTCCTTCTGCGTTTCTTGGTTTAATCAAAGTCAATATCATTTCAGCAGCTGCCCAAGCAACCACTTGGGGGGCAGAGTCAGAGTGGACATCATGTATGACTCATCTTTCTCCCTTGGCTCCCCAATTTACCTTTTCACCAGGACTTGATTTCTTCTTCCAAATATACCTATAAGTAGCAAACTTTTCTTCAGCTTAATTAGGCCAACTTCAAAGGCCTACATGAGAGCTTTGGCTTCCAAATTTTTTTCCCCAACTGAAGTCTTTCCCTGTCTACACAGACATTTTGTACTTCTTCCTGAGTGATTCTTCTATGATTTAAAAGTAATTAGGACTCCCACCCCTGCCTAAAACCCTGCAGTAGTTCCTCCTTTTTATCTTCAGGACAAAGTACAAACTTCCTTCCCAGTACAAGATGCTCTTCATCCATTAGATAGCCTATCTTTTGCTATATTACACACATGTCCTCCATTCTTCCTCCTCTTGGGCCCTGAATACCCCTGCTCTAATCACACAAAACCACTTTCCAGTCTCATAATCTGAATGTCTTAACTAACCTTTAAGTGTTTGCCTATTCTGCTTCCCTCTGCTTAGAATCCTTTCTCTTGCCTTCTTTACCTGCCCTATGTCAATTATCATTCCAGACTTACCTCTGATACCATTTCAAGGCCTTTCCTGAGCCCAGGCTTGTTTCATTATCCATGTGCCCACAGCAACCCATGCTGAACCCAGCCATCTCAGCTCTCTTTCTGGCCTCCCCAATGTAGCCTCGTAAGAGGAAAGGGGGAATGATCCTGGCACCTTTGAGCACTCTCAGCAGAGGATTTTTTAAAAACTATATCTGAGATTTGGCATACCAGAGGACCAGCGGATTTTAAGAAATTGATCCTCAGTGAGATTATGGGAATCAAAGAAGCAAAGAGTCTTGAGGAATAAATCAGATTATGAAAAATGAGCTGCCCTCAAAAGAATAACAGAAAAATCTAGAGAAAGAAGTTAAGAAGAAAGGCACGTTGAAATAAAAAATGTTAGTAGAACAAAGACAATTCTTTTTTTTTTTTCTTGCAGTACCGGGGAGTTGAACTGGGGGTCTCACACATGCGTTTTGCAAGCGCTTAACCACTGAGCCATACCGCAGTCTAGTTTTCACTTTTTATTTTGAGTCAGGGTCTCACTAAGTTATGCAGGCTGCCTCTGGCCTCAAACTTGCAATCTTTCTGCCTCCAACTCCTGAGTAACTGGGATTAAAGGTATCCACCACTATACCTAGCTAAACAAAGACAATTCTAAAGGATCTGAAATCAATGGACTAACAATGAGATGATCAATACTTACAGTGAACTCTGCTAAAGAAACTCCGGACAGGCTGGCTTTTCTGTTTAATCTTCTCTTCCAGTGGACCCTGTGCTTGCTGAGGGACAACAAGGGGCCTTACTTTCTCCACTTTCCCAATCTTCCATTCTATCTTTACTTCCCCACCAATGGTCTTGTTTATTCTCCACAGAGCAGCCAAAGTATTTCTTTTAAAAGATAAGTCTGATCATTTTTCTCCCTTGCTCAGAAACCAAAAACTTGGGGCAGGGATGTAGCTCAGTGGTAGAGTGCACGCTTAAGATGCACAGGGCTGTGGGTTCAATCCCTAGCACCAAACCCATGCGAAACAAACAAAATAAAACCCTGAATAAAACCCAATGTCCATTCAGTTATCTACAATGACCCACATGGTGTGGCCCCTGACTAACTTCCAGCCCTCCCACTTTGGTCCAGCCACAGCGGCCTTTACAATGTTTTCTGAGCCTGCCAAGGTGGCTGTTTGCTGAAGGCCTTGGGACTTGCTATTCTTTCTATTTGGAGGGACCCTCTCCAAAGAATTGTGGTTTGTTCTTCCCCTTCATTCAAAGTTCCCATTCAAGTGTCACTGCAGTAAAGACAATTTTTCCATCTGGTGGTGGTGTTAGGTGCTATCCAGTAGGTGTCTGACTCATAGCGACCTTACATACAACAGATGAAATACTATTGTCAGTGCTTCTCTGCTACTTAGAGGATTTTCAATGACAGATTTTTTTTGGGGGGGGGAGTAGGTTGATGGGTCCTTCTCCCAAGCCCACAGCACCTGGTGATGCCAGGCTGTGATCCAAGTACTAACCAGGCCCGACTTTGCTTAGCTTTTGAGATCTGATGGGATTGGAGGCCACAGTGGTGCAGCCATCTGACATAGCTCTTATCTAATGCTATTGCAACCTTTGTTCTATATCTCCTTACTCATCTCTGTTTTTCCTTACAGCATTTATAAATTTCAGGATATATATATGTCTATATGTCTATATGTGCATATATACATATGCATGTGAGTGCATATACAGAGTATAACTTATGTACATATGTATGTATGGACAGATATATATATATATATATATATATATATGTAATATCTGTGAAACCGAGGACATCTTTTGTATTATGAATGCTTATAAGTCATTCATCAGATCACATATGCCGAGGATCTGCATCTTACCCTTGGCTTTGCTGCCTAGCTCTTATATATCATGCCAACATCTTCTCTTAAAAGATCTGGTGATGTTACCAGAAATTAATTTTGAGATATTATCAGTTAAGTTTCTATAAGAGAACCAAGTCAAAGAAAAAAGAACTGAAGTTAATATAGAGTTATCTCTGACTAAGGAGTAAAATTTCTGGATATTTGGCCCCCTGTAAAGAGAGACCCTGGTTGCCAGTTACATGTATGGGCACATCTAGTTATTGTTTACTTAATTTATAAACTTACAAGACACTTCTACTCAGAGATGAGGCCTAAAAGAATTATGGTAAATCAAGAGGATAAACTACTCAGTCTGTTTATCAACACTTATTTCTACAGTTTCAAGCAGGACTTGCTGATGCTGAGCTCTGAGATGATCCACATTGAGGTTTTCATAAAGCCCCAACTCACTGCAAAAGAGGAATATGGTGGCTGGATCCAAGGGATCTGCCCACCCTTTTGAAGAGCCAGCTTCTTTTTAACAATAGCTATGCCTATTTTGCCTGCATTCATAGCCCTGTGGTATCCGATCCTGTCAGATCTTGGAAGCTAAGCAGGGTCGTGCCGGGTTAGTACTTGAATGGGAGACAGCCTGGGAACACCAGATACTGTAGGCTTGGGAGAAGGACCCAGCAACCTGCTCTCAAAAATCAACCCGCCATTGAAAACCCTATAAACAGCAGAGAAGCACTGACAATAGTGTTTTGCCTGTTGTACATAAGGTCGCTATGAGTTGGATACCAACTCGATGGCATCTAACAACAACAATAACATGCCTATTTTTTTCTATGACCTGAAGAATAATAGTATTCATAGATATGATATGACATAGATGCTCTTTCCATTACAAGATGATAAAAGGATGGTGGAAGATAACTACTATTTATTGAATAAATATCTGAGCAGAGATAAAATTTGAGAGTCATTAAAATACAGAAAGAACTGAAGTCAAGGGCATAGTTGGGATCATCTGGGAAGAGGCAACAAAAAAAGAAAAAAGAGGGCAGGAACCTGACCAGGATAAATGCTGATGTCAATGGTCAAAGAAAGAATCATGATCTTATAAAGGAAAGTCAGAGGTCCAGGAGGAAAACTGGGAGAGGGCAACATTCTGGAAAGCCAGGGAAAGTGTATGTTCAAAGGAGAAAAGAATGATCATCAGCATTGTCCTGCTAAGAACTCATGAGGGTCTGAAAAACATCCTATGGTTGTAATAAAGCATAGGTCACTGATGACCTCAACATCAATGCTTCAAGAAGCCTCATGGAAACAGAATTCAAATGGAGTGGGTAAAGTAGTAGAAAGTCAGGGAACACAGGCCAAGAGCATAGGCAACACTTTGGAAGAACTTAGCTCTAAAATGAAGGAGAATTAGAGCTGGGCGTGGTGGTGCATGCCTGTAATCCCAGAGGCTTGGGAGGCGGAGGCAGGAGGAATCTCAAGTTTGAGACCAGAGGTAGTCTGCATAATTTGGTGAGACCCTGTCTCAAAAAATTAAAGAAAAAAAAGGGGGCTTGGGGGTGCAGCTCAGTGGTCCAGCACTTGCAGAGCATGCAATTGTGAGGCCCTGGGTTCAACCCCCAGTAATGGAAAAAAAAAAAAAAAAGGAGAAATACAGAGAGGAAGCTGGAAGAGGGCATATTCAGTTATATGAAAAGAGTTAATAAGTGCAGTACCAACTCCAAGACAATTCTATAAATTCCTGCTACTGGACTATCCTATGCTGTTGTTTCTCTGGGTTTGCATGCTAATCCATAAATTCTTCCTTCTTTTTTTTTTTCAGTAAAAACTACTGAAATGAAGTCCACCTATAAGAGAAAATTCCAGAAGTAGTGCTTTGTTGCAAAATCCCCCAAATCCCTCATTATCCCTTAAGTCTGTGTTGAATATTAAATTGTTCCTGTGATTCGCTTTCATCCTTATAACATCTATAAAGGAGTTAAGCAGGACAGTATTGTGGTTTTATGAGGGCAGAAATTGATCATTGAGACATTCATGGCAGAATCAAGATGGTACAAGAATCAAAATCTCCAATTCCTATTCCAGTGTTCTTCCTGTTTCTCCTTGCTTTCCATTAAAAGATAGGCAGGTTATTGAGGAGTAACATTTACTGCCTAACTCTAGAATGACTATCATGAAAGTTCCTGCTCTTATCATTAGTAGTAGTATGAGAAGTAGTTGTCATCATAATTGTTATAACTCAGTTTACATATTCTTGTCAAATACATTAACTAAACTCAAGCCTGCAGCCGTACCACCATGGTGGTCCTGTCAGATCTTGGAAGCTAAGCAGGGTTGTGCCTGGTTAGTACTTGGATGGGAGACTGCCTGGGAACACCAGGTGCTATAGGCTTGGAAGAAGGACCCAGCAACCCACTCCCCAAAATCAACCTGCCATTGAAAACTCTATGGATAGCAAAGAAGCACTAACAATACTGCTTTGCCTGTATGTAGGTTAGCTATGAGTCAGACACCAACTGGATGGTACCTAACAACAACACTAAACTCAAAATAAATTTTTGCAGGTATCTTGGGCTGATCCTAGAATCCTATCCCATGATGATACACATTGGACCTTGGATGTGAATCTTTTGGGGAGGTGGTCAGTGGTTTATAAATGTTGGATTGTAGGATCCCTTGAAGAATGTGATCAAAGTTATGAACCCTCTTTGCAGAAATCCATGCACAGGTATGTAATCATCTAACATTGGTGCAGAATTTCATGGGATTCACTGATCAGTTGACATTAAGAATCTCTGCTATAGTTTATGGTGTCTGTAAGCCAACTAAAGTGAGGCCATCTGGAATAAGCCCTCTCAGTGGTCATTGCGTTATAAGTAGGAGTCAATGTAAAGGAAAGCATGTGGAGCTTTCCCTAAACAACTTGTCAGGATTGAGCCTGCTTCTCTACACCCTGGAAGCACACTTCCTGTATTCTAGTGCAGCATGCATTGCCTTCTGCTCTCTGCAGGTGAGCCTCGCCAATTAGGAATATTCCTTTCTAGAAATTCTTTACTTTCTGGCACCACAAAATGCTCAGGTATTTCCTCAGCCCCAGCCAGGGAATCACTCATCTTTCTAAGGAGTTATTACTTTTATTAAAGAAGCAGGAGAATGGAATTTAGAAACCAAGACATGTGTGCTGGGAGTGCAAATTGGTATTATGGTGTCACTGCTTCTAGGTCATCTCAGCTGAGAGAGACAGGCAATAAACTAGGAACACACCCATGAATACACATATATACACTTATTTTAATTTTTATCTACCTATACATATACTGTAGTACTTTGGCACTTGACCACAATCCATTCTGAGAGGCTGGTTGAGTGCTGATCAGTTAGAGTGTTGAGCACTTTTTCTCATAAGAAATAATGTAAATGCGTTTAATGATTTCAGCATCATACCGAATGGCTAATTCAGATACACATATGCCACTCACATCCTTAGCCATAAACTCTTTCTTTAATTTTATTGTTGCTCTTACAGTTTCCCTCCTTCTTTCACTTTTAGCCCTAGGAAGTTTCTTGGGTGCCATGTTGATCATATGGAATACATGTACATATATATATATGTGTGTGTGCGTATATATATGTGTGTGGGTATACAAACATATATATATACACACACATACACACACATATACATGAAACCTCCCCACAAGATCATGCACACACACCAATATAGGTCTTTACTGCTTGAAATTGATGCACAAAGTGACACTTTCCCCTTTGTTTTTCCCAGAAGCATCATGGGTAAACATGATTATCTCATACAGGTTTTAGCACAGTGGTCAATTGCCTAGCAAGTGGCCCAGCCAGGAACCAGAATTCTTTTGAAAATACTGGTCAAGGACTGAAATGTTTGAGCACAGAGTAGTTCAAGTACCAAGGTACCAATCAATATTAAAAACCATACTTTGATACTAACACTTCTGATTTCCACCTTGTTCATCAGGGTTCAGTCAAATTTTATCTTTTCAATTTTTGTGAGAAGTGTAGTTCCCATGTATTCATTTGCTCAAATATATCAGACTCAACTAGACGGCACCTAACAACAAGTATACATATAAAAGATTTTCAAAATGGCTATCCTGTACACCTATGAAAAACACATTAACTAATTAGAAGTACATTATTGATATAGTTATTTCTATTTTTAGCTATTTAGCATATTATTGAAATATTCTTTCTCAAAGTTACTTGGATTAGTTCTTTTCTTTCCCCAATCGCTTTTAGAATGGTCATGCTATGCAATTTGTAATAGAGTAGGATGGTATTTATGATTCATATTTTACTTTGTCTATCCCATCATTGGCACATGTCTATCTTCCTTCCTTTATTCTCTCTTTCCTTCATTTTTTTCTCTCTCCCTCCCTTCTTCCTATCATTTTAGTGAGACATGAAGCACCACCATGGTTCTAAGAATTAGTTAATTGAAAAGGTATCCTGTGAGGCCTAGTTCCTCCTCCCATTCTCACATCCTTTCCATCCCATTGCTACCTATCCTCTATAGGGAACCAATCTCATTAGTTTAATTTTCCTATATTTATTTTGCAAAAATGAATAGATACACAAAAATTTTCTTTTATCTTCTTTTTACATGCAAGGGAGTTATACACATTTCTTTGCACTCAGTTTTATTTAATGTGTTCTAGAAACAATTGTGTATCAGGTGTGATCCTCAGTTCTACATAGGACACAGACTTAAGAGGGTGAATACTATATGCAATGTCACACACCTAGTAAAGCTGGGAAATGAACCCAAGAAGTTTTGACTCCAAAATCCATACACCCTCATCTATATCAGAGTTCCTTACCCACATTTGCTGGGCCTATTCATGGGAGATTTCTAGGTGCTTTTAGTTCTCTTAGATCATTCTAAAAATTAATATGTGTATGTACTGGACCATCTAGATGATTATTAAGTACTCTCAGGCATTTTCATTATTCATAAAATCTGAAAGTCTGCAATTGTCCAAAGTCAATACCATTCATGCAACCACACAGGAAAGCTGTAGGGGGAACAGAGAGAGCAGATACCTAGCTGTGGCCTTGGCTTGTAGTTCAGGGAAGGCAGCATGGCCCTGTACCATGTGGTCTATCTGAAAAACAAGAGAAATGGGTCAGTTTATACCTTGTGTAATCTATCTTTAAGCCAGAAAAAATATGTACGAAAAAAATTTTTTTTCAATTCTTTGTCCATAGAGAATCCAAGGACATTAAACTGCTAACTTGGCAAGAGTATCTCAGCTCTTTCAGAAATCTAGCTTTGCTTAACCTAGTGTCAGCCTCTTAGACTTATAAACAAGGAGAAGAACAGGAGCAAATGAAACTCCCAAGGCTGAGCTGGTGGCAGTCAGCACCGTGTCCTAGAATAAGGAGGGAGGAAGTGAAGGTAACTTGAATTAAATTGAGGAGAGGGTTCTTGGTTTTTACAAGTACTAACTATGCCTAGATCACACTCTTAATCCAGGCCCAGGGCAATGTCAAAGCTTGAAGTACTTACTCACTATCCCTTACTAATGGAGAATCTCTGACAGAGGGAAAGAGTGAAAGTGTGATGGTGTAGACCACTTACCCTTAACTGTATCATCAAATTTAGATACCAGATTGTAGGGTCATCCAAGACCCAAAACAAAAAACATTTTATCATTTAAGATTTTTTAAAGGTTTAATTATGTTTTTAAATGAACTAAGACACCTTTCAAAAGTTACTCATATAACACTTATTCCTGTAACAACAATTATCAAAAAATTAAGGAATTTTGTTACGGTACTTATAAAATTCTAATTGGTTTAAAAACCTACAATAAAATCAAGCTAAAATAACAAAAATTTCTTTTCATTCATAATGTAGAGATATTAAAATTATGAAATCAATATTTTTATGAGATCACTCATAAAATATGGAAAATAACATGCAAAATCAATTACTTATAGAAAATAGGAAAGTAAGACTAAGTACTTAGTCTACAGTACTGGAAAAAATCTTCTGAGCAGACACAACATTGAAAAAAAATTTATTGTCTTTTTTTGTCACATAAATGACTTGGGCAAATAGTAACACTAACAAAAAGTAACCTACATAATTAGTATTGTAGGGTCATAACAGGACTCCAAGAAGCACTTACTTGAGGACTGTGTTGCATGTCTGGCACCACCTTTGAGTGGTGATATAATGAGATTACATGGAATAACACATTTGTGGGTCAATTAGGAATTTTTAAAAAGCTAACAAAATTTAAACTCCAGGGTCTATTTTGATCCCAAGATACCTTAAAAAAATTGAGGTCCCCTAGATTTTTCAGAGACCCTCCCTTGACTGAATAGTAGTTATAGGGGAAGCCAGGACAGCCCTTCAAGGGCAGGACTGTCTGACCTCTGCAGTTAGCCATCTTCTCATCTGAAATTCCATGTCTAGGATTTAATTCCTAATCCCCTCAGTGGCTCCAAACAAAACAGCATGTAAGATGCATGGGAACAGAAATGTTTCCCCATACTTCACTCGGCTTGGTAAGGCACAGCCAGTACTGTGTTGGAGCCTCTGAACCTAATCTGTATATTTCTGAATGTTTACTTGAGTCTCTAGGACTCTAAAACAACCATTTGGAGGGATTTATTTTCATTCAAACTTGAACAAACTGTCTATTTTAGCCTCTTGGAGTGTTTTCTGGGAGCTAGGGCTGTACAGAAGAAGAAAATTTGATCTGCAGCCACACAGTCTGGGCTTGGGCTTCTCACTAGCTTTGTCACTTAGACCAAGTCACTGAACTCCTCTAAACCTCAATAACCTCTTCAACCATCAGCCTTTTTTAAAAAACAAGATTGCTAGGAAGAAAAGTGTGTCTACTTTGATAATATAGGTAATATCAGTTCACATTTACTGACTCATTTACTCTACATCAACAGTAAGCTAAGTATTATATGCACATTATTTCATTTATCATGTACAAGACTCCTATGAAGAAAATACGCATCTCCACTATGGAGATGAGAAAACTGGGATTGAAAGATTCAGATTAAGTAACTTGCCAAAGGTCACAGGGTACAAGTGACAGATCTGTATCTCAAGCTGGGATCTTTTTATATTTAAAGTCCTTGTTCTTAACTTTTATACCACACTGTCTGCTAAACTGTTGAAGTCCATTGGGGAAGTTTCATATAATGTTTCAATATAATACCAAAGTCATTTTGTCATTTCAAGGAAAAAATTTTGTGGGTTTTGAAATATGTATTTCCTATAGATTCAACCTTGGGTCACTATGATGAGGCATATTCTGGAATGCCAAAGAATTTGTAATCCGGTGACAGCACTGGGATGAACCCACTGGGCTCCTTAAGGGATAATTAAAGGTACTACTTTTGATGCTGACTTTTATGGAAGGTACTTTAGGAGCTCAGAAAAAGGGGATGTAAATGAGCTTTCAGAAGGATATGTGTGGGCCATGCATGAATACAGTTATTTAGCATTTACTGAATGCCTACATGTACTAGGTCTTATGTCTAGACTCTAGGGGCACAATGGAAAGTAAGAAATATAACACAATATATAGCAGTATAAAGTAAGGGATCAATCTTTTGGCAGCTATCATAGAGAAATAAAGATGGAAAGACACATGTGGTTGTGAAGGTCTCATGCCTGGTATATCACTGGTGCTCAACAAATGTTGTTAGGTGTCATTGAGTCAGATCTGACTCATAGCAACCCTATATGACAGAAACGTAACAAAACACTCTCTGACACTGTGCCATACCCAGCACTATGTCAGTGCTTCTCTGCTGTTCATAGGGTTTTCAATGATTGATTGTTTTGGGATTGCTTTGGGAGTGGGCTACAAAGTCCTTCTCCCATTTTTTCATTATTGGGGTTAGAACTCAGGGCAGCAGTTTAGCTCAGTTGGTAGAGTGCCGCTCTGTACTCTCGGAGGCCCTGGGTTCGATCCCCAGCACCATAAAAACGGGAAAAGGATGTGGCAATTCATTACTAAAGCAATCCCCAAACAATCAGCCATCAAAAACCCTATGAGGATTGCTATGAGTCAGACTTGACTCAATGGCACCTACCAACAAAAACAGTAAATATTTGTGGAATCAAGATGGGATCAATGAGCCATAGTGATGAATTGCATATATTCACATAGCACCATGTACTTTTTACTGGTGGTACTTATATTTTACATTAGTATGTGTTTGTTCTGGGCGTACTCTGGTCACAAGTTAAATATATGTTAACTTGTCAGTGAATAAATATGGTGGCAGAAATATGGATGAATGAGGAGGGTGGAAAAAGACAGATACATTTGAACTTTTACTAGATTGGAGGCCATGGGAAATTATTTTGCTGTGGGGAGCAAAATGAAAAGTTAAGTATATTTGGTCTGTTAGGGTATGCAGGAGAGGAGGATTACAAGACAAATGCAAGCAGGAAATGCAGGCAAGGACCAGAGGCCAACAATGGGAACACAAGATACAAATATTCCCTGGATGTCCTTGCTCTACTGTTGTTGTTGTTGTTGTTGTTGTTGTTGTTAGGTGTCGTCGAGTTGGTGTTCAATTCATAGCAACTCTACATACAATAGGCAGAACACTATTGTCAGTGCTTCTCTGCTATTAATAGGGTTTTTAATGGTGGATTGATTTTGGGGAGTGGGTTGCTGGGTCCTTCTTCCAAAGCTATCGCACCTGGTGTTCCCCAGTAGTCTCCCATCCAAGTACTAACCAGGCCCAACCCTACTTAACTTCTGAGATCAGACAGGACCAGACACCACAGTAGCATTTATCAATTTCTTTTACAATCATTCGTTTACATGTTTATCCCTTGCCCTACACTCTGAACTCTTTTAAAGCAAGAGCCTCATTGTTTCTACTCTCTAGTGCCTAGACAATGCCTATCATCTTGAATGAATGAATAAGATGCATTTACAAGAAAATATAACAAGCATAGTTACTGACTAGTTGCAGACTCTAAGAGAATTAGAGTTGGTAACCTTGAACATTGGGTCTAGAAAAAGGAAGTGTGTTTGTATTAATACTGCATTTTCATTTTCTGCCTTTTGGAAGTTTTGCATCTGTGGCCTTGCACACCCTAGAGAGAGTGTCCCTTGGGCTGCCAGTTCCCAGACATGGTGAACAACCTGCCTGGGGGCATGGCTTATTTCATATACAAACTAACTAATCTATAGTCCACTGGTTGCCATCTCATTCTTCGGTTGACTCTCACACTCAGGGCCACTCTTCTGCGCTAATCACCCCAGGACCAGAAACCAGGACCTGAGGGACATCTCTTCACCCCCCGCAGTCCACTGAAATTGTTCAAGGTGACCCAGACTAAGCCTGCATATGTCACCTGCTCATCTCTTCCTCTGAAACTCACAATAAAGGCTGTTGTTCATGTTTTCCCCTCATTTCACCTGCTTCCTGGTGGACCCCAGTGCCTTCGAATGTAGCACCTCATGGTGTGGAGTGTCCTTTCCTATGGGGACCTGTGAGTAACGAACTAGCTTTTCACTGGCAATTGTCTTGTGGTCTGTTAGCCTTGCCATAGCTGGATAATAAGAAAGCCTACATTCTCAAATGTGCAAAAACCACAGGCTCCAAAAATAGAGGCTTGAGTTCAAATTTTCAGTATATACTTACTTTCTGTGAAACCTTGTTGTTTTTGTTGTTGTTAGGTGCCGTTGGGTTGGGTCTGATCCATAGTGACCCTATGTACAGCACAATGAAACACTCTCCAATTCTGTGTCAGCCACATGATCTTATTTATGTTTAAGCTCACTGTTGCAGATACAGTGTCAATCCATCTAATGGAGGATTTTCCTTTTTTTCATTGACCTGCCACTCTCCCTAACATTATGTCCTTCTCCAGGGATTGGTCCCTTCTGATTACTTGTCCAAAATAAGTAAGATCCAGTCTAGCCATCCTTGCTTTCAAGGAGCACTCTGGTTGCACTTCTGGGACAGATCTGTTGGTTCTTTTGGCAGTTCATGGTACATTCAATATTTGTCTCCAAATCTGGGCACGATGGCACATGCCTGTAATCCTAGTGGCTTGGGAGGCAGCGGCAGGAGGATCGCAAGTTGGAGACCAAAGGTAGTCTGCATAACTTAGTGAGACCCTGTCTCAAAAAAGTAAAAAAAAAAAAAGGCTGGGGTGCAGCTCAATGGTACAGCACTTGCAAAGCATGCAAGCACAAGACCCTGAGTTCAACACGCAGTACCAAAAAAAAAAAAAAAAAAAAAGTCTCCAGCACCACAATTCAAAAGCATCTATTCCTCTCCTGTCTCCCTTGTTCAATGCCCAGGTTTCAAACCATATGATGTGACTGAAAATACCATGGCCTGAATTAGGTGCACCTTTGTCTTCAGTGTAACATCTTTAGTTTTCAATACTTTAAAGAGATCTTTTGCCACAGCTTTTCCTAAAGCAATTTGTGTTTTGATTTCTTGACTGCTGCTTCCACAGGTGTTGATTGTAGAACCAAGTAAAGCAAAATCATGGACAACCTCAATCTTTTCTCCATTTATTGTGAAGTTGCATACTGACCCAGTTGTAAGGATTTTTGTGTTGTTGATGTTGAGTCGCAATCCATACTGAAGGCTATGTTCTTTGATAAGTGTTTTAAACCTTGAATCACTTTTAGCAAGCAGAGTTGTATCATCTGCATAATGCAGGGTGTTAATGAGTCTTCCTTTAAGCCTGATGCCATGTGCTTCTTTATCTAGTTTCTTCAGATTATTGGCTCAGCATAGAAATTGAAGAGATATGGTCAAAGGATACAGCCCGAATGCACACCTTTCTTGACTTTAAACTAAGTAATGTTTCCTTGTTCTGTTCGAACAACTGCCTCCTGGTCCATGTATAGATTCCTCATGAGTACAATTGGGTGCTCTGGTATTCCCATTCTTCACAGTGTTATACATAATTTATTGTGATCCACATAGTCAAATATCTTTGCATAGTTGATACAACATAGACATCTTTCTGATATTCACTGCTTTTGATGAATATCCATCTAACATCACCAATCATGTCCCTGGTTCACCACCTTCTTTTGAATCTGGCTCGATTTTCTGGCAGTTCCCTGTCTATATACTGCTACAGTGCCTTTTGAATGATCTTTAGCAAAATTTTGCTTGCATGTGATATCAGTGATATTGTTCGATAGCTTCTACACTCAGCTGGATCCCCTTTCTTAGGAATAGGCACAAATATGGATCTCTTCCAGTCAGTTGGCCAGGTAGCTATTTTCCAAATCATTTGGCATAAATATGTTAGCACCTCCAGTGCTGCATCTGTTTGTTGAAACATCTCTATTGGTATTCCATCTATTCCTGGAGCCTTGTGTTTTGCCATTTCCTTCAAGACAGCTTCTACTTCTTCCTTCAATTCCATTGGTTCCTCATCATATGCAACCTCTTGAAATGGTTGACCATCCACTAATTCTCTTTGGTATAATGTTTCTGTGCATTCCTTCCATCTTCTTTTGATGTTTCCTGCATCATTGAATATTTTCCCTGTAGAATCTTTCACTATTGCCACTTGAGGCTTGAATTTTTTCCTCATTCCTTAAGCTTGAGAAAAACAGAGCCTGTTCTTCCCTTTTGGTTTTCTGTCTCCAGTTCTTTGCACATGCCATTAAAATATTTGATTTTGTCTTTTCAAGCTGCCTTTTGAAATCTTTTGTTTAGTTCTTTAACTCCATTATGTCTTCCTTTTACTTTAGCTGCTCTACATTCAAGGGAAAGTTTCAGAGTCTCTTTTGACATTTAATTTCGTATTTTCTTTTTTTCATGTCCTTTTAATAACCTCTTGCTTTCCTCATGAATGATATCTTTGATGTCATGCCAGAACTGGTCTGATCTTCTATCATTTGTGTCTAATGCATTAAACCTGTCCGTTAGGTGGTCTTTAAACTCAAGTGGGATATACTCAAGGTTATACCTTGGCTCTCACACACTTGTTTATAGTAAATTTATCTAATTTGGGCAAAAAACCCAATTCTGAAAACTCTTGGGTTTATGGCCTTAGTGGCCTGCCTGAAAAACCAAAAACAAAAAGAACTTGCCAGAAACAAGCCAGGGACTTGCCCAGGCTTGTCCAGACAAAATAGACTGCCCCTCACCCCCGTAAGTTCCCCCTCACCCTGATTGGACACAACCTCAAAACCATTTTTGGGTTCTCCCCTGTGATTAGCTAATAAGTACACAAAGCCCTTGAACAGGATAGGTCCACGATAACTATATAAACAGTTGCAGCTCCTCAGCTCTCTCTTCAGATTGACCACCATCAGAAGTTCACTCTCTTTAGAACCTCCATGATGAACACCACCAACAGAGCAGGCAGCGGGAGAGAACCAGTGAAGTGGCAAAGAAGGGATGACGAAGGAGCTGCCCACCACTGCTGCCCATGCAGCAACCACTAGAGCTGTAGCCTCACAAACTCCAACACTTGTGAGTAATAGCAACTCTTAGAAACTTTAACCTTGCTGGGTTCTACTGCCCTTCTTCTTCTAAGGGCTGCGACAATAAAGAGCTGCAATTAAGGAAAATTTCCCAAGGCTTTTCCTTCTCTCCATGATGCTTGCCCTACCCCTCAGAGTCTCCAAGCTATAGGTACAGGTATTATGTGCACAGTGCTCCACCACTAACATCTGGGCTAGCTCAGGAGTGCCCCACACTTGTTCTAATTTTCTTCTATTTCAGTTTGAATTTGCATATGAGCAGTTGATGTTCTGATCCACAATCAGCACCGGGTCTTGTTCTAACATTTGATATGGTGTTTTTCCATACTTTCTTTCCACAAATGTCGTCAATTCTTTTTTGTATGTTCCATCTGATAAAGTCCATGTGCATAGTCACTGTCTATGGCAATGTTCTGACAAAATTCTATCATGCAATCTCCAGCATCATTTCTGTCACCAAGGCCATATTTTCCAACTACTTAGCCTTCTTCGTTTCCAACTTTTGAATTCCAGTCACCAGTAATTTCAGTATATCCTGATTGCATGTTTGATCTATTTCAGATTGCAGAAATGGGTAAAAATCTTCCCTATCTTTATTTATGGCCTTAGTGTTGGATGTGTAAATTTGAATAATACTCATATTAACTGTCCTTCCTTGCAGGCATATGGATATTATTCTATCACTGACAGCGTTGTATGGTAGGACAGATCTTGAGATGTCTTTTGGGATGATGAATGCAACTCCATTTCTCTTTAGTTTGTCATTCCCAGCATAGTAGACATTATCTGATTAAAAATGGCCCATGCAGTCCATTTTAGCTCCCTAATGCCTAGAATGTCAATGTTTATGCACTACATTTCTTTTAATGATTTCTAATTTTCCTAGATTCATACTACATATATTCCATGTTCCAATTATGAATGGATGTTTACAGTTTTTTCTCCTCATTTTGAGTTGTGTCACACTAGCAAATGGAGGCCCCTGGGGCTTTACTCCATTTCCATCATCAAGGTAGACTCTATTTTGAGGAGGCAATTCTTCCCCAGCAGGTTTTTGAGTGCCTTCCAACCTGGGGGGCTCCTTTTCCAGCAGTATATCTGACAGTGTTTCTCTATTATTCATAGGGGTTTCAATGGGTAGTTGTTTCAGGAGTGGGTTGCCAGGTCCTACTCCTTAGGCTGTCTTTGTCTGGAAGCTCAGGTGAAACCTGTCCACCATGAGTGACCCTGCTGGTATCCGAGATACTGGTATCATAGCTTTCAGACTCATATCAAAACTCAAGCCCCTACAGTACAGCAAAATGACAGACATGTGGGGGCTGTGTAATCTTAGAGAAGTTACTTAACTTCTCAGAACCTCATTTCCTAAGAGTACAAAATGAGGACAATATTTGCTTTATAGGGAAGGCTGTGGTGTCTGTATATCGGTGACTTTCAGCTCATAACATCTATTAGGAAAAAGAAGCAGGTAAAAATGGGTTAGAGAAAAATGGGTTAGAGTAAAAATGGGTTAGAGAATAGGATCCCAAATGATCAGTAGCTCTTTTTGTCTTCCACAACATCTGGTGATGAAGCCCTCCCCTGCTTATGTAAGAATAAGCCAGTTTGTCAAATCACTGAACACTTATTTCAAGAGTCTGAAAGTGCCTGTTCCAAGGGTTGACCTTAGAACTTATGTTCTATTCTGTAATGCAGTTAGCATAGTATAGAAGAACATGGTGCCCCATTACGGGCTATTTATTCCCCAATGAAATAACCAGATTCACAACAATGACTGCTTTTGCCAAGTGGATGCCTCAGAAATATACAGACAGAGGTGTTCTAACTCTATGTTCTTGATTCTACCATCTTCTCAGATTTCTGCTGTAAGAGCACCAGTCAAGAAAGAGTGGCCAGGAAAGGTTACACTGTGGAGATAGGAAGGAGCTTGGGACTAGTGGAGTCAGGTCTTCTTCACATTAGTTTTCAGGTCTAGATCATGATGGAAAAGTCATCTTACCATACACAACTTGTATTGTTAGGTCCTTCCTTATAAAGGAGGCATCTGCATTTGGAACAGAGGTGAAATGGCAATATAATATATTATAAAGCAGGGATCATAATTTGTTAATGTAAGGTGGCATCTGGCCCACAGATGTATTTTATTTGGGATATATAGTATTTTTAAAATGATCCAATACTTTTAAATTGAGAGATTTCTCTTAAAATCCAGATTCTGGTTTCTCTTGGAGAATTACTGAGCGTAAAACACTTGGCCACCCACGTTGCCCTCTTGGCAACAGTCAGCTGGAACAGAATGATGACCGACCCCTTCTCACAGGCCTGCCCTCTCCAGCTGTAACAGTCTCACCACTCTCTGTCATTTCCCAACGCAGACATCAGATTTTATCGATCCATCATCATGACTGCGCTCACATTTACTAGAGATGGCTTTCTCTTTGACCATCTCTTTGTCAATGGAGGGAACAAGGAACTGGGCCCTAGCATATTGTGAGAGCAAAAGACCCTCCCTGGGGAAGTGAGACCTTTCTTTTGCTCAGTCTGGATACTCATTTATACTATCTTTCTGGCTCCATTAGGCATTTGAGTTTGACCTTTGATATCAGAAAGACTGAAAGAGAAGGAATGCTGGAGATCTGAGTTCAGGCCTGGCTCATGGCCTGACCTTGGACAAGATCACCTCTAATTTTCTAAAACACTTAATAAATTAGTATGACAAATAGCCAAATGTGTGCACAATTATAAAGAGAACTGTGTTCCCTGAGATATCAACATTGTTGGCAGAGTTCACAAGCAAGGAAAGCATATATAACAAATGCAATCCTAGAATCTGTTTTAAGAATCTTACGTTTTATGGTTATTTTGTTAAAACATAGCTATCTTATTGAATGATACATTTCCTTTCCTATTATAATCAGCTTTATGTATTAATCTTTTTGGTTTTTTTGGCAGTACTAGGGGGTTGATTCCAAGGCCTCATGCATGCTAAGCAAGTGCTCTACCACTGTGCTGCATCCTCAATCCCTTTTTATTTTATTTTATTTTTTGGAGACAAGTCTCCCTAAGTTACACAGGCTAACTCTGGTCTAGATCTTGCAATCCTCCTGCCTCAGCCTTCCAAGTCATAGGGATTATAGCAATGTGCCATGGCTCCTGGCTAATGTATTAGTCTTGAGACTTGTCTTTTTCTTTGTCCTGCAGGGAGAGTAAAGAATTCACTGGACTCAGAGAAATGTCCACCATTTTCATAAGTGCTTTCTTTCCATTTGTATTAATTTGTATACATGTATTAATTTGTAAATTATAATTTTTTTTTCTTTTGTGGTGCTGGAGCTTGAACCAATGTCTTTGAAAATGGTAGGCAAGCACTCTATCACTAAGCTACATCTCAGCCCTTGGTTTTTTGCAGTAGGGTTTTGGTATGGAGCCCAGGCTGGCTTTGATCTTGTGATCCTCCTGTCTCAGCTTCCAGAGTGCTGAGATGACAGGTATACATAAAACATCCTGCCACTTTTTAAAGTGTAAGTTATTTTAACTCTTATCTAGTCTTCTCATGTGGAAGCTAAAAAATCTTTTTCTGAATTTTCTGCCTTGAAATTCTCATAAAGTTTTGATGAAAGAATGAAGTACAACCTAGGCCCTTTCTTTCCCATTTCTGGAAAGGATTGTGAATTTCAACACTGAATAGTCCCTAAGAGCAACAAACACTCTTAAAAGACAATATAAACTATGTTTTGTATTTTACATCTTTAATATTAACTTTCTGTAGAATTATTTCACTTATAAGTAGATAAATTATGATTTAATTCATAGGCAGTTTAATCAGTTTCATTCACTAAGTTGGTATATTTGTGTATTTTAAACTTATTAATTATTTCATTTATATATGAAACAAAAATGTGACATGTGGCTGCCTTATATTAGGTATCATTCTAAAAGCTAAAGATACAAAGATTTAAAAAGTCATTGCTCTCACAAAGCTCTGCCTACAAAAGAAAAATAGTTATGCTGACATTCAAATACAGTCTAGATTAGTAAATTCTTCATAAATTCAACAAATGTTTATTGATCAACTACTCTGTTCCAGACATAGTAAGTAAGCATAGGGGATTCTGTGCCAACTAAGATAGACTTAACCTCTGTTCCAATGAAAATTATATCAATAGAATGACAGATATGGTAAATAAATAAGTATAATTATAACAAATATAATTAGAGATAGTGACTAGTGCTGTGAAGGAAATAAATAGGTTACAGTAATAAGGACAATGATTTAGCAAGAGGAGTTGGAGGAAGAACTCTATGAAAATGAAATCTAAACTGAGACATAAAAAGGAGTAGTAGCCAATAATTTCCAAGCAAAAAGAATACAGATGCAAAGACACTATAGAAGGAAAATGTTTCATACGTCCTAGGAATTGATGGTAGTTCAGTGAGACTAGGCAGGATTAAGTAAGTGGGAAAATGGTATAAAATGAAAAGGAAGGTAGGAAGTAGAGTGAATCAAGCAGGCTACATGTCACAGTTTGAGTTTAAATGTTCCCAAAAGTCATATGTTTAAACGTTTGGTCCCCAAATGTTAACACAGGTTGTGGAGGCTGTGGAACTTTGGGAGGCGGGTTCTAGTTTTGTGGAAGTGGGTCACTGGAGCAGTTCATTGGAGGTTGTAACCTGGACTTCTGGTTCTGGTAAGCTTTCTCTCACTCACTGTTCTGATCTGCTATGATCTGAGATTGTCTGACAGCTGCCCCACTGCCAGCTGCTCTCCCTTGCCTCTCACCATGCCTCCTGCAATTTCAGATTGACACCCTCTAACTGTTGTTGTTGTTGTTGCTGTCATTAGGTGCCAACGAGTCGGTACATTACTCCTCGCAATTTCAGATTGACACCCTCTAACTGTTGGTGTTGTTGCTGTCATTAGGTGCCAACGAGTTGGTATACTACTCCTCGCAATATGATGTACAACAGAAGAAGCACTACTGTCATGCTTCTCTGCTATTCATAGAGTTTTCAATGGCTAACTATTTTTTGGAGTTGGTTGCCAGGTCCTTCTCCCAAGCCAGCACCTGGTGTTCCCAGGTGGTCTCCCATACAAGTACTAACCAGGCTCTACAAGTACTAACCAGGCTCGAGCCTGCTTAGCTTCCAATCTGACAGGATCAGACACCACAGTGCTCTGGCTTTAGGCTCCTCTAACTGTAAACCCCAGCAAATCATTCCTCCCATAAGTCTGTTTTGGTTTGTTTCTCTGCAACAGTGACACACAAGCTGACTAATACACCACAGTAAAGGCTTTAGATTCTATTCTAAGGGCAATGTGAAGAACAAAGGTCTTACATTCTGGGAATAAAATGATCCCATTTGCTTCCAAAAACACAGTTCAGAGACTTCATTTCTGATAATGGTCAAATAGCCCATATCATTCTAATTCTTCCACAGGTAGCAATTATAAATGCTGTTCAAAGAATAGTAATATTAATTCTCTGGGGTACTGAAAAGTGATCCAGATCAGGTACAAACTGGAGAGGGTTGTTGTTGTTGTTAGGTGCCCTCAAAGGTGCAACTAATAGGGACCCTATGTCTAACAAAATGAAGCACACCCCGATTCCGTGCCAGGCACACAATCTTTTATATATTCAAGCCCGTTGTTGCAGACACTGTGTTAATCCATCTAGCGGAGAGTTTTCCTTTTCTTCATTGACCTGACACTCTCCCAAACATGATGTCTTTCTCCAGGGATTGGTCCCTCCTGACTACATGTCCAAAATATGAAAGATGCAATCTAGCCGTCCTTGCTTCCAAGGAGCACTCTGGGTGCACATCTTCTAGGATAGATCTGTTGGTTCTTTTGGCAGCCCGTGGTATATTTAATATTTGTCTCCAGTACCATAATTTAAAATCATCAATTCTTTTCATGTCTCTTTTTCAACATTCAGCTTTCACAACCATAGGATGTGACAGAAAATACCATGGCATGAGTCAGGCACACCTTCGACTTCAATGTGACATCTTTACTTCTCAACACCTTAAAGAGGTTTTTTGCAACAACTTTTCCCAAAGCAATAAGTCTTTTAATTTCTTGACTACTACTTCTGTGGGTGTTGATTGTAGAACCAAGTAAAGAAAAATCATGTACAACCTCAATCTTTTCTCCATTTATCATGAAGTTGCATACTGACCGAATTGTAAGGATTTTTGTTTTTTTGATGTTGAGGCACAATGCATACTGAAGGCTGTGTTCTTTCATCTTCATCAGTAAATGTTTGAAACCCTCTTCACTTTCGGCATTCAGAGTTGTGTCATCTACATAATGCAGGTTGTCAATGAATCTTCTTCTAATCATGTTGATGCATTCTTCTACATAAAGTCTAATTTCTTGGATTATTTGCTCAGCATAGAGATTGAAAAGGCATGGTAAAAGTGTACAGCTCTGATGCATGCCTTTCTTGACTGTAAACTAGGCAGTGTTTCCTTGTTCTGTTCAAATGACTGCCTCCTAGTCCATGTACAGATCCTTCATGAGTACAATTAAGTGCTCCATTATTTCCATTCTTTGCACTGTAATTCATAATTTGTTATGATCCACACAATCAAATGTCTTTGGATAATCAATAAAACAGACATCTTTCTGACATTCTCTGCTTTCAGCTAGTATCCATCTGACATCAGCAATGATGACCCTGGTTCAACACCCTTTTCTAAATCTGGCTTGATTTTTGGCAGCTCCCTATCTATATGTTGCTGCAGTCATTTTTGAATGATGTCATGTCAGAACTCATCCGATTTTCAATCATTAGTGTCTAATGCATCAAACCTGTTCTTGAGGTAGTCTTGGAACTCAGGATATACTCAAGGTCATATCTTAACTGTTGTACACTTGTTCTAATTTTCTTCAATTTCACTTTTAACTTGCTTATGAGTAGTTGATGGTCTGATTCATAATCAGCACTTGGTCTTGTTCTGACATTTGATACTGAGCTTTTCCATTGTTTCTTTCCACAAATGTAGTCAGTTTTGTTCCTGTATGTTCCATCTGGTGAATTCCATGTGTATAGTCACTGTTTATTTTGGTGAAAAAATGTATTTGCAGTGAAAAGTCATTGGTCTGACATAATTCTATCTTGTGATCTCCAGCATCATTTCTATCACTGAGGCTATAATTTCTGATGATTGAGCATTCCTTTTTGTTTCCACCTTTTGGATACTAATCACCAGCTATTATCAGTACATCCTCATTGCATGTTTGATCTATGTCAGATTGCAGAAGCAGGTAAATATCTTCCTTATCTTCATTTATAGTGTTATTGGTAGGTGTGTAAATTTGAATGATATTCATATTAACCAGCCTCCCTTGTAGGTGTATGGATATTATTCTATCACTGATAGCACCATACTTTTGGACAGATATCGAGATGTCTTTCTGATGATGAATGCAACCCCATTTCTCTTTAATCTGTCATTCCAGGCATAATAGACCATATGGTTACCTGATTCAGAATTGCCCATGCAAGTCCATATTAGCTCACTGATGCCTAGAATATCAAAGTTTATGCTCTCCATTTCCCTTTAGGTGATTCCTAATTTTCCTGGATTCATACTACATACATTCAAGGTTCCAATTATTAATGAAAGTTTACATTTGTTTGTTCTAATTTGGATTTGTGCCGCATCACCAAGTGGAGGTCTCTGGTGCTTTATTCCATTCCCTATCATTATTGTAGGCTCTATTTTTTGGGAGGCAACTCTTTCCTAGTCATCTTTTGAATGCCTTCCAACCTAAGGGGCTTATTTTCCTGCACTATATATGATAGTCTTCTCTACTATTCATAGGGTTTTCAATGGGTAATTGTTTTAGGAGTGGGCTGCCAGGTCCTACTCCCTAGTTTGTGTTGGTCTGGAAGCTCAGCTGAAACCTGTCCATCATGGTTGACCTTGCTGGTATCTGTTATACTAGTAGCATAGCTTTCAGCATCACAGCGACATACAAGCCCTCACAGTATGGCAAGCTGACAGACATGTGGTGGGGGTAGGATTAAATATATGGAAAGAAAAAATAGTTGTGCATGTTTTTGCTGATTTTACAGATATTTGTCAGTGAGAAAGCCCTAATCAGTGTCATTCAAGTGACAAATATTCACATAAAATATGCAGTATTATTGGCTAAGAAATGAGAGGTGAGAGTGCAAGGAACCATAGTAGCTAGAAAGAAAGTTAGCAAGTGGATCTTATAGAGAGAACCACAAAAAGGAGCTCAACATGGTGCATATAAATACTACTCTAATCTCTGGGAGATCTCTGAATTATATGTGCATGTTGTTGTTGTTGTTAGGTGCTGTTGAGTCAGTATCTGACTCTTAGCGACCCCACGTACAACAGGTGAAACACTACTGTCAGTACTTCTCTGCTGTTCATAGGGTTTTCAATGGCAGATTGATTTTTGGGAGTGGGTTGCTGGGTTCTTCTCCCAAGCCTACAACACCTGGTGTTCCCAGGTGGTCTCCCATCCAAGTACTAACCCGGCATGACCCTGCTTAGCTTCCAAGATCTAACGGGATAGGATACCACAGGGCTACGGCTGCAGTCTCATATATGCACAGGAACACCATAAAAAGCCCAACTAAGGCTAAAAGAACTCAACAGGGATTTCAGTAGGTACTCATAATAGGAGAGGCAAAACTTGGAGTTGATCCAAATAAAATATCTGCTAAATAAAAAAAAAAAAAACAAACCAACAAATAATATTCCTCAGAGGCATGAAAATAATTCAGTGTCACTATACCACATCAGTTACAATGTCCGTGATGTGACGTTAAGTTACTAGACATATGAAGAAACAGGAAAATATAATCTATACTTAAGAGAAAGGCCATTTGATGGTTACTGAACCTAAGATGACAGAGGTTAGAATCAGAAGACATGGATTTTAAAGGAAGTAGTTTAAGAATGCTCAAGGATAGAAAGGAAATTATTTCCATAATTGGTAAATGGACAGAAGGTAGCAAAGAAATGAACTATAAAAATGGAAATTCTAATGTTGATAAATGTTGTTCTTAAGTGCCTTTGAGTCGGTGTCTGACTCATAGTGACCCTATGTACAACAGGCAAAACACTATTGTCAGTGCTTCTCTGCTATTCATAGGGTTTTCAATGGCTGACTGATTTTGGGGAGTGGGTTGCTGGATCCTTCTCCCAACCCTACAATATCTGATGTTAACAGGTGGTCTCCCATCCAAGAACTAACCAGGCCTGAGCCTGCTTAGCTTCCAAGATCTGATGGGATTAGTTGCCACAGTGGTATGGCTGCAGGCAATGTTGAGAAATACAATATCTAAAATAGATATATAGCAGATGGGTCTAACAGTTGATGAGGGATGACAGACAAGAGTCAGGAATTTAAAAATAGAGTAGAAGAGAGAGGGAGAGGGAGAGGGAGAGGGAGAGGGAGAGAGGGAGGGAGGGAGAGAGAGAGAGAGAGAGAGAGAGAGAGGGAGAGAACAAACAAGAGAGAAAGGAAAAGAATATGAATGAGAATATATAGTAAGAAAAATAACACCCAGAGTTTCTCATGGGTCTATGAGATGAGAACAAAAGGACAAACATAAGTGTAACTGGAGTCATGAGAGCAGGGGAGAGAACAAATAGGACAGAAAAGGTATTTAAATGCTGAAATTTCCCCAAACTTGTTGAAAGACTTACAAATTCAAGGAACATGAATTCAAAGAACACTAGATCTCGGCCTACCATAATAAAAATCAAAGATTAAGAGAAAGTCTTGAAAGTAGCCAGAAGAGAATGCTACATTACATAAAGGAGAAGAATGATAGAAATGAGGACAGACTTAAAAGAAATAATGGTGTTAGAATACAAAATAGTGACATCCTCAGATGCTCCTAAAGGAAAAACAAAAAACAACAACAACAAGGAAAAGAAAAACTATGAACTATAAATACTATATTGAGCAAAAGGAATCCTTCATGGTAATAGGTAAAATGAAGGAATATCGTTTGTCAGTTAATCTGCACTATAAGAAATGCCTGATGAAGTTCTTTAATCCAAAGTACTAGACAGAAAGTTAAATTTTAAGGAAGAATTAAAAAGTAATGAAAATGGCCATTAGGTAGCTACATAAAAAAGATTATGTTTTAGTTACTAGATTTTCTTTCTTGTGGAATGAATTATGTTCACTCAAATAAAAATATTGAGGCCCCAATCCCCAATGTGAGTGGGACCTTTATGGAGGTAATTTAATTGAAATGAGGTTATAACAGTGGGGTCTTCATCCTATAGAACTAGGGTCCCTATAAGGAAAGGAAGACACACCAGAGCTCAACCTACATGTTTGCATGCATGGGCGCATGTACACACACAGAGTAATGACTATTTGAGGTCACAGCAAGAACATGTTCATCTGTGAACCAGGACAAGAGCCCTCACCAGAAACTGAATTTACCAGCACTTTGATCACGAACTTCTAGCCTTCAGAACAGGAAGAAAATAAATGTTTGTTGTTTATGCCACCCTGTCTGTGATAATTTGTTATGGTAGTCTGAGTAGACTAAGACACTGTTTAAAGCAAACAATATAACAACTATTGCTTGTTGGATTTACAGTATATGTGGATCTCACACATATGACAACTTCAACATATGGAGCTGGGAGGGGCATGATAAGTGGAACCATTGGTATGAAGCCTTTTTATATTTTACATAAAGCAATATGGTACACACTCAAAACTGGAAAGTTTGGAGTGTTTACCATAATTACTAAAGCATCATTTAAAAATAATGCAGAAAATGCCAAAAAAGAAATAAAATCAATACAGAAGTTAACATGGAATTGTGAAAATTAAGCAAATATTCAATTAATCCAAAATAGGGCAGAAAGGAGAGACAGAGGAACAAATAAACACATGTACACTCCACAGAAGTGAACACTGAAAACAAATAGTGAAACAGTAGACTGAAATCCAATCATACTAATCTTTACATTAAATATAAAGAACCTAAACACTTCAAGGGCTGGGATTTAGCTCAGTTGGTAAAGCGCTGCGCTACAGTCTCTGAGGTCCCGAGTTCAATTCCCAGCACCACAAAAATGGGAGAAGGGCCTGGCAATCCACTCCCAAGGCACTCTCGAAACAGTCACCATTGAAAACCCTATGAGGGTCGCTATGAGTCGGATACTGACTCGACGGCACCTAACAACAACAACAACAAACACTTCAAGTGAAAATAAGAAATTATAAGACTGGATAGAAAAGCAAGACATTCCCCCTACTCTCCAAAAATAGAAAAAGCAAGATCAAATTATCTGCTCTGTATAGAAGATGCATGTTACATAGACCAGGATAGAGGCAGTGGTGTTTTAGCTAAAAGTGCTGGGAATGGAAGAAAAATCAGTAGGTTGGTGATATGTTTTGGAGGTGGAACCCATAGGACTTACTGACAGGTTGATTATAGAGATAGAGGGGAAAATAAAGAGTTAAGAATTAATCTTAGCCTTTTGGCTTTAATAAAAATATAAATGATGGTGCTCTTTACTAATACGAAGATAAATAATGGAGGATTAACTTTGGGAGGGTATCAGTTACTACGGTCAGAAAATTAGGAGTAATTCTTGACCTCCTTCTTCCCTAGACCTCCTTGACATCTAATCCATATTCTCCAATTATAGTAATGTTATCGTTCAAAAATCTTGACATCTCTTTTTTCTGCACTCTTCACATCTAATCCATCAAAAGGTCCTGTTGGCTTTGCTTTCAAAACATGTCCAAAACTTGACCACTCTACTACCAGCATCCTTATCTCAGCTGGCTTATTACAGAAGTTTCTTTCTTGTCTTCTATTGCTTCAAGCCCACCCCACTGCCAATAATCAACACAGTAAGCAGCAGTCAGAATGATCCTTTAAAAACCTATGTCATGTCATATCACCCATCTGCTCATTATTTTCTAATGCCTGCCTATTTCACTGAGTGGAGAAAACCCTAAAAATCTTACAGTGACCAGTGACATGGCCCCTCACTTCTCTAAACGCACTGTCAGCAACTCTCACGTTGCTCCACTATGCTCCACTCAGGTGGCCTCCTTGCTATTCCTGTAATACCCCAGACAAGCAACCCCTCAGTACCATTGTGCTGGTTATTCCCTTGACCTGGTATATTCTTCCCTCAGGCTTTCAAAAGGCCAAATTCTTCCCCTTTCTCCTTCTTTGCTCAAATCTCACATCGATGAAACCTATCCTGACAAAATTGCAAACTTCTCATGTGAAGTTATAAGCTTTCTCTTCTATTATTTTTAATAGTTATAGCATAAAATGAAATGTATTTATTTATTTTTATTATCTTTTTCATCCTGTAAGGATGCATGCATGAGAAGAGTACAGATTTAGGGGCACAAAAGAAACTTTTATGCACTGCAATTTTCCCACTTAGAACAGCATCTTGAATGTAGTAAGCCCTCAACAAATACTGGTTGTATGAATAAACACAGTCTAAAGAATTTGGGGGGCTGGGATTTAGCTCAGTTGGTAGAGCACTGTGCTGCAGTCTCTGAGGTGCCGAGTTCAATTCCCAGCACCTCAAAAATGGAAGAAGGACCTGGCAATCCACTCCCAAGGTAATCCCGAAACAGTCAGCCATTGAAAACCCTATGAGTGTCACTATGAGTCAGAGACCGACTCGACAGCACCTAACAACAACAACAAGAACAACAACAACAAAGAATTTAGACTTTATTCTAAAGACAACCAAAGACATAATAAGAGTAAAATAGTTATATCTGTGTCTTAGAAAGACTGCTTTAGCTGCAGTGTAAGGAAGGGATTAGAGGGGTCAAGATTAGAGGCAAGAAACCAATTGGAAAGCTGTGCAGGAATCCAGGTGAGTACACACACACACACACACACACACACACACACACACACACACACACACACACAATGAAAGCCTGGGCAGGAGGAGGGGATAGGGAGGCATTTGTTTTACCATTGGTCTTTGTATCCCTGATGCCATTCCAATTAGCTACGGTGAAGTGCTGGGGGTGCACCTAAGCCTACACACAGATGCAGCCAATATAATACACACACTTAAATATTTCTCTGCTGGTGCCTGCCGACCATATTGGCTTCAAAATACTTGAAAAGAATGTCACAGTAACTGGTGACAGTTGCCTCTCAAGGAAGTCAACAACAGAACTGCATATAAAACCTAGAAATGCTGCTACCTAAGAGTCTGGTCCAGTTCTGGAAAGATCTGGATATCTTTGGTGGCCAAACTGGATTTAAATTGTGGCTTTCCCACTTAAAACCACCTGTAGGCACCTAAGTTACCTCACTGTTCTCAACCTACTTCTTCACTAGTTAGTTTTACTAGTTTTTACTAGTTTTACTAGGGCCACATATGCATGCTGTGAAGATTCTATCAAGTACCAGACCTCGATGGGCCTGCAAATACTTGGCACATACCAGGTACTCAGTAAGTATAAGCCCCTGCCTTTCCAGGAGGCTGCAGGGATAGTGCAATCAATTTTTATGTGCTATGATAAATTATAATTATCAGTTCTGAATCCAACTTTCTTATTTGATGATAGACTACTGGAGTGATCTCATTCTGGCCTGGCCCAGTGCAATCGACCAGGAAGTCCCTATAAATGATAGAATGAGTAAATAAAGGGAGGGGTGAAAACACTGTCTCCATAATCTGCACAGCACTGTGCATACTGCAAGCTATTCATAACCCATATATGACAGACTGACTTCCACAGGTGACTTCCTAAGGCTGGCCCCAAACTGAGTAGCCTTGGACATGAGGGAGGAGGCTGATAGGTATGCATAGTGCACAAATCCTAAACATCAATGAGCACATAATGACTCACTGCACTGAGACTCTGTGAGTCAAGTTTCTAAGTTGAAATTCTGGGTTAAAACAATTCAAGGTAACTTCTCATCTGAGCATGATTGTCCCAAAAAGCCAATGATAGGGGCAGTTTAAGAACTGATCTCAGCCTCCCTACCCAATGGTTATCTCAATAAAAATGACTCCAAATGAGACAGGAGCAGCTGGAATGGAGTATGGCCAAAGTCTAGTTGGAAACAAGCGTCAGCATCTGGGTGCACTGAATGCACAGGTTGGGTTGATGTGGAAAAACATCTGGGCCAAAAGCAATGGTTCTTGCACAATTTTTCTTATGAACTGGCATGCAATCCTTGATGGGTGCTTGGTGTTACAACAAAAACCAATCATCCATGAGAAGGGAGCTTTTCAAATAAGAAATAAATGTCAGTGAAATGAAATGATGTGAAATAAGTGAATAATGAGTCCAATTTTCAGTCAAATCAAAGTAGAAGGCCTCTACAGGCAGAAAGATCTTTTTCTATATTTTCCCTTCCTCCTGAAGATAACCAGATGAAGATTTATATTAAAAGTACTAATCAATTCATATACTTAGAATGAAGGACTTTTTGTTTTTTGTAATGGAAGATATGTATCTAGCTGAAAAAATGAAGCAAAATAATCTTTTTTTCAAATCTACAGTTTTTATGTTTCTTTCATTTCTTTTTGTCTTTTTCATTTTCTTTTTCCTTACTTCTCTTTTCCTCCCTTCTCCCATTTCATTTCCCTTCTCTTCCTCTTTGAATGGCATACTTATGACAGTGTCCATAGTATAAACAATGCACCATTGGAGTAGTCATTTTCAGATGTGGTTTAGGGAAGATGTGCATATTAAACAAAGAACAAAAAGATGCAACTTCCTCTTACAGAGCCCTTTATGCCAACAATGTGTTTTAAAACCAGAGACCAGAATTTACAAAAGAATAAGCCAGAATTAGTAAATAGCAAGGGAAGGCAATTAGCAAAGGCCATTAATGGTGGGACAGGAACCTCTCTAGGCTGAGTTGGCTTCTCTGAATTTCAGTTGCCCATTAACTTTGTCTATGTCACAGGAGCTTTGAGAAGATTAAATGAGATAATACCTGAAAAAGTCTTAGAACTGAGACTGGGAAATAAGCCTTCAAAATAACAGTAGGCATTATGACTACCATGAATAGCATTCAATATTTAACAAGATTATATAAATTCCGCTCACTGGAAAATATCCAAATAGCTGTAATTATTAATACTTCCATCACTATTATTATTTTTGTTCTATTTCCTTATTTATAGTTGGCTTCTGTCTCTGTGCTTGGTCTCTTTAGACTGGTATTTTAATGGGTATTATTCTTTGCTTTTAATTCATATTTTGCCCCATCATGCCAGCTTTTAGATTTAAGATTTTGTCATCTGTAACCCATGGATCAATCATACCCCATAACCCTGTGTGATGAAACTATACATGCAGAATTGTCCAAGTGGAGCTCCAAATGCAACTCAACTGGTTGATGGTGCAAAGCTAATTGAATAGGTGAAGGCTAACAATCCCTATGACTCCTATCAAAAACCGAAGCAGAATATTATGAAGATTTTTTTTTAGCAATGGTAAAGAGGAGGTCACTTTTTGAAAATTAAAATTTGGGCTCCTAAAACAGGCATAAACTGTTCTTCTCTACAAGTATAAGTCATAACATTAGTGAAGATGGCTTATTCCCACAGTGACAAGCACATTTTGAACCAAACACTGAGGAAGACATTTCTAACTAATGAAAAGCTTGCATGAAAAGTCTCGGAAATCACCTGTTCATGAAAAATGTACAAATTTGGTTTACTGAATTTTTATCTTTGTTAAAAAAGCTTCCAAGTTATATCATCTATTCGTTCTGAATTTGCCAAGGGTGATTATACTGTGACATACAGTTGAAAAGGGGTATATTTCAGTAATAGGTCTTCAATGTGCCAGAAAGGGAAAGGATATTTAACTTGAAGGTTGTTTAAACCAAGCGCTATGGTGCACACCTATAATCTCAGCTGTTTGGGAGGGTAAGGTGGGAGGTCAAGGCAGGAAGAGAATAAGTTTGAGGCCTGCCTGGGCTGTGTAGTGAGTCCACGGCCAGCCTGGACAACTTATTGAAACCTCGTCTAAAAATACAAATAAAAAGGATTGGGGATGTAGCTCGGTGGTAGAGTGCTTGCCTAACATATGTAAGGCCCTGGGTTCAGTACTTTGCCTAGCACTGCAAAAACAAAACAAAGTAAAAGTTGTTTAAATATACAACACTAGTTTAAATAGGAGAATGTAAAGTGGGTTTCAGTCCTGCTATACTTTAGGCATACAACATCTTCCTTCTCAACTTTTCTAGCACAAGTTTTTAGAACCAGTCAGATATTTATTTCCTACTCCCTGGACTTCCCTACTAGAGTAGGGTCCTTTAAACCAGAGGCTAATGAGATCTTACTCATTTAATTAATCTCTGTAGCTTAGCACAAAATAGAGATACAGAGAATGTGCTTGTAACCAATTTACTCATTTATGCTTCCACCTACTTTGAGAGAGAATATGAGACAGTTAAGTATAAAGTATAAATATACTAAGAAATGAAAACTAATGGTTATTTGCATCCCTATCCAGTTTTGGATCAGATTACTTTGAATCTGGCTGAACATTTAGAAGAGCTTCAGGGGACTCAGACCATAACGAGATATTTTCAATGTAACATAGTAAATGTGAGATTAGTTAACTGAGCCTAGGTCTCTTTTCCCTTGTATTCTTCTTCTGATCTCTAAGCTCTGCTGATCTGTTGACCTCACTTCTCAGTCATTATTGCCACTATCCTGATTCAATCCCTCATGACCTTTTATTTAGGGACTAACCTACTAACACTGGCTTCCCTTCCTTCAGCCATGTACCCTGAGGCCTTCTTCATCATGGCTGCTAACCAGAGTTTCTGAGATTTGAACATGTTTACCTACGTTTCTAATATTTCACTAGTTCCCTTGGTCTACTAGGTGCAGTTCAATTCCTTAGCATGTTTTACATGGACTTCTTAGGATGTGGTTCCTGTCTTGCTCTTCAACTTTTATTGTAAGCCAGTCCTACAAGAGTAGTTTATGACACAATTGAAATTTTGGATTATTGCTAGGCATGGTGGCACATGCCTATAATTCCAGCAACTTGGGAGGCAGAGCCAGAAGGATGATGAGTTTGAGGCCAGAAGCAGCCTATGTAACTCAGTGAGACTCTGATTCAAATAGTAGTAGTAGTAGTAGTAGTAGTAGTAGTAGTAGTAGTAGTAGTAGTAAAGGGCTGGGGGAGCATCCCAGTGGTAAAGCACTTGCTAAGTATGTGTGATTCCCTGGGTTCAACCCCAACTACAGAGAAAAAGAAAAAAAGAAAAAAGAAAAAGGAAAAGAAATTTTGGATTGTTTGCAATTACCTTCAAAATTGCCTTGTCATTTTTCACTCCCATGCGCTCTTCTCCTGCAAATTCTCCTGCCTTGAAGATCCTCCTTACTTTTCCTTGCCTGTTTTCTCTGTTAATCATTTATTGCTCAGCACAAATACTTTCTCCCCTGCAAAGAGTTTATTAACCTAGCTTTGTACCTGTTTACAGTGCTCATCTCAGTTTTATGGATTTTCTTTTTTCCCTATTAGAAAACTCTAATAATTCAACAAATTTCTATGGACCAGGCACTGAGCTGGATTAGAGAAGTATGGCATGGCCATTGTCTTTAAAGAGCACACAGGTTTTTTTGTTTTTTGCTTTTTGTTTTGCTTGTTTTCATTTTTTGGTGTGTGTATGTGTGTGTTAGGTTGCTCAATGAGAGAACATTAACTCTGACTTCGGGGTCTGCAAATGTTCCAGACATTGGGTGTGTTGGTTATCTTTTAATGCTGTGACCAAAATACCTGAAATAAACAACTCAAAGGAGGAAAGATTTATGTTTCTGTTGATTCATGGTTTCAGAGGGTTCAGCCTGCCATGGTGGGCAGGGTGTGGTAGAGCAGAACAGCTCATACCATCATGGCCAAGAAGCAAAGAGAAGGTGACAGGAAGATGCCTAGGGCCTGTCCCCACTGACCTACTTCCTCCAACAAGGCCCCATCACTTAAAACTTCCAGAACCTCCCCAAATAGTGCCACCAGCTGGGGACTTAGGCTTTAACATGAGCCTATGGGAGACTTCTCATGTTCAAACTGTAACATTGTGTATATGGGTAATGGGACAAAATGGGCTACTAAATGAAGTAAGAACATTCGCAACACCACTGTGAACGGATCAACTTACCAACTTCCCAGTAACGCTCTGACCACCTTCATTCAGCCAAAACCCAGGGACCATAGCTGAGAAATAAGGCCCCCAGACACCTGGTACAAAAATAGGGTCTTTGCTGATCTGGAAAAAAAAAAAAAAAAAAACGGACAAAGTGTGTATAAATATTGACACTCAGAGGTTGAGACAGCCTTATCTTCCTCCTGCCTTGTTTCTATGACTGTGGAGTTCAGCTTCTTATGGAATAGTCCTGTGGTGGGGATTTCACTTTCTTCCAAGGAAGATCAGAGCTCCATCTTTGAAGATTTTTCTGATATTCATTTAGATGTCAAGGTTATTGTTGTTGTTAGGTGCTTTCGAGTCGGTATCTGACTCATAGCAACCCTCTGTACAACAGGGGAAACACTATTGTCAGTGCTTCTCTGCTGTTCATAGGGTTTTCAATGGCAGATTGATTTTTGGGAGGGGGTTGCCAGGTCCTTCTCCCGAGCCTATAGCTTCCGGTGTTCCCAGGCGGTCTCCCATCCAGGTACTAACCAGGCCCGACCCTGCTTAGCTTCCAAGATCTGATGGGATCGGATGCCACAGGGCTACATTTTGGAAAGACACAGATGAGGCATTTCCTTCCTGGCTCCCACTCTGTGGCAGGGATTAAAAAAATGTTATCCATTCTCTATCCTTCCTGTATCTACTCCCTTTGCAATGAGTCTTTGCAGCGCCTCCCATTGAGAGTTGGGTCTAACTTCCAACTTTTTGAACCTGGGCTAGATTTGTGACTATTTTTTGACAAGAGAAAGGGGCAGAAGTGACATTTCTAGATTTTTAGGTCTAGGCCTCTGTGTGCTTCCATTTCTTCTCTTACTCCTCTGCCTTGGCCATTAGAAAATGCCCAAGACAGAAAGATGCATGCAACAAAGCTAAGTCTTCTCAGCAATCTCAGGTGATACCCAAGATAGATGAGAGAGCAAGACCAGATAATACCCCAAGTTGATCAGCAGCTGACTACCCCAGACCATCAGAAGCACCTAGCCAACCAACAAATTTATAAGCCAATCTACCTGTCTACTATTACATGTTACTAATGTTTTATTTGTTACCTAGTATTTTTGTAGCAATTAGTAACTGATACATTTCTTTCCTTTCACAAACATTTCCTAGCCACTTAATAGCATACCCTCTGCCTCTGGAAATACAGAGATAAATCAGAGTTCTTTCCTTCAAGAAGCTCCATCTCTGTGTGTGTGGGGGGAGTCAAACACTCGATAGACTATGGCATGGTCTGTGAGATGGTAAAAAAGCATAGCATGTTGAAAAGGAATCTAAGGGATGAGGAGTGTGTCAAAGAAAAGCAAAAAATTGAGGCCAGTTTCAATAAATACCTAATGGCCAACTACCCATAAATACATAGCCCAAACTAAAGTCATCCTGATTTGCCCCAAAATGCCAGTTCTAATCATAAACAAAGCACAAACTATGAGTTTCATCTCCTTATTAGTATGATGTAATGAAATTAAAATGTAAGCTTTGCATCCTTGTTACCATGATTCACTGAAATGAAACTAGTCAGCTATAGGCAAATCAGTTAAATAAGTTCTGTTTTCTTAAAAAAAGAAGTCAATGTATAACAGCCAATCACAGAAAAGGTCAAAGTGCTCCCTCTTTTATGCTTCACACATTTCACCGTAGTTGCTAAAGGTAAGCTTTTTGCCCCTTGGATTGAAGTCTTGCTGATTACAATTTGTACTTTTTGTACGACAATAAACTTTTCCCCTAATTTGTTCTGCTTTAATTTTTGACAAGTGGAATGGTACAGAGATAGCTTCTTAGAGGAAGAGAATAAGCTTCATTTTAAAAGACTAGCAAGAGCTCCCTAGATGAAGTAGAAGGGGCACCCGTAAAGAAAGGCCCACAGGTGAGAGAGGTTTTCTCAGCCTTTTAGAGATGGCAATGGCAGTCCCTTTCCATGTAAAGGAGGTGTGTAAGAAGAACCAGGGCAGGCAGTGACAGGCCATGTATTCATTCATCTGCAATGATACGTTATCTCTACATCCAGCAGGAATGGCTGCTGAAGTCAGATTTATGGTTGTGGAAAGGTTTCCTTTAAAGGGTAAGGAGGAAAATGGAGTTATGCACATAAGGTCTATTCCACCACGTTGAGACCAGTCAGAGAATCTACTCATTTATTTATTCTACAAATATTTATTAAACTCTTACCATATATGTTTGATAAGCTAGGCCCTAGAGATAGAAAAATGAAATGAATAGCCATAATTTCTGTCCTGATGAACTTCATAGTCTAGTGGTTTAGCATGCAGATAGACTTTGGTTATCTTGATGCCAACTATTCTTGTTCCTTTGCCATTAAACTAGTGACTCTTCAGATCAGTAGGGTTTCTGACCTTCAAATGGGCAGGGAGTGTGGATAAGCAAAGGAAGTATGTAACATTGCCAAGTTTAAATTTTGTCAATTTAGGGAAATTTATGAAAGGTGGGGCTTTAATACCCCAAATTGGAAGAAAGTCTCAGGGGAAAAGATAAGCATCTACAATCAAGACAGTTCAGCTAACACTGATATATTCATTCTTTCCCATACTGGTTTGACAGATGTTTCTTGAGTTCCTGCAGTGGTCCAGATGAGTGCCAGGCACTGGAGACAGATGACAAAAGAAGAGCACAGGCCTTGCCCTCATGTCATAGGCTGTCCTGAGTAGAGCAGCATGGGGCGGATCCCTCAGGTTTGGCTAGGACTCTGATACCAGTTTAGCACCCAAAGTCTTGGGTCTTGAAATCCACCCTCAGTCTCAGTCAAACTTGGAAAACTGGTTGCCCTAAGACAAGCATTAACTAAATCCTCATGTGAATGTGCCATGATAGAGTGTGATAGTAAATGAAGGAAAGCCAAAAGGTATTGGAAGAGCAAAGAGTCAGAGACCTAATCTAATCTAGGGGTGAAGGAAGGCTTTTTTGAGGAAGTGACATGAGAATTAAGGTGTAAAACACACATAGGGGGCACCGAAAATGCATACATCTCTTAGGACCAATACTTTCCATTTTGCAATGTTTTAAGAATAGGTGGTGGTACTGGAATTCATTGGATTAATGCCATCCTTTGAGTGAATATCATACTACACATTGTTACTGTAATTCAACTCAGCTTTGGAAAGTAATACATAAATAACTTCACTTAAAATGTGTATATATGTTTTTGGTAGCCTCAGTAGTATTTGCTCTGGTGGGTAAGAGAGAGTGTATTTGTGTGTTTGTGTCAATGTATGCGAGAGAAATGGAGTGTCTCAGCCACAACAAACACACATATGCAGGGACTCATTTTCCTCACTCTGCCTTCGCCTAGTGAAAATTTAATCACATGCCAAAGCTAGAAACTCCTGTGTTAAACTACTCTAGAACTTCTTTGGGATGAATAAGGCAGTCCGTATTCATAAACACTTAGGAACCAGGGTTTGGGCAGGTAGGTAGACACACACAAAAGTCAAATCATCTCTTTCTGCAATCATCTCTTGCCTTGCATCCTCTCCTTCCCAGAACTCGCAGCCCCATCTGATAGCTTAGAATCAAAGAGGTCATCTAAGTTGTCTTTGTCACAAGCTAGTAAATGTCTGAGGTAAGTAGGATTTGAAAAGAGGCAGATGTGGACCTCCAATCTCTGGGTATGCTTTTCTTCCCCACAGATTGCTTAGGAAGGATACTCATGACCCCTGCCTCTCACCCCAGTCTCACAGTGTAAGGATGTTAGTGTGCCAGCTGAAGCAGGACTTCCCTGAGAAGATCATTGCTCTGCTGCTCACAGATGTGCTGTGACTGCTTGACCTAGTTCTGCCTGGGGAGACAGTGTAGCCAACTCCATTTTGTGCTCACTCATTTGGTGTGGCACATGCCTCTCCTCCAACATTCCCAGTAAAGTAAGGAAAAAGAACAGTTCCAATCACTCCCAGCCCTGTGCTCTTGGAGGAACAAGTAACAGTTTGTTTTGAGAGAAAGAAAGATAATGCACATTTGTATATTTACGGGTTCTTTAATCCTTTGCAGTAAATGTAAATATTTGAAACTATTTTGGTGAGAGTTTCTTCCATGCTGATGGCTGTCTTGGCCTGGAGTCTGTTCTGTGACCCCAAAGAAGGGAGCCTGTTGCACCACACTGATGACAGGTGTCCAGAAAAGACAATGACTGCCCAGCACTAATGGTACAGCTGGCAGCAGCAATAGTAAAGGCTAACTGTGAACCTTATTCTAAGCACAGTACAGAGACTGAATTACTCAGTCCTCACAGACCTGAGTGAACCTGCTCTCATTATTCATGTTGTATAGATGTGTAAACTGAGGTAGAGAGTTAAATAACATGCGTTCAATGTTATAGAAACACGGTCTACAGTCACACAACATGATCTACAGGTTCTCTATTTGCCTCTGCCGAATAGTGGTCTTATTATTAGGCTACTGATGCTTCTTTGCTTCCTTCATCTGTCTTTGAAAGGTAAAAAGCAAGGGCCATCACTGTCAACAGATTCACTCAAATTGAACAAAACCTCTTGGCCTTGATGACAAGTAGACAATCATTACATTCAAAATGCTTTTGTTAAGTGTCCCCTATTGTAGTTGTGTACAGGAGAGGAAAGAATGGACCAGGAAAATATCCATCTGGGTTCAATTCCAGGCTGTGCCACCTTTTAGACAAGTGATCTTGCATAAGGTACAAGACCCACTGTCTTCAATTCCAAGAAGGTAGAATGATGTGAATGTTGGTGAACTCTTGTGAAGATTAAATAAACTGTGAACTCTTGTGAAGACTAAATAAGCTATCACATATAAGCAGCTTGTTGTTGTTGTTATTAGGTGCCATCAAGTAGGGTCCGACTCATAGCAACCCTATGTACATCAGATTGAAACACTTCCTGATTCTGTGCCAGGCCCATGATCTTACTTATGTTTAAGCCCATTGTTGCAGTCACTGTGTCAATCCATCTGGTGGAGGGTTTTCCTTTTTTGTTGTTGTTGTTGACTTGCCACTCTCCCAAACATGATGTCTTTCTCTAGGGATTGATCTTTCCTGACTACATGTCTGAAATATGTAAGATGCAGTCTGGCCATTCTTGCTTCCAAGGAGCACTCTGGTTGCACTTCTGGAACAGATCTGTAGGTTCTTTTGGCAGTCCATGGTATAGTCAATAGACATCTCCAGCACCACAATTCAAAAGCATCAATTCTTTTCCTGTCTCCTTTGTTCAATGTTCAGCTTTCACAACCATATGTGACTGAAAATGCCATGGCATGAGTCAGATGCACCTTCATCTTCAATGTGACATCTTTGCTTTTCAATACTCTAAAGAGATCTTTTGCCACAGCTTTTCCTAGAGCAATGTGTCTTTTGATTTCTTGACTGCTACTTCCATGGGTGTTGATTATAGAGCCAAGCAAAGCAAAATCTTGGACAATCTCAATCTTTTCTCCATTTATTGTGAAGTTGCATACTGACCCAATTGTAAGGATTTTTGTTTGGTTGATGGTTAGTCACAACTCATACTGAAGACTATGATTTTTGATCTTCATCAGTAAATGTTTTAAACCTTGAATCACTTTCAGCAAGCAGAGTTATCTGCATAATGCAGATTGTTAATGTGTCTGCCTCCAATTCTGATGCCAAGTTCTTCCTCACGAAGTCCAGCTTCTCGGATTATTTACTCAGCATATAAATTGAAGAGATATGGTGAAAGGATACAGCCCTGACACACACCTTTCTCAACTTTAAACCACACAGTGTTTCCTTGTTCTATTCAAACAACTGCCTCCTGGTTCATGTACAGATTTCTCATGAGTACAAATTAGGTGCTCTGGTACTCCCATTTTCCAAAGTGTTATCCATAATTTTTTATGGTCCACACAGTAAAATGCCTCTGTGTAGTCAATAAAACATAGATAGACATCTTTCTGATATTCTCTGCTTTTGGGTAATATCCACCTGACATCAGTAATGATGTCCCTGGTTCCCCGCCCTCTTCTGAATCCCACTTGATTTTCCACCAATTCCCTGTCTACATACTGCTGCAGTCACTTTTGAATGATCTTTAGTAAATTTTGCTTGTGTGTGATATTAATGATATTGTCTGATAGTTTCCACATTCAGTTGGATCCCTTTTTTGGGAATAGGCACAAATATGGATCTTTTTCAGTCAGTTGGCCAGGTGGCTGTTTTCCAATTCTGTGGGCATAAACATGTTAACACCTCCAGTGCTGCATCTGTTAGTTAAGACATCTCTATTGGTATCCCATCAATTCCTGGAGACTTCTGTTTCACCAGTTCTTTCAAGGGGGCTTCCACTTTGTCCTTCAATACCATTGGTTCCTTCTCATATGCAACTTCTTGAAATGGTTGATCATCTAACAATTCTTTTTTGTATAATGACTCCATTCTCTTATTTTAGTCCACATTCTTTTTTTTGGTTGCACTTAGGGATTCAACCTGTGGCCTCATCTATGATTTGCAAGTGTTCTACCACTAAGCTGAATGCCCAGCCCATTTTTTACTTTTTTATATTGAGACAGGGTCTCAGTAAATTATGCAGGCTGCCTCTGGTCTTGAACTTGTGATCCTACTGCCTCCAGAGTTGCTGGGATTATAAGCATGTGCCATTTCACCTAGCACTAGCCAACACTCTTAATAATGATATAGAAAATGATATGAAAGCAATGCCTATCATATTTTCCAATGCTAAAACTTAGAAGGATTGCTTATTATAGGATCTGTTCAAATCAAGAACCAAATTACTCAAAGAATCAAAATTACCTCAAAGAGCTACAACACTAAGCAAAACTGAACAGGAAATCAGTTAATATGTATGTAATAATGATATAGTTAAAAATTTACACTGAAAATGTACTGGCAATATTCTCTTCCACAGGGTAGGTGGCATGTACACTGGTATTCATTTTAGTATTATTGTTTACATTGTATTTAGACATTTGATGTACTCTTTCAACTATGAGAGACATAAATAAAATTATAAAAGCCCAAACAAAATATTCAGCTGCATAGCATATACTAGGTACTGACATCAACAAGGCTTTAAAATAATAATAATAATAATAATAATAATAATAATAATACATAATGGCATGTGCCCAAAATTCAAGAAGCTCCTAATCTGGCAGGATGGACAGAGAGGAAATAAAAAAAATTACAACCCCAAAATGCCACGTGCTATAATAAGGTAGGAAAGATATGTGGTAGGAGCTCAAAGGAGGGAGTAGCTAATTGCCTGAGAGAAAGTGACTACTTCACAGGAGTGACCACACTGAAGCTAGGCCTTGGAGGAGGAAGTGCTGGCTTAGGGGCATCCCAGGCAGAAAGGGCTCAGTGTCATGAAGCTGAATATGAACCTGACTTCATGAAGGCCAAATTTAATGTTCTGCGTCTTACTTAAAATGAAAGACCACGCTGGGTGCAGTGGTGCATGCCTGTAATCCCAGCAGTTTAGGAGGCAGAGGCAGGAGAACTGCAAGTTCAAGACCAGAGGCAGTCTGCATAACTTAGGGAGACCCTGTCTCAAAAGGTAAAAAATGGGCTGAGGGTGTAGCTCAGTGGTCCAGCACTTGCAGAGCATGCAAGCGCAAGGCCCTAGGTTCAACCCCCAGTACTGAAAAAAGAAAACACAAAGATCAAATAGTTTTTTAATTTTAATTTTTTGTTTTGTTGTACTGAGGGATGAACCCAGGGCCTCACGCTTGCATGCATTGCAAGTGCTGGACCACTGAGCTGCACCTCCATCCCCATTTTTTTTAATCTTTCCTTTGGACACAGTCTCGCTAAATTACACAGACTGCCTCTGATGTCGAACTTGTAATTATCCTGCCTCTGCCTCCCGAGTAGCTGGGATTACAGGCATGCGCCACTGCGCCTGATGGTTAAAAGATCACATAGTTTAAAGGATAGATAGTTTTACATCTACAGATCCTTGTTGTTCTTAGGTACCACCAAGTTGGGTCTAACTAATAGTGTATAACAGAATGAAAAATTCCCTGATTCTGTGCCAGGCACGTGATCTTTTTTTATGTTTAGGCCCATTGGTGCAGACACGGTGTCAATCCATCTAGTTGAGGGTCTTCCTTTTTTGCTTGGCCTGGCACACTCCCAAACATGATGTCCTTCTGCAGGGACAGGTCGCACCTGACTACATGTCCAAAATACAAAAGATGCAGTCTAGCTGTCCTTGCTTCCAAGAAGCACTGTGGGTGCACATCTTCTGGGATAGATCTGTTAGTTCTTTTGGTAGTCCATGGTGTATTTAATATTTGTCTCCAGTACCATAATTCAAAAACATCAATTCTTCTCCTGCCTCTCTTTTTCAACATTCAGCTTTCACAACTATAGTATGCGACAGAAAACACAGAATCAATCAGGCAGACCTTTGTCTTCAATGAGACATCTTTACTTTTCAATACTTTAAAGAGGTCTATTGCAACAACTTTTCCCAAAGCAATGAATCTTTTAATTTCTTGACTACTACTTCTGTGGGTGTTGATTATAGAACCAAGTAAAGCAAAATCATGCACAACCTCAATCTTTTCTCCGTTTATCATGAAGTTGAGTACTGATCCAGTTGTAGGGATTTTTGTTTTGTTGATGCTGAGAAGCAATCCATACTGAAGGCTGTGTTCTTTGATCTTCACCAGTAAATGTTTCAAATCTTCTTTACTTTCAGCAAGCAAAGTTGTGTCATCTGCACATTGCAGCTTGTTAATAAGACTTCCTCCAATTTTGATGCCATGTTCTTTTTCATAAAGTATAGCTTCTTGGATTATTTCTTCAGCATAGAGATGGAAGAGGTATGGTGAAAGGATACAACCCTGATGCACACCTTTCATGACTTTAAGTCAGGCAGTTTTTCCTTGTTCTTTTTGAATTATTGCATCCTGGTCTGTGTACAGGTTCCTCATGAGTACAATTAAGTGCTCTGGTATTCTCATTCTTCACAATGTTATCCATAATTTCTTATGATCCACACAGTCAAATGCCTTTGGATATTCAACAAAACACAGATAGACATCTTTCTGGTATTCTCTACTTTCAGCTAATACACATCTGATGTGAACAGTAATGATCCTGGTTTCACGCCCTCTTGTGAATCTGGCTTGATTTTCTGGCAGTTCCCTGGCTACGTACAGCATGCTGCAGTCACTTTTGAATGATCTTTAGAAAAATTTTACTTGTGTGTGGTATTAATGCTATAGTTTGATAACTTTGGGTTGGATCCCTTTTCTTGGGAATAGGCACAAATATAGATTTCTTCCAGTCAGTTGGCCAGGTAGCTATTTTCCAAATCTCTCTGTCTCTGTCTCTGTCTCTGTCTCTGTCTCTCTCTCTCTTATTTCTTTTCTTGGTACTGGGATTTGAACCCAGGGCCTTGCACTTGCATGCTTTGCAAGGCTGGACCACTGAGCTACACCTCCAGCCCATTTTTTTCACTCTTTTGAGACAGGGTCTTGCTAAGTTATGCAAACTGCCTCTGGTCTCAAACTTGTGATACTCCTGCCTCTGCCTCCCAAATTGCTGGGATTACAGGTGTGTACTACCACACCTGGCTGCTATTTTCCAAATCTCTTGGCATAAATAAGTTAGCACTTCTAGTGCTGTATCTGTTTATTGAAACATCTCCAATGGTATTTTATCAATTCCTAGAGCCTTGTGTTTCACCAATTTCTTCAAGGCAGCTTCCACTTTGTCTTTCAATACAACTGGTTCCTGATCATATGCAACTTCTTGAATTGGTTGGTCATCCACCAATTCTTTTTGGTAAAATGAGCCTGTGTATTTCTTCCATTTTCTTTCAATGTTCCTGTGTTGTTCAGTATTTTCCCTGTAGAGTCTTTCACAATTGCAGCTTGAGGCTTAAACTTTTTCTTTAATTCCTTAAGCTTGAGAAAATCAGAGTGTGTCCTTCCCTTTTGGTTTTCTATCTCCAGCTCTTTGTATGTGTTATTATAATATTTGATTTTGTCTTCTCTAGATGCCCTCTGAAATCTTCTGTTTACTTCTTTAGCTTCATTATGTCTTCCTTTTACTTTAGCTGCTTGACGTTCTAGCATAAGTTTCAGTTTCTTCTGGTCTTTTCTTTTTTCTTGTCTTTTTAATAACTTTTTGCTTTCCTCATGAATTGTCTTTGATGTCATGCCACAATTCACCTGGTCTTTGATCATTAGTGTCTAACACATGAAACCTGATCTCCAGCATCATTTCTGTCACCAAGGCCATATTTTCCAACTACTGAGCCTTGTTCTTTGTTTACAACTTTTGCATTCCAGTCACCAGTAATTATCAGTACACTCTGATTACATGTTCAATCTATTTCAGATTGCAGAAACTTGTAAAAATCTTTCCTATCTTCATTTGTAGCCTTAGTGGTAGGTGTGTAAATCTGAATGATAGTCATATTTATTGGCCTTCCTTATCAGTTTATGGATATTATTCTATTACTGACAGCATTGTACTTCAGGACAGGTCTTGAGATGTCTTTTTTGATAATGAATGCAATCCCATTTCTTTTTCTTCTGTCATTCCTGGCATAGTAGGCCATATGATTATCTGACTCAAAGTGGCCCATGCCAGTCTATTTTAGCTCACTGATACCTAGAATGTTGAAGTTTGCCCTCCATTTCCCTTTTGATGATTTCTAATATTCCTCAAGTCATATTAAGTACATTCCATGTCCCAATTATTAATGGATGCTTACAATTCTTCATACTCCATCTGAGGCATGCCATACCAGCAAATGGAGCTCCCTGATGCTTTACTCCATTCCCATCACTCAGGTAGACTCTATTTAGAGGAGACACCTCTTCCCCATTATCTTTTGAGTGCTTTTCAACCTGGGGGGGCTCATTTTCTCACACCGTATTTGACAGTGCTTCTCTGCTATTCATAGGGGTTGTGATGGCTAATTGTTTCTGCAGTGGGCTGCTGGGTCCTTCTCCCTAGTCTATCTTGGTCTGGAAGTTCAGCTGAAAGCTGTCTACCATGGGTAGTCCTACTGGTATCTGTAAAAGTGGTAGGATAGCTTTCACCATCACAGCAACGTGCAAGTCCCCACAGCGTGGCAAACTGACAGACACATGGAGCTACAGATCCTAATGCTTGTCAAAAATTCAATTTTTGAAAAGCTGTGGTTGTGAAAAATCCTCAGGAAAAAGACCCTCTATGTTAAGCATTAATAAAATAATAATTTAAGAAAATCTTCATTTCTAATAGATACTGTGTATTTATCATTGCTACAAAATCTAGGCTCTTTAATATATTATCACATTTAATATTCATAAAAACACAATGAGAGTAATCCAATTACTATATCTAACTTTACAAATGAGGGCATCTAAGCCATAGGAGGTCAAATAGCTAGTAAATAGAAGAGTGGTAATTTCTGGATCCAAGGTATAAACCAGTAACTTACTTCCCTCTGTAGACCACATTCCTTTCCTCTACAAAATAAGTAGATTGGACTAGATTAGAGGGTATGTAAATTGGAGGGCAGTATTTGAGGCAGGGAAACCAGCTTAATCCAGTTTAATCAATGCTGCAATACTCCAAGCAAGACATGATGGTGAACTGGATGAGTAACATGGAAATGGGGAGAGGAAGGGTTGTGTTTAAAAAGTAAGTAAACAGCATATGGTGGTCTATTGTGGTCTATTGTATGAGAAAAACAAACAAGAATGGTATATAATATATTAATGTGTACTTTGTCTTTGAGGTTTTCTAAGATTCCATGAAGCTGAATCACTCCACTACAGCTGGTCAATCAGAACTCTCCAGCAAACTATTTCAACTCAGACTGTGCCCTCTCATGATGAGGGCTTTGCAGGATTGTCTTAGTCTGTCTCTTGGGCCTTTGGTAAATACCCACTTTCTCCTCCCACTAGCCTGTGGCCAATATTATTGGGAGATTTCTTTTGATGGTTGACTTCATGGGTTATATTTAATGGGCTGTTGTTTTTGTTAGGTGCTGCTGAGTCATGATCCTACTCATAGTGACCCTATATACAACAGAACAAAACATTCCCTGATACTATGCCATGCACAGCACTGTGTCAGTGCTTCTCTGCTATTCATAGGGTTTTCAGTGGCTGATTGTTTTGAGATTGGATTGCCAGGTCCTTCTCCCATTTTTGTGGCGCTGGCGATAAAAACCTGGGCCTCAGAGAGTGCAGAGCAGCACTCTACCAACTGAGCTAAATCCCAGGCCCATCTAATGGTTACTAATATATATGTGTATATATATATATATATATATATATATATATATATATATATATATTCTTGCATTATCTGAGTAAATATTCAGCAAACATTTATTGGATATATGATGAGTTGAGACGACTGTTTTAAATGTGAAGAGATACAGAAGTGACTGGGCACGGTGGCGCACGCCTGTAATCCCAGTGGCTTGGGAGACAGAGGCAGGAGGATTGCAAGTTCGAGACCAGAGGGAGTCTGCATAATTTAGTGAGACCTTGTCTCAAAAAATAAAAAAAATGGGTTGGGGGTGCAGCTCAGTGGTCCAGCGCTTGCAGAGCATGCAAGCGTGAGGCCCTGGGCTCAACCCCCAGTACCATTAAAAAATAAATAAAAAGGAGAGAGATAAAGAAGGCTTGGCTTCGGAGTCATGTTGTAATGGAGTCCCTATCCTCCTAAAGTTTATAATCTAGTGGGAGTTGGAGTTTAAGATGGGCCAAGAGGCCACTCAGTTATCAAGTGGTTTGTGACTACACATGTGCATTTAGATTAAGAGTTTACCTGAGCATATACAGACTCGCATGTACTCATACATGTTATAGCTGAAGACACAGGCACAAAGTGGGTGTGTAGATTGCCTAGGATCAGAAATGGTAAATTGGGATTGAAGCCTCTTTCCATGAGCTCCTGCCTCTCTGTCTGTTCCCAAGCTGGCTCCAGGAGTGGATGCCACTGGCTGAGTTTCAGTTTCATCTGAGGCCATGCTCCCATCAGCTGAATTTCCCCACGTGACCAAGCCTGGATGCCTGCTCACACCTCTCTCTGGGAGAGAAGACTGGCTCAGCTCAGGGAGCCATTCCAGCTCCATCTGTTCCGCCTTCCCCCAGCCCATTATCCTCAGGCTGGCCTGGCCTAAGCCTCTGGCAGGGGCAGGAGGCAGGCTCCAGGCGCCTGGAGTTCTGAGGGGGAACGGGAGGTTTTGTTTTAAGTGCCTACAGCCAGGTTGGGATTTTTCAAGGGTAGCCGCAGGCATGTGTGGGACTGGGTATTTCCGTGGTGGCTCATCTCTCCTTCCAAATGGATAGTGCTATCATCTTACTAGAGAAAAACCACTTATACACATTCCTGCCAATTCCCAGGTAATGACCTAGTGCAAAAAAAGAGCACAGAGAAATCTGTTTATGAATGGGTGCTCTTAGCATTCACCTCCAGTTTTGCCCTTCTAGGGTTGAATTACGATGAGCTATTAATGTGTCTGCCTCTCCTACAAACAAGTGAAAATAAAATCTATCTTCCAGGCAGTGAACCTGGTGTAGTAATATCAGAATAGATTTTCGTTAGGCATCTCTAGATAATTCCAATTAGGTCATTTACTGGCCATCTGATTTCGAACATTTATGAGACTCAGTTTCCTCACATGCAAATGAGGATAATTATCAAGGAGAGTTATGTCCAAGTTCTGAGTGATGTAATGTGTAGAAAGACACTAGGATACAGTATGTTCTCAAAAAAATGTTAAAGAGGTGGTTTAATTTTACTCCTTTTTGAGGTAGTGACAAGTTTGGAGTTCGAAAACCTGGGCCTCTACCTTTTATTCACACTGTCTCTTTGGTAGGCTCTTCCTCTTCTCCCAGATCCTCTCCCATGTTTGTATCACTCCCTGCACTTGGTGGGGTCAGCTCATTTACTCTGATGTGTGAAAAGACAATCTATATGCTGTTCAGTGCCACATTTTTACCCCAAATTCAATCTTGCTCCTGAGATCCACCGTGGCTGTTTGACGGGGATGTCCAGTCACCCTGTCCAAAATAAAATGTGCCATCTTCCTCCTTCCCAGAGCTACTCTTGTTCTGGGACCCTGCCTCAAGATACCATTGGTTTTTTTTTTTTTTTTTCAGTCCTAGATAGTTGAACTTAGGGCCTCTTGCATAATTTGCAAGTGCTCTATCATTGAGCTGCACCAGTCCCTTTTTGAATTTTTTATCCTGAGACAGCATCTTGCTAAAGTATACAGGCTGCCTCTGGCTGCAAACTCATGATCCTCCTGTCTCTACCTCCCCAGTTGCTGAGATTACAGGTGTGTGCAATCGCACCTGGCTACGATACCATTCTTAGATTCTTGACTCATTCATTTTTCTTATCTGCACCACAATAGGTCACTATATTCTATTCACTCTATTTTTTAAACACAAGCCTTCCTCTCTCCTCTGCCACTATATTAGTCCAGTTTCCCATCATCTTCTTAAAATTCCCCTTTATTTATAAATGTTGGTGGGGAACAGAGTAATATGGCTTTTGCTATTTCCATTATACAACTGTTATTTTTGGTTACACTTTCATCAACATACGTATTTCACAGAATCTTTTGATCAATACATTGTAAAAGTCATATGCATTCCCATCATGTCTTGTTTGGACATTGCAACAGTGATTAAGCTGGGTTAAACTGGTCTTCCTGCCTCAAATATTGCCCTCTGCCCTATGCTCCCTTCAGTCCTGCTTGGAGAATCTAACCTCTGTATCTTCAGCAAATAGCCTTCCTAATACCCAAACCTAATTGCATCATTTCTCTTACTTAAATCCTTCAGAAGCTCCCATGACATAGGAGACTCTTTCTGATCTAGTTTTATCTATTTGTCTGGCCTAATGGCATATGTTATAATTTCCTGATCCTCTACCCTTGTCTTTATTTTACTGCATTAATCTCAGCGACTAAGCCCCAGATTTACTAACAATTTGAAATTCTCTGATTGTGCCATTTTTTTCCTCATCTCTGAGTCTTCATAAATTCTCCTCTCTCCAAGTGGAAGGCACTCCTCATTTCCTCTGACTCTTACATGTCTTTTTAAGACTCAGCTCAATATTATCTCCTGTGGGAGGCCATCTTTAAACTCTGACTTCTGCACCAATTCCTCTGATGGAGTTCTACCCACATCTTCCCTTAACTGTATTTCCTATATTGTAGGCTGTCATATCACACCACAAACCTAAGTGTACATATCTATAAGTATTTATGTAATGTGTACTCAGTATGTAGTATGTATGCAATCTGTTTTGTAAACTAAATCATTACACAAATGCAAGAAATGCCTACTGTTTCTTTAACATAACAATGTCACTACCATGAAGAGCAATAATAGAAGGTAAAACATGTCCAAGGGTTGGGGGATGTAGTTTAATGACAAAATGCTTGCCTAGCATGCACAAGGCTCTGGGTTAGATCCCAAACACAAGGGGGTACAAGAAAACAGCAACAAAAACACACATCCAGTAACCTTCAATAAAACTCAGGCTTGCCAAATTTTCTTCTCCTCATTTGGATCTTTCTGAAAGAAGAATCCTCCAGTAAAGATTTGCCCTTCCTAGAAACCTAATCTCTTTATTTCAGTCTGAACAAAACAAGAGCATATGAAACCTGTCCACAGATATCTCCTGGTCTGAGCAGTCTCAGTGGGCAGGGAAGGTACTGAATAAATTTGTCACCTACCCCAAATTTGGGATGGGAGGAGGTAGTCAAATGTTGCCTCCAATGTCCTAAGTTATTTCCAAAGTGTTTCAAATTCATTAAATCCTGAATTCCTCACTCTTTATCATTCTGAAACCCACATGTGACCACAATAGAAATTTAATCCATATGCTTCTCATTCACTTGTACTTAACACACCCAAAGTTGCTTTGCAAGAGACACTGAATAGCCAACTTTGAAGCTTTTTGAAAGTTTTCCCAAATTTCCTCCCCTGCAAACAAGAAGTCACACTGGGCCTCCTGTATACAAATGCTTGATTGGCTCCAGTGCACTCCGACTAGTTTTCACCTTTGAAAGCTCTGAGCTATGAATCCAAAGACATAAAATCATATCATGCATCTTTTCCACAACCCAAACAATCTGTGGTGAGTAAACAATTATTGGTCTTTTCTATGGACTCTGCAAGGGAGAAGGGTCGGGTCGGGCAGGATGGGAGAAGGAAGGAGATAATGAGGAAGAGGTAGGATGCTCTGTCTTCCCAGTAGTCACCAGATGGAGCCTTAGCTCCATTGCTCTGATGCCAAATGGCAAGTAAAACCCTCAGAGATAGAATTATATCTCTTCTTTCTGTTAAATCCTGAAGGAGGGAGCGTAGTTACTAAGTGGCTATGAATTAGGACACAACCAATACTATTTTTTATTCTAAACTAGATATTTGGAGAAAACAGTTCTTTCCTGCAGAGTTTAAGGTTCAGTTAAAGGGATGACTGGGGACAGCCTCCCACCTCCAACCTATCAGCAGGTGCAGACAGTTGGGGATGACCTAGCTTCTCCTCTTGCCACATGTGTGCATCCCCTATTATACAGTGTCTCTGGCACACATCTCCTTAGTAATTACTATCAAAGATTGCTCACTTTTGCCTCTGGCCTATTCTCGATCAGTTCCTGAGTTTCCTTGCCAATCACTTTTTTTCTTTGCTATCAATGTCTGGCTTCAGACATCATCTCATAGGTCCAAATACAGAGTCAGATTTTTAGTTCTAATGTTCAAAGCTCTGTCTCAACTTCCTTGCTACAAAAGGACCATCGTCTTTGGGATCTTCACCTGAAACAGGAACAGAACCTCAATACAAATACAAACAGAACTTCTCTTACAGATCTGTAAAGATTAAATGTGGCACAATCTATTACAGGCATTGGTACAGTGCCTGGTACATTCAGTGATCTAGGGAACTGTAGGCTGTATTAATATCATCACCACCACATGAGCCAAGGTATATTTCCTATTTATGGACTAGTGTTCATGTGGGAGTTTAATTTTAAAAAGTAATACCTGATACTATGTAGACAAGAATCCTGAGTGGGGTACAGAGGTTGCCTAACTCAAGAAAGAGAGAACACAGCCACTTGGGTAAGTTTCTACTTATAAGATCTGTCATAGGAATAAGGACAATGAAGACTTTACACTGTTAACAGCATAATGTATAAAGGCAAAGAGAGCCTTGGATGATTTATATCAAGGCATCTTTTAAGAAAAGTCAGAATTTCTATGCACAGTCATGGATCATTGCCTTCTGGAAGTACTGCCCCAAAGAATCCACTCCTGCTTCCTAGTGATGGCTCAGAGGAATTCAGGACATGCCCATCCAAACTAGACCCGCAGAATCCTGATCTTTAGAACTCTTCCTCCACTTTTGGCCTAACAGAGGAGGAGAAGATCAAAATAGCTATGCAAAGAGAATTGAAAACTAGCCATAGACATGTGGCTAGCTCCTCTACTTGACTACTTAATTACAAACTGAGAAGTGTTCAACAAATAGCAGCTGAGGTGTCTAGTGTGAAGTTTATCTCATATCTTTTCTGTTAGAAAGGAGACTGATGAAGGCATTAAAAATAGTGATGGGGCCAGATGCTGTGACACACGCCTCTAATCCCAGTTAGTTGGGAGGCTGAGGCAGGAGAATTGGGAGTTCCAGGCCAGTGGCAGCCCATGCAACATGGTGAGACCCTTCTCTAAATAAAAAATAAGAAAGGGCTGGGGATGAAGCTCAGTGGTAGAGCACTTGTCTAGCATGTGCAAGTCCCTGGGCTCAGCACCCTTATACTGCAAAAAACAAAGCAAACAAACATCAGTGATGGTTGGACAGGAGGAGGTCAAGAGAAGAGAAGATGAAACCCAACATTCTTTGGCTATCTAACATGTCACCAGAGATAGCATGTAAGTGGCACATGTGCCAGCACATCCATGTCAGACATGAGAACTGATCTCAGCCCTCTTTCTTGCTAGATTGAGATGGGGCCTCTGAATCTTTCACAAGCCATTGTGCCAGGAGCCCCACAATGCCTGGAAGTGACATGTTCGGAAAATCTCTCAATTGCCTCCAGGTGGGCCAATGGCTACTGAGTGTTCCCCAGTCTAAGACACTAGGCAAGCCTGATGCATACCTAACTTAGACAGAAAGGGGAATTAAAGATCAGAGAATCAACTCAAATTCTGTCCTGGATTTATGACTAGGGCAGGCTCAGGATTTAGACCCAAATCTGACTCAGGTCCATTTTCTTCTGAAGCACTTTGTTGCAGAAAAATGATGGTAAAAAGAAGAGCCTAGGGTACAGCAGGTAGACAGCACCTTTTTCCAAGTTGGTCTGAAGCTAGCCCAGCTCCTCTGCGGCCTGAATGGAGTATGTCCCTCGGTCAATTCAGTAGAGGTGATGGGATTTCTCTATGTTAGGGAAAGAGGAAAAAAAGTCACAAATATCAGTGCTATCTATTCCTTCCTCTCCACATTTAATAATAGTACTCTGAGAATGTTAAGTCTCAGATTAAAGAAAAACACTTAAAATTGTTTTTCTATTTAAATGAGTTCTCATAAAAGAGAAATGGTTTGTAACACAGAGGCAAGAGAGACTTAAAGAAGAAAGTGCACGGAGGAAAAGTTGATCTGGGAGGGCTTAACCTCAGCCTGTACTCTATAAAAGACCATACTAATATGTAAGGTATGCAAACACTGTAGAACAATCAGAAACAAATGAAATGATGGCTTCAGAGTAACAGGATTCAGCTGTGGGCGATGGCCAGGAGGCAGCTTTTGTTATGAATAGATCATCTAGACGTGAAGCAGGCCTGATTTTAACCCTTCAGCAGGCCATCCAGAGTATGAGAAAGTATCTGGGGCCCATCTGGACTTCCTTAGTAGAAAAGAAAAGGAGGAAAAGAAACAATCTGTAAAATACACAACACGATGTAGGGCAGGGTTACGATCCTGTGGGGGCAGTTTAAATAGAGATTGCATATTATTAATCTATTATGTATTTAGTTTGCAAGTCAATGACAATTATAATTGCTCTCACTTTTTAATAAAAAGGCATTACAGATGCATATGGAGAAAAAGGGAGGGAATGTAACTAACATTTGCCAAGCAGCTACTATGTGCTGTTTGTTACATGCACTCTCATCTGTAATCTTCATGATAATCCAGCCATTTCCTTCAGTTTATAGATGAAGAAACTGTGGCTTACCAAAGTTCAAAGCCTTGCTCATGATCAGACAGGTGCCAGGGCAGGATGGGGATTTGATCTGGACCTATTTGACTTCATGTTCTTCCTACTACTCCTGGCTGTGTCTCAGCTACTTTGGAACCACAGAAGCCAAACGAACATAAGGACTCCATGAAGCCAGTTCTTCCTCTTCCTAGTTTTAGCTTTTGCTGTCTGTTTACAGAGAAGGGTCTCAGATTTCTGCAAAGGTAAAGGAACTCCCCGGTGTACTCTCAATAAGAAAAGCAAACCCTGTTTCTGGAGGTCTGCAGGCTTTCCCTTCTCTCTCCATACTCATCATGCAGCAATCAAAGACAAGACAAAACGAAACTGGCTCCCGGGGTCTGCCTGGCTTTCAGGATGTGTGAATTCCCACAGAGCCCTCTGTACAGTGATACTCTGTGTGTGTGGTGTGGGCTTCCTTGACATTTGTCTGGAAATTTGAGAATCTGGCTCTCACCTGAGAGACAGATGTCAGGGTCAGAAGCAGAGCTATTTTTCTACTTTACTGCCTGACTCGTGGGGTGGTGACTGAGCACTCAGCCCCAGCAGGAAGGAACACCCCTCCACACCTCCCTATGGTGGATGGAGAAGGGAGAGCTGGTTACTGAAGTGTGGGGCAGACAGACTGCTTCGTCAGCCCCCAGGTGCCAAGATAAGAGGCATCTGAGTTCACCTGTGTTAGGAATCACAGCTCCATGCAGCAATTTACAAGACCTTGTTGAACCCTGAGTTCTTCTTGTGTAAAAGACAGATGGGAATATCCTCTTTCCAGGACGTATAAGAAAATTAGATGCCTGTTAGTTGTTGCTTTCATACATTCCCATTAAGAATCTTCATGATAATCCTGCCATGTGTTGGAAGTCTCCATGTGTATTGCCCGCATGTGTAAATAATCAACAAGTGAGAGCTGATTATTTAACGTTTTGTGCTCTTATTCTCTTAAACTAGGAAATGTTTAATCTACATTTTTCTGAGTTCAAAGTACAGACTGTTCTGGTTAATCCTGGTAAGATGCAAACAACAAAGGTGCCAGCAGAGGGGAGGAAATGACTGGAGACCTAGGAGGTCTGAGTGGAAGAAATCTGGATCTCATTTTTCATGCTGGACCATGAGGATTGCTCAATTTTCAATTTGTGTCTCTAATGGGTTGGTGGTAAAAAGATATCTTATGTTTACACTTGAAGCATTTGTATTAATTGACGCTCAGTACTCATCTGTCAGGAGTTTACATAATAGCTGCCTCCTAGGGTTACAGGGATATTAACTGAGATCTTGTATGCAAAGTACCTGGCTTGGTTTCTGCAACAGTACAGGTGCCCAATATTCAATGAGATAGTACTGGCCAGGAAGTACGTGGGGCCTACTGAAAATTAAAATTGTTCAGAATAGAGACACTTCACACATTCCTTCAGTAATCATTTAATTGAGCACCTACTATGTGTCAGGATCTGAGGAAAAGGATGAAAAAGATACTGCTTTGGTCCTCATTTTCAATGGAGTTGGAATGTCTTGACAGTTAATCCAAGAATGCCAAAAAGCTTTGATAAGCACCTCAAAAAAGGTATAATTTAATACAGAGACAGACTGAGGAAGGCATCATGTTTTGGCTGGAATGTACACTATATAATAATAAAAATCATACAAATGTTGCATTGGCATATATATGATCAAAAGTCTGTTGGGGGTTTTCTTTTCACTGTCTACAGGCCTACAAGATAGGTATCTATACACCTATTTTACAGATGAGGGAATCCCAGGCTAGGAGGATTTCTGTAACTTGCCCTAGGACAAGTAGCCATGCAGCAGGAGATGTGAAAATAAAAAGTCAAACCAGAGAGTAGAAGGGTGAGTGGTGATGAGATCCTGAAGGATCTTTCATAATATGCTTATGAGGGGGAGGTTTTGTTTGTTTGGGTTGGGTTTTTGATGTTGGTGGTAGTGCTGTTGTTGGAAGGCAATGGGGAAATAATCCCCATTCCCATTTTAGTTGCTTTATAGCTGTAAATCCACTGACCACCTTAAGCATGTCATTAGGATTACCAGCATGAATGCACCCAATGGTTCAAGTGAGTTCATTTTGATTCACAAGGGAATGCATAAGGAATGATAATCGTCCATTCTGTTGCCTGACAGTTCCTGTGGTCACAGGCTGTGTAACTTTTCCCCACAGAGCTGGGCCTTCTCTGGCCCTATGGAGTCTCTGAGATACAGACCCACTTCACAGTGTGTTAGAATGTGTGGCTTCTTCTCTTTGGTAAGTCAGAAATTCCATGCAGAGAAAAAGAGGCTTTGCCTCAAATACATTTCTCCAGAAAGTCATTCTCTGTCTCACCTCCTTCTGTCTATCCACTCTTCACCAAATCCATCTCTCCATCACCTTTTACTTCTCCATGTTTAGAATGTACCAAACCTGCTAATTTGACCTTGGACTTTTATTCCCCTACTCCTAGCCAGCCCAGGCATGAAACCCAACAAATAAATGGTGAATCTTGGACACTTCAAAGGAGAAGGCGACAGCTGCCAGGTGTTCCGGGCCCACTTGTGCCCTAATTCAGCTAACATATAACCATGACCCTCATTTCTCTTCCCCCTCATTCAAGATTTGTCTTGAGGGGTTGCATTTGAATTTAGACTCTTCCTTTGGCTTAGCTGTACTTTATCCATAAGCTCTGATGCTCTTGATGTCTTAGTGAGAATTGGCATCCAGAGGTGGACTCTGATTAGGGTACCAGCCTGACACCAACACCTTGGAGAAGGCTCTGTGTGCATGTGGCCAAAAGCAAAAGTGCTCTTTCACTGAGGACACGTCCTCATTAAACTTCCCCCCTCCTAGTTCACATCGATGCTCCTCAGAGGCCTTTCTGACAGAAGGTTTCCGTGCAGCTTTCACAACTGCTAATTCAACCAATCCCTGAGATATCTCCAGTAAGTAGGAAGATCCTCCTTCTTTAGATGAAGAAATGGAGGCTCTGAAATATCAAAGGAATCACTCAAGTTCACCTACAAAGTGTCAATGTCAATGTCAAAAAATAAGGAAAATTAAGGTCTTTCTACTTTTAAGGCCAGTGAGTTTTCTGTTGACTTCATTGTAACAGGCAATGTACGATTTCACACAAGTCAAAAATACCCTTCTACTTCCCTAAAGTCATCATCCCACTGGTCTCTTGTAGGGTGGTGTACCCAGAAAAGCCTCATTCAGTTAGTTTAGAGCTTTGAGTCTAGTCAGAAAATGCTGTAGTCACAGTGCATATTTATGCATAGTATAAAAGAACAAGAAAGCAATTTTTTCCTTAGTGGCAAACACATTGCAAGATCATCAGCCTGGGGTGAGAAGGCTCCTCCATATTCCATGCCAGACTTTCCTACAGACATTTTACAACAGCTCAAAGATAGCACCTAAGCATTAGGGATACCTATACAAGCCTGTAGCATTATAGCATGATAGGGTCCTTTGAATCTTCAAGCATGGCAAGCTTTTAAGATCATCTTCAAGATAACAAAAAACAGGAGCATTCAATACCACTCATCTCCAATGTTTGTCCCTCTGCAGATCTGAATCCAGCTGAGTGACTGTTTCATTCAATATTCAAGGAATGCCGACTCTGTGTCAGGGGCTGTATAGGTGATAGTGATGCAGAACTGAGTGGTCCACAGTACCTGCCCTCAAGGAGTTAGCAGCCATATGAGGAAGGGAGACATAAGCAAGTAACTAATAAACAGAGAGGAATATGTACTGTGATAGAGCTCACACACATAGATTCTTCACCTCATCTAGTCTGAAACCTGCTGGGCAGACAGGATTATGAACATCTAAGCTACAATGTGAGGGCCAAGTAGGAAGCAGATGTGGGAAGGAGTGGAGGGAGCAGCATTGTAGGCAAAGCAGAGGAAGCAGAGAGCAGTGTGTGCTCTACTACACAGCTGGCAGCAACAGAATGTGAAGAGGACAGTGCACCCTGGGGCTGGAGAGGTCAACTGGGCCATGCCATGCAGGCAAGCACCAGCCTTGCTGAGGATCTGAAGGTAATTACTGTAGGTCAATGGAAAGGAGAAGAGTACATGATTCAAACTGGTAGAAAAGAGATTTTTTTTCCTCTGTGGGACTCAATTTTGTCATCTGAAAATGAGGGTGCTGAATTGGATGATCTTTAAAGTTCCTCTTTGGCCTCCATTTTGATAGTTTATCAAATGGATGTCCACAGTCATAGTGATAGTCCTCATGCTTTTACAGAATTGATCGCTAAACATAACAAATGGGTGTCTAAAAGATCACTGAGGCTCCGGTAATGGAAAAAGAACACAGAGTTTGGCTTCAAGTGACTTAAGTTAAAAGACAGGGCTGCTAATATTTACTAACTATGCAAATGGGTAAATCGCATATTCTTTCTCATCAATAATACAGGAATAACAATGCTTATTAGGGTCAATATAAGGATAAACTCAGCCTGCAGCCATAGCCCTGTGGCATCCAATCCTGTCAGATATCAGAAGCTAAGCAGGGCCGGGCCTGGTTAGTACCTGGATGGGAGACCACCTGGGAACACCAGGTGCTATAGGCTTGGGAGAAGGACCCGGCAACCCCCTCCCAAAAATCAATCTGCCATTGAAAACCCTATGCACAGCAGAGAAGCACTGACAATAGTGTTTCCCCTGTTGTAGGTAGGGTAACTATGAGTCGAATATTGACTCGAAGGCACCTAACAACAATAAGGATAAAAGAACAGAAAATATTTCAACATACTTGGCCCATAGCAGTTACTCAATAAGTGTCTTCTGACTCTATTAACTGTGTAGGGTGGGTGTGGTACCATATATTTTTTCCATTTTTATTATATGTCAACTACATGGAGGTCTTGGGTTTGTAGAGGTGAGTGGGCTACACTCACAGAACTCCAGAGCTCAAAGCCTGGTGATAAAGAAACAATTAATACATTTACTGAAAAATTTTGCCTGAGGCCCTGGGAGGAAACCCAGGCCAAGTGATATAGAGAAGCAGCACTATTTAAGCTCATGACCAAAAGCTTATAAATAAGCAGTTTAAGATATTATTCAGTATATCTCACTCCCTAGAAACTGTGAGATAATTTGGTCTCCAAGTCCAACTCTGTTCAATAAAGAGGTTTTCAACTCAAACTCCTAATAAAATCTGTCCTCAAGCAAATGGTCTCAGGAAATAAAAATGGGCAGAAAGTAAAAAGAAATGAGAAGAGGTGTTAGTTCATTTGTAAATTTTTAACTTTTTCAGGTTTTGTCATGAAATACCATCATCTTAGCCAAAAGCTAGTACAGATCTTAGTAGGGAGGCACAGAGCTAAAGTGACTGATGCCCCTCACCAGTGGAAGACATCTCCCGGAAGCTATAAAACAACTGCACATCTTCAATAGCCCAATGTCATTCTCCCATGTATAATTCAGATGAAAAGTTTACAAACTCACTACTGACCACCATCATTTAGTTTTGTAATATAAATAGGGACATTTCAGCTTCTACATAGACCAAGTGAGAGGAAAACCACTCACCTTCTGTAGTCACGGGAAAGGTCACTCAGTGAAAGAGGTGGGCTTTTCCCTTAATTGGCAAATGAAAGATGCCTGCAGAAAATATGTGATATATAATATGTGCTTGGAACATTTTTATGATGAAGAAGCAGCAGAAGAAAGAGAAGAAAAAGAGAAAATACATGTGGCAGGATTGAGGGTTTGAAATTTATAGATTTAGGATTCACATTGTCACAGGGAGCTTAAAGATGGCTGCTTTACAATTCTATGTGAGAAGGACCTGTGGCTACTGAGTTTGTCATCTCCAAAACCAAAAAATCAAGAAAGCATAGGATTCTGAGAGGCAGTACCATGTAGTGGTTAAAGAGTTTTAATCAATGAACTTGATTTAAGCAGTATATAATGGCAAGCTGTAAATTCTGGGGAATGAGAAATGAATTCTGATTTGGGCAGGTCACTGAGGAGGTGGGATGACTGGTGTCTGGCAATACACAAGATTGTGACAGGCTCAGTTGGAGTCAGGGCATAAGCAAGAGGGGTAAAGGGAAGCTTTCTTGCTGAAGGAATGGCATGTGGAAAAGCTAAGGTGGTCAGGAAGCACTTCAAGAATTATTTGTGAGCATCTAGTATATTAAGGCACTGGTCAAGGGGGTGAGAATAGAGGGGCTGTGAAAAAAATAAAGTCCTTTATTCCTGGAACTTACAGTCTGGGGCAGAGTGAAGTGATAAAAATAAAGACATATTCAAATACATAGTGTCAGCTGGTCGCAATGCTGTGTCAAAAAATACAGCAGGACAAGGAGGTTAAGCAGTGTGCTGAGGGCCAAGTATTGCTTTTTAAACATGGGGTAGATATTAATGATGAGATAATATTAAAGCAGAGACTGGAAGGGAGTGAGGGATTGATGTGTGTAACTTAGCAGTGACATAACCAGAGTGGTAAGACCAAGTGTAAAGGTCCTTTGGCAGGACTGTACTTGTTAAGTGAAATAAACAGCCAAGAATCAGTGCAGCTAGAGTGGTGGAAACAAAGAGAAAAGTGACAGGAGGCAAGGACAGAAAAGTAAAAGCACCAGATCTTGTAGGACCTGCTTGGCCCTTTTTATGGCCATTGGCTTTAACTTTTGGTGAAATGAGAAACTACTGAATGGCTCTGGGTAGAGGAATGAGATTATCTGAGTTCTGTTTTTTTTTTTTTTTTTTTTTTTTA
>VMDO01001328.1:0-215881 GCA_007922755.1 Pedetes capensis | reverse complement strand
GTTTGGAAGAGTGGCAGGTCAACGCAAAAGAGGAAAACCCTCCACCAGATGGATTAACACAGTGTCTGCAACAATGGGCTTAAACATAAATAAGATGGTTTGCCTGGCACAGAATCGGCAAGTGTTTCGATCTGCTGTACATAGGGTCGCTATGAGTCGGACTCGACTCGACGGCACCTAACAACAACAACAACAACAATGAATAGCAGAGAAGCACTGTCATTGAAAACCCTATTGAAAACCCTATGAATAGCAGAGAAGCACTGTCAAATAAGAGTGCTGGGAAATGAGCTCCCCAGGCTGAAGGCATTTGAGAAATGACCAGGGAAGAGTTGCCTCCTCAAAATAGAGTCCACCTTAATGACAGGAATAAATTCCCTGAGATCTCCACTTGCTGATATAGCACAACTCAAAATGAGAAGAAACACCGTGGTTGCAACAGTGGGCTAAAACATAAAAAGATGATGTGCATGGCGCAGTGCTGGGTAATGTTTCATTCTGTTTTACATAGTATCGATGTGAATTGGATTCAACTCGATGGCACCTAACAACAGAAAGAGAGAGAAAGAAAAATGAAAAGGAAAGAAGAGAGGAAGAAAGAAAGAAACAAAGAAACAAAGAAAGAAAGAAAAAAGAGAAAGAAAGGAAGGCAAGAAGAAAGAAAAGAAAGAAAGAAACAGAGAGACCAGGGTTTCCTCCACATCTGCCTCCAGCTAGGCAAAATACATCATTTGTGTATGGAACAGAGATGAGATGAACAGATAGCTAGAAAACAAGAGAAAAGTGGAAACTGCCCTCATCACCGTGCTCATGATCATCACCATCACTGTTGGAGGGTTTTGTTGAGGAAATCAGCCGGTGCCTGACATTTTACAGGTGCCTATTTGTTGGCCTTTCCCACCTGGCCTCCCTTGCTGCTGACCATTCTCACTGCAGCTTAGGAGGAGGAGATGGTAAGGACAAGGCGGGAGCAAGAAGGAGCAGCTTTCTGTGGCCCACAGCAGAGCTTTTCTACCCACCTATCTGCAAACCTTTTCTTCCTCCCTGGTGATCTTACCAGTCCTGAAAGATCCAAGTACATCATAAAGAGCTTGGCAACCTCCAGCTCCAATTTCTCTGCACACTGTTATTTTTCCCACTTTACAGGCACAAAAAACCTGAGGCTTAGAGATGACATAGAGCTTGCCAAGGACAGCTAACTGTGTGGCTGTGTCCAGAATGTAGCATTCTACCTAGGCTTTCCATTTTCTTTATCATTCTGTATGATCAAAGTTTCCACAATGGTGTAATTTATTATCATAGGAGAGACATTCTCCAAGATGGTACACGCAGACTCAATGACATCTTCGGAGAAAATGGCCTTGTTGAGTATAGACATGCTTTCTCCTTCATGCATGAGACAAAACAGAGCTTCCTTGCTGGAGACGAAACCCGCAGGGATCTGCCTTTGCTTCTCACCTCATTCAGCTGTCTCTGCCGAGGCTTCTCTTTCTTCCTTCCCTCCCTCTCTTTGGCTCTGGTATCATTTATAAGGAGCTGCCATCTATAAGCATCTCGGTCAAGTCTTACAGGAATATTTAGATGATGAAGATCCCAGCCAGACCTCAAGTAACTCAAAGACTGACAACAGACAGAACAATAAATATATTACCTGAATAAAGTGACAAACTGCCAGTCGTGACCCAGCAATTCTGCTCCCTGGAGTCTCCCCAAGAGAAATGAAAATACATGTCCGTACCAGGGCTTGTTTGGAAATGCACGTGGAGCATGATTCATGATCATCAGAAAGTGGAAATAACGCAAATGTCTATCAACTGGTGCAGGGGAAAGAGTAGGCTCTCTGTCCCTAGGATGGGACGCTCTTCCACCATGAAAAGCCAAATACTTTTGCGTGCCATGTCATCGATGAACATCAAAAACAAACACTAAATGAAAGAAGCCAGTGGCAAAGAGCACACGCCGGATGCTTTCATTCTATAAAATGTCCAGAAGGGAAAATTTATAGAGACACAGGAAGTAGATTGGTGGTTGCCGGGGGGGCTGGGAAGCAGGGAAGAAATGGGGAATGACTCCTGCTGGGGGCAGGGTTTCCTCCTTGGAGCAGAAGGAAAGTTCTAAAAGCAGAGTCGGGCGAAGGCTGCGCAACACTCTCACTGTACTGAAACCCATTACATTTCACACTTGAAATGGGTGGATTTCATGGTGTCCATGTATAAATTATATCTCTATCAGGCTGTTTAAAAAAGTAAAACACCTGCCTTGGAGAGGACATGGGTAGCAAAGAACGTCAGTTGCAGGCCTGGGGGGCTTCAGCCATCCAGTGAGCAAGCCATGAGCTCTGAGGCCCAGGTCCCCACTGGGAAGCCAAGCCCATGTTTTGTTCTTATGGTGCCCACTTTCTAAGGTGGGCAGGACGGACCAGCAGTGAATAGACACTGACTGCAGGGGTTTGGATGAGGGCTGTGAAGAATACAAAGTAAAGCGAGGGGCTATGGAGTTGGGGATGTTGATGTTTTTTTTTTGTTTTTGTTTTTTTTGTTTTTTTTTTTGTGTGTGTGTGTGTGTGTGTGTGTGTGGTACTGGGGGTTGAACCCAGGGCCTCATGCATGCTTTGCAAGTGCTGGACCCCTGAGCCGCACCCCCAGCCCTTTTTTTTTTTTTTTAACTTTTTGAGACAAGGTCTCGCTAAATTACGCAGACTGCCTCTGGTCTTGAACTTGCGATCCTCCTGCCTCCACCTCCCAAGCCGCTGGGACTACAGGTGTGCACCACCGCGCCCAGCTCTGGGGATGTCGTTTTGATGGAGTGTCAGGAACAGGATTCTGCCTGGGGTGCACCTTCCCTCCTGGCCCCTTCTCTACATCCCCTGCTCAGAGAACTGGATGACATTGTCACATGGTGGGAGTAAAACCTCATGGACAGTCACGTCCTCTCTGGGTGGAGAAGGGGTCCCCATTTCTCCTTGGAAGCCTGGGATCTCTGTATGCAGACAAGATGAATGAATGCAGGAACTGGCCCAGGACGGCAACTGCCAGGGGGCCACAAGGACATGTAATGTGACTACAGTTGTCCCGTGCAGTTCCCTCCTCCTCCCAATCCAGGGTATGTGCTGGAAGGATGAAGCGCCCAGAGCACTGGGCCTCATAGTGCAGGAAGGACACCCTCACATGCTCTCAGGGCTGCTCCTGCCTGTTACAAATGGCCAGCGGATGTCCACTTTGCAACAACTCGGGAAACCCAGAGAAAGAACTCGCAATCTTTGCCACAGCATCAGACAAATAACAAGAAGGGGACCATCTAGCAGCTTCCTCCGCCCAGGACAATCAGAGCGCGCGTGCTCAGCCTTCCCCTGAGCGTGGGCAGCACAGAGCCGGCTGTGGAAAGGGCACAGGGTGAGCGTGTCTTTATGACATTATTGATTTATTCTCCACCTGCAGTTGAAAACCATGCCCAGACAGACAATAAAAATAAGTACTTAACCATATCGCAAGCTCTACCGACTAAAATGGATTTTACACTTAAAGATACAGCTGATCTGGGCAAGCGTTTTAATGGCATTTTTTAGTTTAAAATAAAAAAAAATCAAATCCTTTGGGGAAGAAAATTAAATGAGAAATCATCCAGGTTGCTTTTTGTGGGAGTCTTCCCATAAGGTTTCCAGACTTGAGGGGCTGGGAAGGCACATCATGTTATAAAGTAGCTGGGGGTCGGGGGAGGAATCCACAGGTAGTTTATTTAGTGGGGATGAGCCGCCCCATGTCTACCAGGAGAGAGGAAATGAACAAGGGGCCAGGGACAGGAGAAGAAAGATGACGGAGGAAAGAAGAGAAGACAGAATGGAAGGGTGGAGGATGGGCTCACATTATTTATAGCCCTTAAGTTAGAAATCAGGGCTGTGCCCTCATCCAGATCTTTCCAGATGGTACAGAAGGAAACCAGCCTGGCTGAAACCTTAGTGCATTTCGTATTTATGTCTTTTGAGGAAACTGTCCCTACTGTTCTTATTTCTAAAACTGCCAATTGCCCTTACTAAGAGCAGCAATGGGGTGAGGTGCGTGCAGACATTTTGATCACTCATATATATTAGGTGGGCTGAGATTTAGCTCAGTTGGTAGAGCGCTGCTCTGCAATCTCTGAGGTCCTGAGTTCGATTCCCAGCACCACAAAAATGGGAGGAGGGCGTGGCAATCCACTCCCAAGGCAATCCCGAAGTAATCAGCCATTGAAAACCCTATAAGGGTTGCTATGAGTCTGACACGACTCGACGGCACCTAACAACAACAATATATTAGGTAGGGAAGAGACAGCAGAGGCTGGCTGGCAGGCTGGACAGAGGCACAGACGAAGGCAGGGTGCTCAAGTCAGAGGCAAGAGAAGGGGAATCTGTGTGCCCAGGGGCTCTCTGCCCAGCCGAGCGTGCCTGCCCTTGACCTCCTGAAGAGGAGAGATGGGCGCAGATGCTAAATAAATGGGTCTGAATCACAAGGTTGGGGTGTTGGTGTCACCCTCATCCCTATTTTTCCATCAGATGCCAGGTCGACTCTTATCACTTGCTCCTTTTGTTGGAAAGGGAAGAGAGCCCTGAGCACAGTTATGACTCAGACTTTTTGAAGGCAAGACAGGTTCCCGGACTCAGAAAGTCAATGGGACCATTCCCTGTCACCCGACACTGGAGAGGTGTCCAGGGCACGTGGCCATGAGGGAGAGGTCTAAAAGCAACTGAGGGGGATTTGCTCCCGCCTAGTGCCGATCCTCCCCTTAGCAATTCATCCAACATGGATCAAAGCCCCATTTTCTAGACACCATGCTGGTGGCAGAGCCAATGATGATGGCACTGTCTGTCCCCATGGCTGAGACAGTGCACACCAAGAGCTATGCTAGGCATCCTTTCCAAAGCGGCTCTGGAAGTCACCTCTCTGTGGCCATGTGTGTCCTTTCTCTGCTTTCACAGAGAAGGTGGACTTGAATTTAGAATAATTGGAATGAAGCTGACATTTATCAATAGGCTACATTCTGCCTGGATTGATACTGTTAGCTTTTAGCCTGTCATGGTGACACACATCTCTAATCCCAACCAATTGGGAGGCTAAGGCAGGAGGACCAAGAATTCAAGGTCAGGGGCAGCCTGCGTAACTCAGCAAGACCCTGTCTCAAAATAAGAAAGTAAAAAAATAAAAATAAAGGGCCAGGGGTGCAGCCCAGTGGTAGAGCCCTTTCAGAGTATGTGCAAGGTTCTGGGTTCAACCCCCAAGTAACACACACACACACACACACACACACACACTAAGTAAATTAGCTTTTTTAAAGATTATGGGACTAGGGTTGGGGTCAGTTGGTAGAGTGCCACTTGGCACTGTCGGAGGCCCTAGGTTCCATCCCTGTTGTTAGGTGCTGGCGAGTCATGTCCAATTCATAATGACACTTGTAGGGTTTTCAACGGCTGATTGTTTTGGGATTGCATCGGGAGTGGATTGCCATGTCCTTCTTCCATTTTTGCAGTGCCAGAAATCGAACTTGGGACCTCAGAGACTGCAGAGCAGCCCTCTACCAACTGAGCTAAATCCCTGCCTAGTTCAGTCCCTAGCACTGCAAAAACGGAAGAAGGATGTGGCAATCCACTCCCAAAGCAATCCTGAAACAATCAGCCATTGAAAACCCTATGAATAGCAGAGAAGCACTGACATAGTGCCAGGCATGGCACAGTGTGAGGGAGTGTTTTGTTCTGTTGTACAGAGATTCACTATGAGTTGGACCTGATTCGACAGCACCTAAAAACAACAACTATATATATATATATATATATATATATATATATATATACACACACACACATATAAGTATATATTATATGTGTGTGTGTATAATAACAATATATATGGGTGTCTGACCAGAAAGAACCATGAGGAAACTCTCTGAAGAGACGCAAATATTCTAAGAAGTGTGTATATCAAAGCATATGTAGTTTGCTTTAAAAAATGAATAATGATTGAGTGAGCTGGGGAATGAGACAAGAGCAGCAGAATGGAGATCACTGTCAAGGCCATGTGATGAGGACGTGAAGGTTTGTTACACTCCTTGCAGGCAGAATTCTAAGATGACTCAGTGACCCACACCCTTGCATGATCTCTTCTCCTCAAGTGGAGTCAGGACCTGTGAATAGGACAGGATGGCATTCCTGTGACTGTGTTCTTCTACGTGGCAGAAGGGAAGAAATTTTGTCAATGTCACTGAGGTCCCTAAACAGATTGGCTTCATCCGAAGGGAGACGGTGGTAGGTGGACCTGGCCTAATCAGGTGAGCCATTGGAAGAGGATTCAGGCTTCCCTGAGGGTCCAGACTCAAATCAGCAGGGGTTTCTTCACGCTGGCCTTGAAGAAGCAAGATCCCCCGATTTCTACCTTAGAAGGCACCAAGTTCTGCCCATAACCAAGTGGACTTGGAAAGGACCTCGGGCCTGGGAAGAGATTGCCTTGGTAATAACCTCTCAAGATCCTATGGAGGGGACTCAGGTAAGCTGTATCCAAGTACTTGACACACAGAGACTATGAGTGTAAACATGAGTTTTGTTTTAAGCCACCAAACTTACCATGCTTTGTGAACCAGCACTAGGGAACTAGTAAGCCACTATGAGTTTGAAATATTCTGTAGCAAAAAGTTAGAACAACCCAATAAACCCATATGGACATTTGAGAGAGGGAAGTGCAGTGTTTAAGATCATGGACATAGACCTGGATTTGCTTTCCAACTCTGCTCCTTTCTTGCCTCATGGTCTTGGCAAACTTACTTGTTCTCCCTGACCCTCGGTTTCTTCATCCTCCACACTAGGAAAACAAGGGGATTCATACCTAGGACAGTGGTGGAAGTAAAGCAAAAAGATGGGGGTATTCCAAATGCATACACCTGTCAGGACAAATGATAGATACAACTGTATTGAGAAGGAAGACAGGATGACAGAGAGGGAGTAGCTGTGTGGTCACATCTCAGAGGGCTCCTGTCACCATCTCCCATGTAACCCCAGGCAACGAAGAGCATCATCTCCGTGCCTTGGTGTCACCATCTTTGACATTTTTAAAAACGTGATTTCCTATTATAAGAGCTCGTGTGTAAGGCCCGAGAGCTGCCTCAGAGATTCGAGTTACCATCCATGGCCTGCTTGAGGCTCTTTTCTGGGCATTTTGTCCCTGAAGGTCAAGTGCAGCCCTCACCTGCTGTGGGCAATGAGTCCTACCTCAAGGCCATGGAGCGTTTTTGACAAGGCCGACAGAAGTGCCTGGAACCCTCCAGGGCAAGAAAGGAATAAGGGCACCAGTAATGGTTCAAAGATCCAGAGAAACAACCACTGTCATGACCCTAATTTGAACTTGGCAGTGGCCGGAGCTACCAATGATGACCCTCTTCTTGGGGAAGAGGCACCCCTGGATCGTTCCATGGATGATGAGGGTTTATGCTCTTCATTGTCACTGAAAGATATCACTTCAAGACCTGTAGGACTTGGAAGCATGGGGCTGAGGAGGGGCACAGATTTTCTGGGCACAGAAATGGAAGGGGCTGTCTGTGGCCCAGTAGGGAAGGCTGAACTCAGTGCCATCTGCAGAATGAAGAAGCCTCGCCTTGGGAGCCTGGCTGTCTTGGGTAGAGAAGATCATTTGCCTTGTATCTTCTTCCAGCAAAAGCAAACTACCTTGAGAGGCCAGGCTCCTACCAGGAGGGGCGCCAAACCCTTGTTGAGTTCCTGGTTGATTGTTGTGTGCTTGGTTCATTCAGTCCTACGACTGGGTTTGCTCTTGATTCTACCCTGCCTACCCCTTCACCTCTAGCTCTCTGTTTGCATCTTGTTTATTACAGAAGTTTTTGCAAGCTGCCTAAAACTCATTGTGGATTGAAACAACTAATTAAAAAAAATACTCAGAGCTAGGCATTATTAACCCTGTTTTATCAATAAGAAGACTAGAGCATCAAGAATAATTTGCCTGAGGCCAGGGGCTACTGAGTAGTGAAGGCCCAATTTCAGACTTTATCTGCGAAAAGTTCCAAGCCCTCCTCCTACCTCCCCTACCTTCCCCGTTATGACAGCCAATCATCATTGCAGAGATCCTTGAGTGCAGGTTTATTTTTGCACATAGGACCCTGTTCCTGGTTTACAAGCCTGCAAAGAAGGCTTTTAATTTCCCCACTTACACGTGAGAGGATGGGGTGACCTCTAGGGAAGCCTAGGAGACTGCTCAAGGTCACTGGCCAGGAGTGAGCAGCGGGATTGAGCTCAAGTGGAGGCCAAGTCTTTCTAAAGCCTAGTCTGTCTATATGCATGGCTGCTGGGTTCCATCAATGGAAAAAACCCAACATCATCAGTCCCAAAGCAGACAGTGGGTGGAGCACTACAGGTGGCACTAATGGGGCCTCTTCCAGAGCCTCGAAGTTTATCCAATTTTGGTATGTAGCATTACCAGTGCGCCAATGTAGCAGCCCACATACCTGTGTTGTTGTTGTCGTCATTGTTGTTAGGTGCTATCAAGTTTTGTCTGACTCGTAACAGCCTTCCTAGGGTTTTCAATGGCTGATTGTCTCGGGATTGCCACGGGAGTGGATTGCCATGTCCTTCTCCCAGCATCCCTATGTACCATCTTCATATGCCATTTCAGCGTTCCATCCTACTGTACCTTTGTTACATTCAAGTGCTGGGTACCTGTGATCCTGCATTCCATCCCAGCATACCTGTATACCACCCTAGTATACCGTGTACCCTCTCAGTTCTCACTCCTGCAGGTACCATCCTGTGTATCTACGTGCCATCCTAGTAAACCTGTGTTCCAACTAGTGTAGCTGTATACCATGCTGCTGTGCCTGTGTACTGATGGGCACACCATGTACCATCTCAGCATAATCGTGTACCATCAAGTGTAGCTGGATGCCGTCTTGGACCACCTGGCTATTACCCCAGTGGACCATCACAGAAGACCTGTGTTCTATCCCAATGCATCAATGTTCTAGCCCCACACTGGTGCCATGAAATCAATAACCATACTTAGTTTGCTGGATCTGTGCTGCATGAATAGTTTATTTTCAATGGTAGAATCAGCATGAGTTTTAAGACCTGCCAGTTCGCTGCTCTGGTTCTGTACTTGTGTGGAACTTGCCAGGGAGGGACCATCCTTACAGGCTGTGAGAGCCTCATTCACAAAGGATGAGCTCCATGCTCACAGTAGGAAGTCAGCCTAGCCAACTCCCCTGAATCTGAGGGGAAGTCAGACAGTTACACAGACTATATCACTGAGTCTAGGAAGAATCCTGGGCTGGGATTTAGCTCAGTTGGTCGAGTGCTTCTCTGCTCTCTCTGAGGCCCTGGATTCAATCCACAGCACCCCCAAAATGGGAGAAGGACCCGGAAACCCACTCCCAAAACAATCTGCCATGAAAAACCCTATGAACAGTAGAAAAGAACCGACACAGTGCCAGGTGTGTCACAGTGTTGGGGAGTGTTTCATTCTGCTGTACATAGGGTCACTATGAGTCAGACCCGACTCGATGGTAACAACAGAGGAGAGAAAGGAAGGAAAGAGACTATTAAGCACTAGGGTCTGTGCTGGGCTGTATACCAGTGGGTTAATTCTGCTGCCTATTGGCACTGTTGACCCGATTTTAAGGTGAGAAAACTGATGATCAGAAAAATTGCTACTTGGCTTAAATAGCAGGGCTAATTAGAATAAATGTCAGCCTAGCATTTGAGCCAGGTCTTTACAGCTCAAATGCTCACAGTCCTACACTACCTTCTACAGGTTCCCAGTGGTCAACCGACTAGGAGTTTGGCAGCCGATCAGAAGGGTCTTGGCATCCCCACCTGGGAAGATTTCCTGGTCGTTCTCTCAGGTCTAGCTCCAGGGGAAAAGAGGAATAGACTTTTTGGCTTGTCCCCAAACATACCTTGCCTGCTTTGCTTGCTCTGTCTGAGACCCCCGCTCGCAGAACCTCTGTTTCTATAGGATCACCTGAGACCCATGCGCCGCTGCTGGGCGGTTGAAATCCCGCGCTACGCAGAAGGGACTGCTCAGACTCCCCAATTAGTAACATGTTGTCGGTTTCAATTCTTTTCCAGCTGAAATTGGGCAGGCAGAACCCTCAGCTGAGGTAAAAGACATTTTTTTTCAAAACTCTTCTACAAAACAGATTTTTAATTGGCTTGGATTTTAAAATAAAAAAGGTAGCTGCAAGCAAACTGGCATGACCCAGATTGGGACGAACAGGGGAGGAAGGAGGAAGGAAGTGGAAAGGGGTCCTCCTCTGAGACAGGGGTGGAGAGTGTGGCCATTGTCAGGCAGGGGGAAAAGTGCCCTGTAGCCCTGGGCTTCCCAGCCTCCAGGTGAAGACGATGTACTCTGTCCCTCGTTCAGACGCTTTGCTAGTTTTCACTATGGGGAGAGGGCAGGAGTGGGGTGGGGGTTGTGTGTCTGGGGTGGGAGCTCAGAAGCCACGTGCAGAGGTAGAACTGGGCAGGACCAGCGTGTAGGTGTGGGGTCGGGGCACCATGAGCTACTGCCTATGTCCTAGCCAAGCAAGCCAGGGAGGTAAGTATAGCAGACGCCACTATGTGTTCACCAAATCTGGGTTCCTGTTCAAAGAAAATAGCTAACACTACATTTCCCAGCATCCCTTTCAAGTCAGATAGGACCACGTGACCTGGTTCGGGCCAATAGAATGTGACTGAAGGCAAAGATGCCTTTTCCAACCTTGGCCATAACAATTTTCTGCTGGAATCTTTTCCTTCTCTTTCTCCAGTGACTGGCTGAATAGAGAGGAGAACAGAGAGCTAAGAAAAAGGCACAGTCATGCTCTGGAGTCTTGGGGCTCCCACTCTGAGGTCCTCCACCCAACCAGGAGCACCTTCATGGAATACTGTCTGCTAAAAATTGACTTTTTCTCCATCAGTCTTTAAAACACATCTGTTATCTACCATGACCATTAAGTGAGAATTGTCAAGTACAAAATAGCATACTTAATGTAAGAACTGATGTAGGGAACTTTGTTGTTGTTGGTGGTGGTGGTGTTGGGTGCCATCGAGTCAGTATCCAGCTCATAGCGACCCTCATAGGGTTTTCAGTGGCAGACTGTTTTCAGGATTGCCTTGGGAGCGATTGCCAGGTCCTTCTCCCATTTTTGCTGTGCTGGGAATTGAACTTGGGACCTCAGAGACTGCAGCACAGCGCTCTACCAATTGAGCTAAATCCCAGCCCCATAGGGAGCTTTAGCGTCTTTAATTAGATAAAATAGTTAGATATGGAGGTGGGGGCAAACTAGGTAAGTCCCCACAACAAGCATAGGAGAATAAGCTTTTCAAAGAAGTCTGGACTGCACACAAGCTCTTTATCAGGAAGGCCCTCACTACCTCCCCCTTCTTCCCCTCCTGTCCATCATCATGGTAAGCATCGCTCCAGGGCCCTAAGATTTTCTCCACCCCAGGTCTAATGCCAAGCAATTTCCCTGTTTGCTTTCTTTCATTTCTCTCTATCCACCTTTGAAGGAGATACTGCTACAGTCCTACTTTGCAGATGAGAAGAGCCAGCCTGACAGTAATCAAGTGACTTGCACAATGTCACCAAGCCACCAACTTTGCCCATATGACACCAAAGTCTGGCTTTTGGCCACTGTGAATAGTGCTCCGTCTCTGGTCCACCCCAGTCTTTCCCTCTCCCTACCCCGAACAATTCCATTCATCCATCTATTCATGCATCCATCCATCACTCACACATCCATCCATCTACCCACCCATATAGCCCTGTGCTCATCCATCCATCCATCCATCCATCCATCCACGCATCATCCATCCACCATCCATCCATCCATCCATATATCTACCCATCCATCCATCCCTCTGCGGACCCACCCAACCATCCATCCATCCACCATCTATCATTCGCCCACCATTCATCCCTCTATCTGTTGATTTACTCATACCCACACTCTGGGTTCCCTCTGCCTCGCAGACCCAGCACAAGCCCCAACACTCTAATGATGAGCAAGACCATCTCGAGAAGCACCCATCTGAGTAGAAGAGACAGTCACGGAGAGGTGTCAATGCAACCGCACATACACAAGGCCATCATGAAAGCAGGGGGCAACCTGCTCAAATCGTGGGCAAATTATTCTGACCCAACTCTGGAGGTGATCCTGGAAGATTGCTGTTGTTGTTCAACCCCTGGAAGATTACAAACAGAAGGTGGGGGTTGAAAGCAGGAAACACTGGGTCTTGGTGTTGGATCTGGGAAGGGAGCAGACAGGAAAAGCAGTGTGGAAAGCGTTTGTAACTGCAGAGAGGTGGACAGACGCACAAGGCCCTTAGTAAAGAGGCTTGACTGACTTTGGTTTTGAGCATGACTCACCCCGGTTATGGAATGGAGCTGGGATTTAGCTCAGTTGGTAGAGCGCTGCTCTGCAGTCTCTGAAGTCCCAAGTTCGATTCCCAGCACCACAAAAATGGGAGAAGGACATGGCAACCCACTCCCAAGGCAATCCTGAAACAATCAGCCATTGAAAACCCTATAAGGGCCGTTATGAGTCAGAGACTCAATGCACCTAACAACCTCCTTGTTAGGAACCACCCACCTTCCCAATACAAGGACCCCACAGTGCTATGGGTTTCATCTCCCTCGGATGTTCTGGGCCTTCCCCTTCTCCTTCCTCCCCTCTCTGGGCACGTACTTCCTCTGCAGGGGAAGCACAGCGTTCGAGGCTTTGGTGCCTCTCCAGTGCTCCAGGTGGATCCTGGCTGCTCCTTCTGCCTCCAGCCTGCAATCTCTGTGCTGATGGAGCGATTGGAAATCAACAACCTGCTCTCTTATAAAACCAGAGCTGGCCGCTGCATGCCAAGCGATGCTATCAATTGATTAACACGGAGCCTGCCAGCTTCCTGCTGGAGAGGAGGGAGCACGAGCTGACAGGGAAGGCTCCAGTCCCCTATGGAAATGAGGAGTCTGTCACCTCTGTAGCAACCTGCTCCTTCCCACAGGCTGTCAAACTTTCTGGGCTCGTTTCTGCACCATAGTGCAGAGTGGCGCATGCTCACAGCACTGACCTGCCCCAGGACGGGGCAGTGGCTGCAGGAGAGAATCACCAGGCTGCAAGTGACCTGCTCCTGTCTCTCACTGTGCATCAGGAAGGGTCCTGCGGTGGGGTGGGGACTGCTCACGGCGGATGCCAGAGCAACGCCTCTTCCTTCCTTCCTTCTTTCTTCCCACCCTCCTTTCTTTCTTTCCTTTCTCTCTTTCTTTCTTTCTTTCTTTCTTTCTTTCTTTCTTTCTTTCTTTTTTCCTTTCTCTCTTTTTCTTTCCGTCTTTCCTCCCTCCCTCCCTCCCCTCTTTCTTCTTTCTTTCTCTTTCTTTCCATCTTTCCTCCCTCCCTCCCCTCTTTCTTCTTTCTTTCTTTCTTTCTTTCTTTCTTTCTTTCTTTCTTTCTTTCTTTTTCTTTCGTTCTGTCCTTCCTTCCTTCCTTCCTTCCTTCCTTCCTTCCTTCCTTCCTTCCTCCCTCCCTTCTTTCCTTCCTTCCTTCCTCCCTCCCTTCTTTCCTTCCTTCCTTCCTTCCATCAATAAGCGTGTACAAGGCCTCCATGCCAGTGTCGCAGGCTGTAGAGACACAGGCTAGGAAGGAGAAGGGACAGGAAAAGAAAGGGGCAAGTGCAATGGAAGAAGGAAGGTGGGGAAGAGAAGGGACGAAGCCATCTTTATGCCATCCTGGCACATTGACGTGGGGCAGGGGTGCTGGGGGACAGTGTAAAATGAACCTGAAGGGCCAAGGGGAAGAGGCAGAGAGTGGGCAGGAGAGACCAGTCAGGAGGCTCCTGTGGGTATGAAATTGAGCCTTGTCCCATGTCCCTGCTCCTGCAGAGTAAGAAGAGGTGCAATGATCTTGCTCAAAGGAGGGGTTAGGGGCTCGCTCTCCCCTCCCCCTGAGGTCAGGGCAGCTGGCACAGGGCGGGGGCAGAGCTGGGGGGATGGGCTTGGGAGCCTGAGGAGGCAGGGTCAGGTCTCCATCCTCCAAGCTGTGCTACAGGGATGATAAGAGGGGGGTCCTTGGAGCTTGCCCCACCCGGTTCCCAGGAGCCCAGGTAGGAATGGGAGTCCCCCCTCAGGGAGCAGAGGAGGGTGCTGGGTGGGGAGGGGGCACCGGGATGAGAAGGCTCAGGACAGAAATCCAACAAGCAGGGGCCAGGTGCTTCCTGGGCTGCTTCAGGTCCCTCTCTCCTGAGGGCCCAGGCCACTTGGCATTCCTTTACGTAGTGAGCTATTGTCCACTGTGTTCCCCCTGGGGGACAAAGGACCAGGACGAGGGTGAGAGACCAAGCAATGCCCCTTACCAAGCAAACAGTACCACTTAGGTCCCCAGAACCCAAAGGAATCCCCTTCTCAGCAGGCGCACTGTGAGAGTGACAGCAGGCCTGGGGTGGGAGATGCTCCTAACGCCACCAGTGTAGGACTGCACAGCCTCCCCCCCTCCCCCACTGGGCTCTTGCTCCTCCTCGCCAACCCCCAGAGCCAGAGGGCTTGGGAGCCAGGCCCGGGGCAATGGAGAAAGGAGTGGAGCCAGGCTCTTTGCCGAGGACCTCAGAGGTGACTGAGCTCCTCGGGCCACTCACATGCACCTGCTGGGCGATCGCCAGGTCCAGCTCTGCCCACAGCTCAGCGCTTCTGCGCCTGGTCTGCAGGAGGTGAGGGAGGGCAGGCGGCCTCCCCCAGGGAATGCTCAGGAGGAGGGCAAGCGGCTGCTTGGGGTGGTGTCTGCCACGAAGGAGGAGTCTCGACGCCCCTGGGTGTTCCAGCTGTGGGAGACAGTCTCCATGGATAGCCAGGCTGGGCCACTTGATGGCTAGCCAAACTGAGGGGCTGGTGTCTGGGGACAAGGGGACGTGTGTGAGGTCATGCCTGTGTATGCACGTGGGTGGTTTCATTTATTGAAAGTTACTCAACAGAGAAAGAACCTGAGGGTCTGGCCTGGCAGAGGCTGATGTGGCTGAACAGGACTGAGACTCAGGCCACTTTGTGTCTTGGATCACAAGCCCTGGCCTCCCTGGGCAACTGCCCCACGTCCCTGCACTTCAGTGTATTATCTATAAAAATAGATGTTGTACTTGTTTGCCTGGTGAGGCTTTTATGAAAATTAAGTCCTTTGACATGTGAAAAGATTTAGAATGAGAGATAGTATACAGTAGACATGTCATAAATGTTTGTTTCCTGCAGGAACAGTGATCTCTTCTTCAACCATCTTTAAACCTCACCTTTTCCACTGACTTGCTATGTGACCATAGATAAGTGTTGAAACCTCTCTGTGCTACAATTTCATCACCTTTGAAAAGGAATAATAATGTCTACCTCACAGGCTGTTTGGGAATAAATAACACATTTATGGTGCTAGGACAGTGAGTAACACCCAGTTAAGTACTACCTTTTCCATTTATTCCACCTACTTGTTATTATTTTATGACTATTTATTTCTCCCACATATCTGTGGCTTGTCCTGCTGTGGGACCCTTGCCTATTACTGTGATGCTGAAAGCTATGCCACAAGTATCTTAGATACCAGCAGCGCCACCCATGGTGGACAGAGCTTCTAGACTAAGACAGCCTAAGAAGAAAGACCCAGCAGCACACAACTGAAACAATTAGTCATTGAAAACCCTATGAGTAGCAGAGAAGCACTGTCAAATAGACTGACAGAAAATGAGCTCCCCAGGCTGGAAGGCATTCAAGCAATGTCTGGGGAAGAGTTGACTTCTCAAAGAAGAGTGAGCCTTAATGATGGGAATGGCATAAAGCCCCTGGGACCTCCAGTTGAGAATGGGGCACAACTCAAAATGAAAAGAAGCACAGTGGCTGAAACAATGGGCTCAAACATAAAATAAAGATCATATGTGTGACACAGTGTCAGATAGTGTTTCATTCTGTGCACATGGGATTGCTATAAGTCAGATCCCACCTGACAGCACACAACAACAACATTTATTTATTTATATGCTTATCTATTTATCTTAACATAGATGGTCTGATTCTCCAAGTACGTTTTGATGCTCCCTGTGGACCATCGCTGAGATTTATCATTCTGAAAATCTCTTTCTGAACCTAGCATATAATGCAAGTGCTCTAAATGTGCTCCGATTACAGGCTGGATTTAGTTGAATTCAGTCCACGAAGACAAGCTGACAATGTGAAACAATGAAACGCTATAAGAAAAGGGCTTTTGTTTTTTAATCTCTCTTGAAAAAATTTTAGATTAGATGATTTAAAAGCACCATTAAACTCACAGTGTGTCTTCTTGGAGCAGGAAGATCTACTGGTTCCCTCCTGAACCTCCCTTCTCTCCAAAAGACTTAATACAACTAAAAGCAGTACATAGACTTGCTGTCTGGCCAAAGAGAAGCGAGTCGAAAATGGTCCATGGGCAGCCAGCGGCTGGCAGAGAGCATATGAATGAATTAGCAAATTAACGGAGACAAGTTCTGCTGAAAAACTAATAAAACATCCATCCGATAATGGGATAGATTCTTAGCTGATGAGACTCGCTGGGATTCTTGCAGACAGAATCTGGAGCAGTGTGGAAAATGGGGGGCAGGGAATTTTGGAAGCTTATTGATTGCTCCAACACGCATGCCAGGGAGAAGGAAAGGTCAGAGAAGATAATAAAGCTGGCTATGGAGCACCTTGCGCGAGTCTCTGATATCCATCGCTTCTCTGCTCACCCATGCCCTTGCTCCAGCTCAGGAGACACTCATTCGATTTGGGGATCATCCCTTTTGGTTTTCAGAGGCAGAAGTGTGGTGATGGGCCGGAGAAGCATTTCTTATGGCCCTGTAAGTCAAAATGATTAACGCTAGAGGATGAGAGCCTGCAGCTGTAGCCCTGTGGCATCTGATCCCATCAGATCTCGGAAGCTAAGCAGGGTCGGGCCTGGTTCGTACCTGGATGGGAGACCACCGCCTGGGGACACCAAAAGCTGTAGGCTTGGGAGAAGGACCTGGCAACCCCCTCCCAAAAATCAATCTGCCATTGAAAACCCTATGAACAGCAGAGAAGCACTGACAGTAGTGTTTCCCCTGTTGTACAGAGGGTCGCTATGAGTCAGGTACCGACTCGACGGCACCTAACAAAGAGGATGAGAAACGAAGTTCCATGAAAGGAACAACCTTCACCATGGCTGTTTCTGCTCATCTTTTGAAATGGTTTTGAAGATGATGGTCTGGGCATCCTGATCTGTTAAACATTTCTTGAAAAATCTCTGGATAATCTGAATAAATACAGATGCTTATCAGGACTAAAATGCAAACATCTCACCCAAGGACTGATTTCACTCCCACTGGCTTTCAGTACCTACGTTGTAGGAAACGTGAGCTCTGTGAGAGAGAAAACAGGGTTTCCAGTATACAGGGGTTCTGTGGACAAACATGTTTTGTTAATGCTTATTTAAGCTAAATGGCTAGTATTACAGCAGGACTTATCAGTGCTTTTAATGCTCTAATTCATGATGAGCATTATGAGCCTCCAAGATGGAGACACTGCATGAAATACTTCTTAAACTCACTCGATCGCCAGCTACCCTTTGCAAGCATTCAGAAGAATCAGTAACTGTGCTGAAATAAATAAATCCTTATTGCTACTCACCCTAAGTAACTACATCTGCTGGTGTGAGAAATATTCTTTCTCACATATCAATGATTATGACTGTTCTTGGGTCATCTGACTCTTCCAGGGCCCCCTCCACCTTCCACAAAGTGTATTTTGAGTGGAACAATTAACATATTTAAGGCAGTCCATCCTAAGTCTGCTGTCCAGATTTCGTACAGTTCAATGCAGGGATTTCCACTTAGTGGCAAGCGGGACAGAAGTGAGAAACTTCAGATTTCTCTCCTTTTTGGAAGAATGCCTATTAAAATCTCCATAAAACATTGCTTCCTGTACTTTCACCAAGACCTTGTAACTAGGGCCCAGTTGGTTACAGAACCTCCAGCTTTCCATGCTAAGCCAGGTCTCTAAGGATGAGCCAGGGTGAAAAACACATGCTGCGTGATTCTGGCAAGCTCGACTTCAGGCAAAACCAATCTGTGACAATAGAAGTCAGAATGGGCATTATTGGAGGGAAGCATTCTCCACATGGGGGACTAAGGGAGCCCTCTGGGGTGCTGGGAATATTCTATATTCTAAACTGAGTGGAGGATGCAGGGATTATGCATATGGAAAAATTCATTGAGCTGTTATGCCCTTAAGAATTGTAAACTTAATTGCACTGTTTCGTCTTAATTTAAAAAAAAAAGTCAGAAAGAACTAGATTGGCTAAAAGAAGGCATATTTTCTGTTTGGGGCAGCTTTGATTTTTTTTTTTTTTTTCTTTTTTCAGTACTGGAGGTTGAACCCAGGGCCGTGTGCACGCCAGGCAAGTGCTTCACCACTGAGCTGCACCCCCAGCCCCTTGTTTATTTATTTATTTTTATCTTGAGCCAGGGTCTTGCTAAGTTATACCGGCTGCCTCTGGCCTCGAACTTGTGGTCCTGCTGCCTCTGCCTCTTGAGTTGCTGGGATTACAGGCCTGCATCACCATGTCTGGCTTGAAAACTTTTTAAATGAAGAGAAAGAAGAGAAGGAGCCACTTTGCCCATTTAGGGCCACTCAGAGACATGCATAATTCTCAATGTCCCCACTGGGGGAAAATTCTATTTCATTACCCAGAATACAAAAGGTTATTGGAGAGGAAGGCAGGGAATGAGCTGGCTCTCCGTGTACATAGACCTACTGGTTCTTAGGTTGTGTAAACTGAACCGTTGGTGAGGACTTGAGGGGCTCTGGAGCACCCCAGTTCCTGGGGAATCTCCATGGGCTAAGAAGACTCTCCCTGGTGCTCCTGATGGTAAATAGCTCTGCTTCCTTGTTTGCATATGGATGAAACTTCCCGTCAGCATTGTAAATGAGAGTCTTTCCATGCAGAGGATGAGGCTGGTGTGCACCCCGCTCAGATCCAGAAGATGGCAGGAAATTAGACAGCCTGTCGATCCAGTTATCCAAGAAGGATGCGGTTGCAAATCAGCGGGAGAAGCATTTGCATTGAGATCGAAAAGTTGAAGCCTCAGGACATAAAACATCTGTCCCTGGAGACCCTGGGTGGCGCGTCCGTGTGCCAGGCGCTGCCTCTGTGGATCACTCATCCTGCCTGGTCTTGCTTAGGAAAGCAGGCGGAGAGCACGCGGCTCGGCCTGGGGAGCACCCTCTGAACCTGCTTCTTCTAGGGGTGGAGGCAATGAAACCTCTGGGGACTTCCGGGGACCATCATGGAGGGAAGCACGGCACAGGGGGCATCCAGAAAGATTAGGTGCTCTTCCTTCACCCCTTCCCTTTCAGGTGCAACTGGGGTGGGCCCTGGTGAGATTGCCTAGGGGGGATGGGAGCGTGGGCCTGCACCCAGCCCTGAGTGGCCCTGGGTAAGTTCTGGAACCCCCAGAAGCCTGTCACACCAACTCAGGACCGATATTCTCTAGAATGTCACAGGACAGGCTTCTGGTGCCATGTCTCAAAATAAAAATAAAAAATAAAAGAGGGGCTGGGCTGCTGATCAGAGTTAGAGCATTCGCCACCCAAGGTCCTAGGTTCCATCCCCCCATACCTCAAAAAAAAAAAAATACCACAGATCTGTACACATTGGCATGGACAGATGCCAGGGAACAGAAAATATATGCACAGGCGTGAACATATAAACCTTGGAACAACATACGCCAGTATTGGGAAAGATCACCGAGTACTTGCGCTTTCTAAGTTCCGTGCATTGAGACCTATAGAAATCTATTTGTTCCGTAATGAGAACAAAATGGTGATGATCCTGAGGTGACGGTGACACAAATCTGATGTTTCTCACTGTCCCGATTCGCTCCTGAACTGTCATGCCCAGGCGCCAGCTTCAGTGACAAGGGGAAAGATGGAGCGGGGACCGGCACGGTGGTTTCCTAAGGACGTTGGATTGAATTATCGTCACAGGAAGAGTCCCAATTGTGATAATGAAGCGAAACACGAGGCGCAGTTCGAGGAATCGTGTTAGGAACCAGAGGAAATGGCCACAGGAATCTATAAATGGATCCGTGTCGCATGCGGTCCTCGCACAGAGAGGCTGGGAATGGGAAGGGAAGTCAGCTGGGGAGGACAGGCGGTGAGGGAGCCCCTGGCCAGACGCTCCCGGCATGGGCTGGCTCAGCAGCCCAGAGCAGTGACAAGGACCAGACACAATGGCCTCAGCAGTCTCACACGCAGAGTAAACGCCAACCTGAGCAAGCAGCTTGGGCAGCTGTGGGCTGAGCGCACAGTAGGGCCTCATGAAATCAACCAGGATGCAGATGGGAGCACAGAGACCCTGTCTGCCCCCTGCAAACAGGCAAACGCAAGCCTCTCCCTCTGGGCTGTGATGGCAGGCTCTTGCTCAGGGGACACAGGAAAAGGACTGAGATCCAGCCTTCCAGCCTAAGGCCCAATCAATTCTGAAGTTGTCATCCCACGGCCCTGTGTCTCCCTAGTGCCATCAATCACCGGCATCCTGTGTGGAACCTCAGCTTCCCACCCCTGGTGTCCCCGGCTTCCCAGCTGTAAATGAGCCTGGATTTGCATGCATTGCTGCCACACTCAGACGCCCGACAGCCAGCAGGTAACAAAATAAAAAATGTTCTGCTCCGGACGAGTAAATTAGGCCGACTGATGAGCAATTTTTCTTAAGAGGATTTGCTTACCTAAACCCAATAAACCAAGCCCTGAAAAGTCGCATCCTATCAGGCGGACACCTGCTCATGTAAGCCTGGGGATGGAGCTGGCTACCGAGATAGGAAGTAGGAGGTGGAGAATCTCTTCATGTGAGAACAGCAGAGGAAACAGGCAGATTAGTGACAAGAAACTTACACCTAATCTGGTCACACGGCAACCGTCGGCCCGGCCAGACCATCAAAGCAGCGTATCTCCCCTGTCCCTCTCTTTTTACAAAGCTGGGAACCAGGAGGAAAGGCTGGAAGGGCCCCAACCCAAGGGACTAATTCAGCAATTAAAAGTCAAGCCTGGAATACTTTTCCCCAAGTCAACACATCTCTGACTCCATTGCAAAGGTCTTTGTGCATAAGAGATCCTATTGGAAAATAAAGCAAAATGTCCCCAGGAGGTAGAGGGGATTGGGGTGTGGGCATTGAGGCCAGGATGCCTGACTGTGCCCAAACCCACCCAGCCCCAGCAGCCCTCCTGCAATCAAATGACAAGAACATCTTCACAGAGGTGCTTGTTACACGTTTCTTAGGCCTGCTTGAGGCTGGGATGAGGGCAGTACACAAGACACAAAGTTTAAGGGAGCACCACGAATCCAAATTATAACTAATGCCCCCCCCCAGATCAAAATGAAGGCAAAGCAGCCCATGATGAGAAAAAAGAGAATGGTAAATAAAGACAGGATCAGACTCTGCATTTGCATAATCTGTTTTATTCATCTCCGCCTGGCTCCACCCCTGAAACTATTGTCTCTAGTAAAAGAAAAAAATAAGGTAGTTTGGACCCTGAGATTCCCCTGCCCCGGGTATAAACCAGACAGAAATGCACAGGTAGCGTGTTCATGAAAACACATGCACAAAAACATCACAGCACCACCATCCACAAAAGCCCCAAGGCAGAAACAACTGAAATGCTCATCATCCGATAAAAGGTTAAGTCCACTGGGGACTATTCACATCATTGCAGTCTGTCAGTGAGAATAAACCAAGTCTTGCTACCAGCATGATGCAATGGCTCTCACAAACGTACAGCTGAATGAGAAGGCTGGCACACAAAAGAACATTCTACATGATTCCATTTACATAAGTTACAAAAATTGGCCCAAATCTTCTTGGGTGTTAGAGTTAAGATGGCGATTATGGGGGGGGGGCAGGGGGAGGGGTTGGGAGGTGGGGCATGAATTGGTGCATAGCGGGTTATTGTGTATGACCTGACACAGGCACTAGTTATATGGGGTTTTCACTTTGTGAAGATCAGTTGATTTTTGTTCTTCAATGAGAAGATTGCTTAAAGATATTTTTAAAAGGGCGGAGTTAATGGCAGCCAGCCTGCAGCCATACCACTATGACATCTGATCCTATTAGGGTTGGGCCTGGTGAGTCCTTGGATGGGAGACATAACACATAACACTCAGGAAATTCCAAGGTTTCAGAAGCTCTTGGGCCAGGAACCAGGGTAAGAGACCAAATATATATTTCTTATTCTGTCACAATCTCTTTTTGCCATGTAAGGTGACATGTGCATAGGTTCCAGAGATTAGAGCACAGACATTTTGGAAAGCCTTTATCCTGTCTGCCACAACTGTAAAAATTGATCTTTTCTCCTCATCTTTTATACTATCTCAGCCTTTGACCTTTAAAATTCTCCAGGTTCATTTATGCTGAAGGAAGAAAAGAAATAAGATACACAGAAGACTTCTCTAAGAAACAGAATCCTTCTCAATATTAGTTCCTTTATTCAACAAACACTGAGCCCTATCACATGTCAACTTGAATTTTAGGCACGATAGACATAGTGTGGAATTCTAGAGTAAGCTCTCCCTTTATGGAATTTCTATTTTAGTAGGATAGTGATGGTACACAAATAAGTTATTAAAATAAGTAGTTTGATAGGCTTCTAAAATGGCTCCCAATCATTCCCACTGGATGACTCCTCATTTAGGTCATGAGATGGCCTCCAACTTGACCACCATTTTTCTTGCAGTGATATACAGGATCTAGCTAAACCATACCCGAGCTCCTGATGCACAAAAATTATAAGATAATAGTATTATTGTAAAGCTACTATGCATTGAGGTACTTACTACATGATAGTAGCTAATAGTGTCAGATGGGGATATCTTAACAGAAAGATATAGCAAGGAAGGAGACTAGGGGATTACAGAGTAGAGTTGAGCTGCATTTTGGAAAATGGTCATTTGGGAAGGTTCCATTATGATATCATAACAAATACAGGACTCAAGAAAGGCTTCTACTGAAGCCCAATGGAACAGATTTGAAGACCAAGAGATATACCCATGGAACTATAGGCACATGATTTTTAACAAAGGGGCTAAGAATGTTCAGTGGAGAAAAGATAGCCTCTTCAGAAAATGGTGCTGGGAAAATTGGATCTGCATCTGCAGAAAGTTGAAAATAGGCCCATATCTCTCAATTTGTACAAGAGTCAATTCAAAATAGATAAGAGACTTCAACGTACAACCAGAAGCCTTAAAACTACTAGAAGAAATGATAGCAAACATGCTCTACTACATAGGCATAGGAAAGTATTTCTTTAACAAGACTCCAATCATCCAGGAAATGGCACCAAGAATTTACAAATGGGATTACATGAAATTAAAATTTTCTGTACAGAAAAAGAAACAATCAACAAAGTTAAGGAAGAGCCCACTGAATGGGAGAAAAATCCTTGCATCTTACACATCTGATGGAGGACTAATTTATGAAATATACAAAGAACTTAAGAAAGCAAATCTCAAGACAACAAATAACCCAATACATAATTGGGTAAAGAAAATGAACAGGCAGTTCTTAAATGAAGACATTCATAGGGCTAAGAAACATATGAAAAAAATGCTCAATATCCCTAACCATTGTTGTTGTTGTTAGGTGTCATTGAGTTGGTGTCCAACTCATAGTGACTCCACATACAACTGGTGAAACACCATTGTCAATGCTTTTCTGTTATTCATAGGGTTTTCAATGGCGGATTGATTTTTAGGAAGTGGGTTGCCAGGTTCTCCCAACTCTAGCCATTAGGGAAATGTAAATCAAAACAACACTGGGATTTCATCTAACTTCAGTAAGCATGGCTAAGGTCAACAAAACAAATAATAACAAATGCTGGTGGAGGATGCAGAGAAAAAAAGGAATGCTTTTACACTGCTGGTGGGACTGTAAATTAGTTTAACCACTTTGGAAATAAATATGGAGATATCATAAAAACTAAGAGCAGAACTGCCATATGACCCAGTTATACTACTCCTGAGAATATACCCAAAGGGAGACAAGTCATCATACCACAGAGACACTTCCATCTCCATATTTAATGCAGCACTCTTCACAATCACAAGGATATGGAACCAACCAAGATGTCCACCAACAGAAGAATGGATATAATAAAACTGTGGTATATACACACGATGGAATATTACATAGCAATAAAAAAGAATGGAATAATGTTATTTGAAGCAAAATAAATGGAACTGGAGAATATCATCTTAAGTGAACAAACACAGGCATAAAAAGAGAAATACCATATGTTCTCACTCATATGTGAGAGCCAAATCTTACTTAAAGGAAGAAAAAAATTAGACATATGTAGATATATAAAAATGAACAACCAGACTTAGCTAAAAAGGGAAAATATAAGCAGAGTAGAAAGAAGGGGGAAGGGACAAGCTAGGGGAAGTAATGGTTGTGGAAATCAGGAAGAGGGGAAATAATGTACTGGGATAGAGGGGAGAGGATAATCTCAATTTAAATGACTCATCTTTATGAATACATAGGGAAAATAAGGGAACATAAGCCAGAAATGCATTCGAGTTTTACCACATATAAATCAAAGAGTCCCATAAACTTTGTAAGTTGATGAAAGTGTAACCAAAAGCAATGTAATAGTTGCACAATGGAAATAGCAAATGCTGTATTAATCTGCACCCCACCACCATTTATCAGTAAAGGGGAAAAGAAAGAAAGGCTTCTGGGTAGCTGTAATTTCTGACAAGGGCGGGTTCTTCTGGCGTTGGACATCACGGTCAGCAAGCTGGGACCTGTCACACACAGTGAGTTAGTTTCAAAGACGCAAACTAAATTCCTTTACTGTGCTTTATTACTCTCCCTGCATGATACTCCTCGGGTTCTGTTATCACAGCTGCTACTAGAAATTCTCTGAGTTTTATTAACAGAGTGGTTTCTTGCTGTGGTATTATATAACATACCTTGTATATCTGTCTTCATCTATATGGATGGAGAATTCCATGTGGATTAAGTTTTCAAAGGCGGGAGTCCACATAAGGAAGCTCTTCTCTTCAAAATGCAGATGGTGGGGTCTAGACATGCTTGCCATGTGAACCTATTTAATAAACGAGGGGGCTAGGAACATAAACACAACCCTGGAAAGAAAGGAGGCTTTGCCTATGACATCCAGTGCTGTTTAATATGCAAATTCATCTCTACAGCAAAGTGTGTTTTGATTTCCCAGAATCTCATCCTCCAATCATAATAAATCCCTCTGATGATTATTTTTTTTCCTATGTAAGTTACAATTTAAGGCTGCACTCAGTAGCAGTGAGCCTGAGTATATTGGTAGATGTAACTCTTGGTCCTGGTTGAGGCAGAAACTTAAGTGAGTGTAACGATTTACACGATCAAATGAAAGCTTCTGAATAATAACAATAATAAAAACATTTCTCCTCTGTCTTCCAACTCTCTTAAGTCATTTAATGCCTCCACCAAAATGCAGTGCCAGCGGCTGTGTTTGAAAAGGCCTAAATGCTGGCACATAAATTCTCTCTCCCCTTGCGAAGGAAGTTTCAGAAACAGGCAAAGGATTAATTGACCTCTCCCATGCCTCCGAATCCCCATATTTAAAACAAAAAATAACACAGAAAGAAAAAAAGAAAACTGCTATTTTCTCTCCTGTAGGTACTGGCCACCCCTTGGAAGCCACCCCCCCTGGGAAGCCTCTCTCATCAGATGCTGCCTGTCCCTTTAACCCTCAACTTTCCCCTACCATGTCTCCCTTGTTCCTGTCACCTGTTAGTGCCTCCAGGAGACCTAGCTATGTTGCCATGGTTTAGAGAGGTGAGCAGAAATGCAGGGGCTCTTAAAGACAACTCCACCTACTGCAGCGAGAAGCTGTGCAGAGCTCCATGGCACAGCGGTGTGCTGGGCTGAATGTTTGCGTCCCCCTTGAAATTATGTGGAAGTCTAATCACCAATATCTTGGGATTAAGCTGCGAAGGCTTTAAGATGTGATTAGGTCATAAGAGTGTAGTACTTATGGATGGCATTAGTGCCCTTTTGATAGAGGCCCCAGAGAGCTGCCTTGTCCCTTCTACTGTGTGAGGACACTAAGCAGGGGCTATCCATGAATCAGGAAGTGGGCCCAAATCTCTTGGCACCTTGATTGTTGACTTTCCTACCTCTAAAACTGTGAGAAATTAATTCTGCCATTTATAAGCTACTCCGTTTATGGGATTTTGTTATAGCAGCTGAACTGACTGTGACACTCTCCAAAAAATATACCTGTGTCTTAACATGCAGAATCTGTGACTATTACCTTAGGTGGTAACAGACGTGAAGAAGTTAGGAATGTCGAGTTTTTTTCCCAGATTACCCAGCTTGGCCTTAAATGTAATCCGTGCATCCTTACACAGAGGCACAGAGATTTTAAAGACAGACACACAGAGGAGAAGGTGATAGGAAGACAGTGTATAGAGAGACGCAGGCATAAGCCAAGGAGTACCAACAGGAGCCAGAACTGGAGGGGATGAGGGCTGAATCCTCTGGAACCTCCAGAGGGAGCGTGGCCCCGCAAGCCCTCCACCTCCAAAACTGTTAGAGTATGAACTATTATTGCTTTAAGGGGTGCACCTCATGGTGATTGGTTTCAGCAGCTGAAGGAAAACAATACGAAAGCATTTGCGTGAAAGAGAGACAGAGACAGAGAGAGAAAGAGAGAGAGAGAGAGAGAGAGAGGCGCTGAGGACGTGTAAGCAATCATCCCGTCTACCAGCTCACGCAACAGTGTCTCCCAGCACTTGGTATTGTGCCCTTGGGGCTGGCCTGACCTCCTTATGCACAGTAGCCTCTGAGGTCCTGATGACCTAGCGATGAGTCACAACAATACCTCCATCTACGGAAGGCAGACACCGTGGGTTCCAGTCCGTGGGGGCAGGTTGAGCCAGCCTCTGGCCCCCAACGGCCCCCTTCCACTTCATTCTAAGCCTCTATCTCCTCTTGCTTCTTCCTCTAGCCTGGAATGAAGAGCCTGGATGACCTCATTGAGGGCCTGGGGGCTGCAGACAGACAAGAGACCCAGAGGCCCGTCCAGCCTACCTCCTGGCGCCCAGAACGTGCTCTCTGGGAGGCGCCGTGGGCCAGGTCCCTACAGAGGGTGTATGTCAGCCTTCCTACATTTTTGAGAAAGAGGAGCAAGCACTCCAGGGTGAGGATACAGGTTGGGGTTCCGCTGGAAGCTTTCTGATTGACCAAAGTGTCTCACGGAAGGGACCTGCAGCCAGTGCCCCTAGGGGGAGCCCGGGAGAATCTCCCGCACTGATCGCAAACACCCTAACGATGGTCCCTGCTGGACACACTCACCTCCCACATCCTGGGTGACCATGGACAGCCTCTTCCTTCTCCCACCCATCGCTAGTATATTTTTCCTAGAGCTGCCATGAAAGCCACCCTAGGTGGAGGCTTGAAATAGCAGAAGTGTGTTCTCCCCCAGCTCTGGAGTCTGACCCCAAGGTGCCAGCCGGCAGAGGTCCCGCCCCAGGCTCTGAGGACCCACCCCTCAGGTGCATCCAGCTTCCCATGGTTGCAAGCCACCCTAGGGGGTCACTGACTTTATTTGTAACACCTAATATCTGCTTGGGCTGGGATTTAGCTCAGTGGGTACAGCGCTGCGCTGCAGTCTCTGAGGCCCCGAGTTCAATTCCCAGCACCGCAAAAATGGGAGAAGGGCCTGGCAATCCACTCCCAAGGCAATCCCGAAGCACTCAGCCACTGAAAACCCTATGAGGGTCGCTATGAGTCGGATACCGACTCAACGGCACCTAACAACAACAACAATATCTGCTTGGGCTGGGGGTTAGCTCAGTTGGTAGAGTGCTGCTCTGTACTCTCTGAGGACCCAAGTTTGATCCCCAGCAGTGCAATAAAACAAACAAATGGGAAGAGGACGTGGTGATCCACTCCCAAAGCAATCCTGGAACAATCAGCCACTGATAAACCCTATGAGAGTTGCTATGAGTTGGATCCAACTCAACACAGGGGGCGCGGGGCTGGGATTTAGCTCAGTTGGTAGAGCGCCTCTCTGCAGTCTCTGAGGTCGAGGGTTAGATTCCCAGCACTGCAATAATGGCAGAAGGACTTGGCAATCCACTCCTGAGGCAATCCCAAAACAACCAGCCATTGAAAACCCTTATGAGGGTCACTTGAGTTAGGCATGGCTTGATGGCACCTAACAACAACAATAATACCTGCTTCCCCCCACATGTCTGTCAGCTTGTTGTGCTGTGGGGGCTTGCGTGCTGCTGTGATGCTGAAAGCTGTGCCAACAGTATTTCAGAGACCAGCAGGGCCACCCATGGTAGACAGGTTTCAGCTGAACTTTCAGACTAAGACAGACTAGGGAGAGGGACTCAGCAGCCCACAACCAAAACAATTAGCCATTGAAAACCATATGAATAACAGAGAAGCACTGTCAGATATAGTGCCAGGAAATGAGGCCACCAGACTGGAAGGCATTCAAGAAACAGCTGGGGAAGAGTTGCCTCCTCAAAGTAGTGGCGGGAATGGAGTAATGCCCCTAGGACCTCCTTTTGCTGATGTGGCAGGACTCAAACTGAGAAGAAACATAGTGGCTACAACATTGGGCTCAAACCGGAAGAGATTGTGTGCATGGCACAGTGTTGGGTAGTGTTTCTCATTAGGAGATGGATCTACTCTACAGCACCTAAAAACAACCACAATATCTGCTTCCATCCCTTTCTCCTCTCTGTGTGTCTCTGGGTCCTCCCTTCTTCTGATAAGGGACAGTGACCACCTCATCCACTGTGGCTTCTTCTTAATGAATAACCTCTGCAGAGACCCGACTTCCACATAAGGCTACTTCTGAGGTTCTGGGTGAATATGCATTCTGGGGGACACTAGTCTGTCTACACCTGGCAACAAGTCGCTTCTGCTTTTCTGTCGCCACTGAATCTAGAAGGAGTCTTCATGTTGCCCCCAAATGCATAAGGTTACATCATATTCACAGCTGAAGTTAGATTTTCCTGATTGGAAAATTCTCATTATACCAATCTCACAGAGACACCACAGTCCCCTCCATTCAGCGTTGGCACTGAAGTTATGCTGAGCATCAAAATGACATCAAACAAACTTATTTCCACCAGAAAAAATTAGATTATTTCACTTTGATTCACACGGCATGTTTTCCCTTCTCCTACCCACGCTGACTTTGCGATCCCCGTGGGCACTGGGCAATGAGGAGTGCGCTATGTATTTGATGGGAAAGAAGACTTTCATTATATTTGATACTGCATTTTGCTCTCCTTGATTTGAATGTTATAATTGGATCAGTGAGGTATCTATTAGGAACCCTGTATTTTTTCCCCAAAACTGCTTGAAGGGTGTCTCTTAATTTGCTTCTCTCTTTGGACTTCTGAGAAGTGGCTGTGAGGTATTATTCCCAACAAAACTCATTTCTTTCAAACATTTATTTAACGGTATCATTTTCTTAATAATTCTGAGGCTAATTCAGAATAATTTCCACCACCATTGCAATTTTTAACTTCAATGAAATATATGTCACCTGTTCCCCTTGCTGGCTCCCCTCCCAGGAGCCCACCAGTTACAAGAGAGAGACTTGTTCAGGTTGTACGAACAGTGGGTAAACACTGGCCCAGGAGACCTCGGTGTTTCCATCAGCTTTGCCACTGACCAGCCCAGGCCAAGCCTCAGCTTGCCTATTCCTAAAATAAGGGAGTTGGACCTAATGAACATCCCCAGAACTTTCATGCCTTCTGCTCTGTGTAATGTTTAACCTTAAGAAGGACATGAAAAGAAGATTCAGACTCACCAGCTCAGCCAGTGGTTGCCTGTGAAGAGCAGCGGGGAATTAACTGCAAAGGGACTCAAGGGACCCAAGGGAACCCTCTTGGGTAATGAAAATGTTCTGCATCCTCTTTGAGGTGGTTGTTACCTAGAGCAACTGGGGCATCAACATTCACCAAACGGTACACTTAAAAGGCACACATCTACTTCTAACTCCATACCATTGATTACAAAGCTATCTGCTTCTATCAAAGGAATTGAGTCATAATGTGCGAAAACTGTAAATGATCTAACGTTTCCACGTGCTAGCATTGTAAGAATGTCTGAGTGCTCAGATTCAAGGTGTGAAATTACTGAGAAGGGCAGCTTCTGATTGTGGCTGGACACAAATTCAGACAGTAGCTGATTTGTCAATGAGTTTAAATGAAGAATGCCCAGTGTTTTATTAAGTTCATCTTTTGTTTGTTTTTGCTCAACAGCCACCTTGTTTAAATTCTGTGCAGTCACTCAACAATTTTTTATTGAGTGTCTACACTGTTCTAGAAACTATGCTAAACAGCTGAACTTCCTCGTTAAATCTCTTAATATATCAGCACAACCAGAAAGCTAGTGGAATTTAGATGAGTTACAAATTTTATTTAAAAAGAGCTTACATTTTCCAAGAGCTTAAATTTTTTTATAATAAAAAGTGTTTATTGCAAAATAAAAGTAAATAAAATTCTCAAAGACTGAAAAATCTAAGCTACCGTAATCCCTAGTTTAAAATCTCTTCTCTGTCCTTTGAGACACATTTCCAGACTGGGCTGAAACCAGGGACCATTTTGCTTTCTTTTGATCATTCTGTATCATTGTGGTTGGATTCTCTGACTCTGCTCACCAGAGTGTGAATTCCTTTCTATCTTTGCCCAAAGAGGAACTACTTTGTTTTCTCTTCTTGGACAAAGAAAATCACATGACCGATTCTGCTTCCCTTTTCATGTTGGGCACCAGGAAGCTCATGGCCAAAAATGTAGCCTGGTCAGAGCTCCTATGCAGAAAGAATTATTTGGTCTGCAGTTTTGCCTTATGTTCACTCTGTAATCTTAACCTTTTAAACTAATGTGCAATTCCATCCTTATTTTTTAGTTAATTCTTAAATATTCTTCATTGCACAAGTTTAACACAGTTTTGTTTTTATATCCCATAAACCACTTATGGAAGTAAGCCAAAGATTAATAAATAAATGAAATAATGAAAACATTAATCTCTATCTTTAACATATTAGCTGGTTTGTTGTGCGCCCTCACTAAGTCTTTCCCATCATGAAAGGTTAAGCTCTTCCACTTACATTTTTTCAAATACTACCCATCAGAGGGCCAGATAAATATCCAGCCATGACTTTTCACCTTCTGTTTGGACCATCTCAACTTGACTATCTCTCAGTAGCCTGAATTTAAATATACTTAAGCCAAGCCATTTGAAGCCCTTTTCAGAAAGAAGCAAGAAAGGACCAATATGCTCACCAAAGGCCCCTGTTTCCCTTTGCCTCTTGACCCTTATACCTGGAGCGTCCACCAGACACTGTCCCCACTCTCTCGCCCTCCAGGCATGATGTTGCAGAAGGAGCTAAGGCCTTGGAGGCAGGCCACCGGAAACCGGATCCAGTTCAGCCTCTTACAGCTGCAGCACTTAGACAATTACTAACATCTTTGAGCTTTTGCTATCTTTTTTTTTTGTCATACTGGGCCTTGCATACCCATGGCCTTGCACTTGCATGCTTTGCAAGTGCTGCACCACTGAGCTGCACCCTCAGCCCATTTTTTTACTTTTTTTTTTTTTTAAGACAGGGTCTTGTTAAATTATGCAGACTGCCTCTGGTCTCGAACTTGCATTCCTCCTGCCTCTGCCTCTCAAGTAACTGGGATTACAGGTATGCACCACCGTGCCTGGCTGGGCTTTTGCTATTTTACCTAGGAGGAAATGAGCACCTTACCTTATAGGGCTATTCTGAGGATTAAATGAGAAGCATGTGCAACTTGTAGAGCTTAATGTCTGGCACAGAATGGCTACCCGCTAATGCTTAGGTGAATGGTTGGAGGGATGGATGACTGGATGCACAGATGAATGGATTGGGGAGATGTGTGCCTCTAGTAGACTAGACTAGTCTATCCATGACTAGATGGATGAATGGATGGGTGGAGAATAGATGGAAGAATGGGGAATGGATATACATGGATGAATGGTTGAATGGATGAGTGAATGGAGGCTGGACAAGTGGATGGATGAACGATCAAGTAATGAATCTGGATGGGGAGGTGGATGGATGGATGGAGGTTGGCTGAATGGAAGATGGATGGCATAGTACGAGATTATGCCCCCAGACGGGGCAATGCCATGCACTAGGGTAAGGGGGTCTGTTTAGTGCATTTTCTTCCTCCTTCCCGCATTCCTCCCCTCCCCCTTGCTATAAGACTATAGCTCTGAGCACACAGTCACGCACACGTACGCACATGCACACACACGCATTCTCACAGTGTGAAGTTACTGTTCTTTTCCCTGGGCAATGTCTGATCTTATTCCAGAGCGGCTGGATTTGCCTTCTGGAAGTGTGAGCATTTCCCAGTATACACAACGTGTTTGTACACCTCTGAAAAACAAAGCCCAAAGGATGGCTGTGAAGTATCATTGTCAAACACACATCTTGTCTGAAAGGTCAGTTTTTTATCAACTCGTGTTTAAACTAAACATTTCGAGTGGTAAGGGTAAGAAAACAGGGGAAAGATCTTGATGCTTACCAAGATTTCTTACAGTCTTTTCTTTGCTGCAAAGCAACCCCAAATCACAGTGTCCAATATAATCTGGAAACTTCGGTTCTGGACTGCTTTCTCTGTGCCTGAGTTCCCCTGCACAATGAGGGAACCCGGGCACCCAGGCACCCAGGCTCTCCTAGTGTGAGGTGAAAGTAGGCAGGGTCTTATAGATTTTGCAAAGCTGCTTTATCTTTTCGCTCAGACACAGGAGATGGGGTGAAGTTTGTCAAAGGAGTGATATTAAAATTTATAAAAAGGGCCACAGGAAAAAGGACCTGTTGTTCCTAGGGAAGAATTCCCTGATCACCAGTGTGTCGGGAAGCTCTTACTTCCTGTCCACGCTGAGTGGCAGGATACACAGCCACTCCTGGGGTGCTGGGACCAGTGTGCCGGGACCTGAGACAGCGGGGTCTGAGAGATGTCCCACTTGGGGGGGACCACCACTGACTGCAGGGCCAGCTATCAATCAGACCTGTAACGAGGGGACAAGGTGGCCAGCAGTACCAGTAAAATGAGACCTCTGGGGTCTGCCTCGCATCCCCCACAAGGCTGGAGGAGCTGAGAACATGGAGCATTGGGACAGGGAAGTAGAACAGAAGTCCAGTCATGGCAATAGAAGCAGAAGCTCAGCAACAGTAAATGGATGAAGGCAGGCCCTGGGACATAGAGTGCCAGCCGTGGCAGACAACACCTGCTCGCCCACCACAAAAGACCACGGCTCGAAACAGCCGTAAGGGTGAGTAAGAGAAGGGCAGGGGAACGCAGGAGGGAAGAAGAGGCAGAAGAAAGAGCACCGCTCTACCTTCCTGGCCACAGAGACAGACATATCTCCTATTTAGCAGTAGAATTCAATGCCCCAAAGGGAACAATGAAAGAAGAAAGTGATTTCTTGGAGTTGACCTAGTAGCAGTCAAAAGAGGTAAAATTAAGTATTTACTTGGTCACCAGCAACTATCCTTAGGCCCTTCCTTCACATATTATTTTCAGGATGTCCCTGTGCCATGCTTTCCTTCTTTGGAGCCACTTCAAGCCTACGGAAGCTGAGGCTCAGTGATGTCAAGGTCCTTGGGTTCCTCGGCCCATAGATTTTCATTTCCTTGGGGAAGGGTTCAGGGCTCAAACTGCGAGCTCTGAAGTTTAGGGTCTTGGCACATGCCTGACATCTCTGCGGGCCCTGGACAAGCCAAGCAGCAGGGCAAGACCCCAGCCCAGTACGCATCAGGGCTGAAGAGCTGCTGCATGGGCTGAATCACATGATAGCACAGAGACCCCTAAGTGGGGCTTTTAGCCAGCAAGGGCATGCAGAAGGAAAGGGACATGGGCCGCACAGGACCAAAAGCGTGGCCCAGAGGACGCTAGGCTGAGTCCCCCATGAAGCTTCGTGGGAGGGGCAGAGGGAGCTCAGTCAGGCTGCACTCGGGCTGTGCCTGGTGCATTTGGCTAAGGGGTTCATCCCACTCTTGGGGGCCTTGATGGGTGAGGGAAAGCAAGGGACCAAGGAGGCTGCAGCTGAGGAGCAGGGAAGAGAGGCAGAGGAGACCAGGAAGAGCCCCACAGGCCACAAGAAACTCAGATTTTATTTTTAGTGGGATGGAATGTAGCTAGAGGGTTGAGGACAGAGGGCTCAAACTGGCCTTAGAAGGGATATGGGAACTCTTCCACGTTAGCCTCAGTCTTTCTGTAAACCTGAAATTGCTCTCCTCTCCTAGATGAAGTCTGTAAAATATCTAGCATCTAGCCACCCATTGGGCTGGGATTTAGCTCAGTTGGTAGAGCGCTGCACTGCAGTCTCTGAGGTCCCCAGTTCAATTCCCAGCACCACAAAAATGGGAGAAGGACCTGGCAATCCACTCCCAAGACAATCCCGAAACAGTCAGCCAGTGAAAACCCTATGAGGGTCACTCTGAGTTGGATACTGACTCGATGGCACCTAACAACAACAACAAGCTACCCATTCTTCTGTGCTGTTTATAAATACTGTTAGAGTCTTATTTACAAATAATCTGCATGTTTCTGTAACTTCTCTGCAACTTGCTTTTCTACCCAACAATGTACTTTGAAAATCACAAAGTCAACGGATCAGCATAGGTCCTTGTGCTAAGCCCTGCTAACTACCCCCATTTATCTACTTCTTTCATGAATATTTTGTTTCTCAATTTTTTTTTTCTTGCCATACTAGGGATTGAACCCAGAGCTTCGTGCATGCCAGGCAAATGCTCTATCACTGAGCTGCACATAACCTATACACTTGGTCGTATATACTTTAAATCATTTCTCCGTTACTAATAACACCTGATACAATGTAGATACTATAAAAGTAGTTATAATATTGTATTGTTTTAGGGCCTGTAGTCAGACCACTGTAGCATCCAATCCCAACTGATCTCAGAAGCTCAGCAGGGTCAGGCCTGGTTAGTCCTTGGATGGCAGACTGTCTGGGAATATCAGATGTTATAGACTTGGGAGAAGGACCTGGCAACTCACTCCCGAAAATAATCAGCTATTGAAAACCTTATGAATAGCAAAGAAGCACTGACATAGTGTCAGGCATGGCTGCGTGTCAAGGAGCGTTCTGTCTGTTGTACACAGGGTTGCTTTGAGTCAGACCTGACCTGATGGCACCTAACAACAACAAGGAAATAATGACAAAAAAAGTCTATACATATTCAGCACAGAGGCAATATTTTAAAAAATATTTTCCATTGCCGTTGGTTGAATCCGTAGACGTGCAAACTTCAGATAGGGAGGGTACATCCTCAAAGTAAATTGTGCATATAAAGGAAAATCTTGCACAAAAACAATCAAAACTGGAACGAAGCTGGAAAACACGCTAAATCAAAGAAGACAGGCATGAAAGGCTACAATTCCATTCATAGGAAATGTCCAGAATAGTCAGAACGTAGGTTGGTGGCTGCCAGGGGCTGGGGTGGGGAGGAAGAAATGGGGAGAGTCTGCTAAGAGGCACAGGGTTTCCTCGGAGGGTGAGGGAAATGTTCTGGAGCTAGACAGTGTGATGGCTGTCCAACACGTGAATGAAGCCAAGCCACGGAATTGTTTGCTTTCCCCCGGATAGTTTTACATTACATCTCTCTCCCCTGAATTACACACACAAAATAATTAAAATCCCTCACACCCCCTGCCCTTACTTTCACGCTTACATTGTTCTGTGTGCCCTTCGGGCTTCCCCCCGAACCCATGATCAAATGGATCCCATTGTTGGGTTTTGGAAGGGACAGCCAGGGAGGAGGAGGAGGCAGGGAAGGAAATGCGCATGCGCCAACCAGGGCACCTGCTGCTCTGCACCCATCCTGGGGGAGGAGCGTCCCCATCTCCCTGCCTGCTCTCGATTGCCAGTAGAGCACCAACGTTGACACAGCCTGGCTGGCATGTGTGTTGGCAGCAGAGGTCCTAGCTGGAGGGGCCGTGAGGCCCCGCTGGGCCTCTGAGCCTCGCTCCCTGAGACCTGGTCCTGGCTTCCCGCTCTCTTCCCGTTCCTGGCTGGACGTGGCTGGGCCCAGGCCAGCACAGGGCAGGAAAGACCTGGGGATCTTGGCCAAGGCCTCGGTGCCTTGGCCTGAGCTCGTAATTCATTCGCAGTGGGGGCCCAACTTGCCATGGCGGTTGCCCGGCCCTTGGTTTCTCTGGGGATGTGCGCTGTTGCAATCCATCACTTTGAGATCACTTTGCTCCTCAGAAGAACCCAACCCAGTTTGTTTCTCGGGTTCAGTGAGTGTCCTCTGTCTCTGCTATGAGTGTCCATCTGGGACAGAGGTCTGCACCCAGCCTTCACAGAGTTGATGTGGTAGAAAGGAGATATCAGGACATACCGAGCCAAAGACCCACAGTTGAAGGGAATGGCAGGGTGGGCTGCGCCAGGAGGAGGAATGGGTGACCAGGCCCTACATTGATCTAGAGCGTTGCAAGGGAAGGTTCTGGAATCAAGTCAGTAAGGCAGCTCCGTCACCTTCCCACTGTGTGATTTTAGGAAAGCTGTTGGACTTTTCTGGCCTCAGTTTCTTCGTCTGTAAAATGGGTATGGCAAGTGAGTTCATCTCTTGTGTTGGCTGTGCGCTACATATTCACAAACCTCTCAGAAACACCGTGGCCCATAGGAAAGAGCTCAGAAAATGGAACTCTTCTTACTAGAACAATCTTTGTTCTCAGGGCTTCAGTGCTCCCATTTGGAAGATAAACCTGTCAGATCATTTCCAGGGAATCCTGCAGGTAGGAAGTTGTGTAATTGTAGGATCTTACTGAAGTTTTCCCACTGGTCCCTGGAGATGAGGTGTCTCCAGGCAGTCTGTGGGCTTTGACAACCACCCCTTCGGCACAGCTCTGCTTCCTGTGGGTTGGAGCCACCTCGGGTTTTCTGACTTACAGGGCTCCAGAATGGGATGTCCAGCCACATTTGTGCTCCGCCTTCAGGGGGGTGCTGTTCAAGGGGACCGTGGGAAGCCACCCTCAGGCCTATGCCCTGCCACTCACAGGACTTGGGACCTAAAACACACGCAGCAGGGGACAGAGTCATGGTGTGAGACCTGTGTGGTCACATGGGATGCTGCGCTTCCAAGTTCCCTATGCACTGACAGCTGTCCTGCTGGTGTCTTGAGATTTTAATAATTTTCGGATATGAGGTCATGAGTTTGTGTTGGTCCCTGCACATGGGGCTGCGGGTCATTCCTACACACGAGTTCGCGCTCCAGGCTCACCACTGTCCAAGCGTGGGTACATGTGGGGGTGGGGGGTGCAGGGGCAGGGAGGGATTATTTCACATTTTAAGTTACTATACTTAAGGGGCTTGGATTTAACTCAGTTGGTAGAGCACCGCTCTGCAGTCTCTGAGGGCTCAGGTTCAATTCCCCACACTGCAAAAATGGGAGAAGGATGTGGCAATCCACTCCGGAGGCAATTCTGAAATAATCCGCCATTGAAAGCCCTATGAGGATCACTGTGAGTTGGATATGACTTGACAGCACCTAACAACAACAACAATACCTAAGCAGATCTCTCTCTCAGAGCCCATTGCAGAAAAGCAGCCCAGCTAATGAGTGGTCTCCAAAGGGCCCACCCTGTCCAGTGGATACCACCAGCCCCACAGCAGCCAGGCTGAGAGGCCCGAAAGCAGCAGGCACTGAGTCATGAAAATCTCCAGGCACACAATGAGGGCCGGTGATTTTTCTCTGCCTCACTTCTGTGTCTCTTGCAGATGATGTATGAATTGCCTTATTTACCTTTTCCTTCCAAAACTTCTCCTTTACTATGTTTATTAATGTCATGCCAACCCTGAAAAGGTGTTTCCCTTGCAAAAAGAAAAGAAAAGAAAATACCCCCAATACCTCGTTCTCATAGCAGAGGGAACATATTTTTATTTTAAAATAGTAGTATTTGTGTGTGTGTATGTGTGTGTGTGTGTGTGTGAGAGAGAGAGAGAGAGAGAGAGAGAGAGGGAGAGAGAGAGAGAGAGAGAGAGAGAGAGAGCGCATACGAGAGAAAGACTAAAATGGATTAGTTATAGGAGAGCCCAAAATTTGAATAGAAATAGTAATAAATTCAGGTCTTTATTACGAAAAAGAGCACATTACCCAGGGAAGTTTTATCATCTTTATTGACAATAAAAACATTGCTGCATTTAATACATTTTCATTTTGAAAATAAGGGAGATGAGTGTGTTTAGAGCTATGAGAGAGATGTAGTGGAGTATTTTAAACTATGCAGGCATTGGATTCCTAACAGCTTGGCGCTGACTCTGTGTGTGTGTGTGTGTGTGTGTGTGTGTGTCTGTGTGTGTGTGTGTGTGCGCGCGCACGCGCGCGCGCATGTGACGTGTGTGTAGCCACCATTGGCTGTGTGTTAGGCACTTGGCATTCAGTGGGCTGATGGATCTGCAAACCTCCCTAGTGGGTCAGTGTGCCCTAGTTTACAGAGGGTGAAACTGAAGCTTAGGGAATTCAGTCAACTGCCCAAGCCTGCAAGGCTCACTTCCAGGTGGGCACTGCAGCCCACATCCATCAAGTCTTAATCCCATGGGCATGAGTTCCAAATACCCACCTCACCTTGTGTCTGTAAACATGAGCCACCTTGATTAGCTATGGCCAAACAGCCACAGATTGACATGTGACCAGCCTGCAGATCCGTTATCAATACCAACATCTCAGGGCACCAAGACAGTTGAGATGAGATCTTTCCAGCCCGTCACCCAGTGCATCCATTTCTTCTCCAATTTCTCCTGTTTTGGATTCATTTTGATTATTATTTGTGATCTGGGACCTCATTACCAGCCCAGGCAGCCTCTTCCATGATCCCATAGCTCTTTGAAAGAGGTCGTCGGTTTTGACCATGGGCCATAGATCTTTTCTCTTCTACCCTTGGATCTCACCTTCAGTGCAGCGTCCTCTAGCCTTCCTGATGGTCTCAGGCTCAAAGTAAGCACATTTAAGTCTCCCGATTGTTTCTGCCACAAGCCATTCGGTTTCCAGGCCGCTTTCAGTCACTTCAGGCTATGGGCCTCTGGCTGGAAAAAACGTTGCATATTCGTACAGGACCTTGGCGTTCAGGCGTGCATTCCTGGGCAGACGGGGCAGTGGGCTTCCCATTCCACCAGATGGGTGTGCTCCAGGGCTCCTGAGGTGGAAGACAACTTGGTCTTCAGTGTCCATAGCCATGTCCAGGAGTCCCATGAGGGGAGCAATGAGAGACCCACCTCCCCTCCCCCATTCACCATCTAAGCCTCTTCTCCCGATTATTATAGATGTTACAGATGTCCTGATTCCCTAAGCCCTTCCTGGAGTATGTTGTTATTGTTGTTAGGTGCCGTCGAGTCGGTATCTGACTCATAGTGACCCTCATAGGGTTTTCAATGGCTGACTGTTTTGGGATTGCCTTGGGAGTAGATTGCCACGTCCTTCTCCCATTTTTGTGGTGCTGGGAATTGAACTTGGGACCTCAGAGACTGCAGCGCAGCGCTCTACCAACTGAGCTAATTCCCAGCCTTCCTGGAGTATAGTAGATGTACAATGCATCTGAGCTGTTCTGGAACTTTCCTTGCAGTTGAGGATCAGCACATAAAGAGGAATCTAGCCTGTGATTGGGAACAGTGTTTACGAATTAGAAGAAACCACCTCCTGCCTGCCACTGGGAGGCTCTTGAGGCTGCTGGGAGGACGAGGGTGTTCCTTCCGTTTATAAAAACAACTGATTCACAGCTCCCACATCAGCCATATTTGAGCATGAGGAAATAATGGCAAAAACATCTTAAAAGAACAGAGGTGCCCAAGTCAGATTTTGTGGTCAGAAACAATGTGAGTTTGTTGGATTTGCACTCATTCTTTCAACTGGTGAGGGAAGATGGCTGTGAGTTCCCGGGATGGGACATACAAAGCCCAGAGATCAGGGCTCTCTGCACTTGCCACCCTCCTTTACACGCACTTGTCCAGGGGCAGCAGAAGTCATGCAGCCAGGGGGCGGGGGAATGTCCAGTACCGAGGTGTCAACTGTTCCCCAAGCTACACGACCATGGTCTCCATCTGCCCAGAGGGTGCATTTTGTGTTTCTCTCTGTGCAAGGAGGTGCCTGGGCGACCAGCAGCAGCACTGGGCATGGCATGTGCATGAGTGTGTGAACACAAGTGTTTCACACTGGCCCTCGTCCACTGCACCAGGCCACTGAGCTGGGGGAACGGGCCCTTGTCCTAAGCATCGACAGCAGGATGCTGGTTGTTCATCCTGGCCACAGCTTAGAGAGGCTGCCCTTGGTCACAGAACACAGGTCTTGGAGCCATGGAGACATGGTTTGAAAACCTGGTTCGGCAGCTGCCTCTCTGTGTGACCAAGGGCATGTCACCAAGCCTCTCTTAAGGTCCTTCTCCCCACTGGGAGCATGACAATAAGAAAAGTCACCTAGGCTGTTCCTAGGATTTGATATTATGGATGTCCTGATTCCTTAAGCTCTTCCTGGAGTCTAATAGATGCGTAATGCATCTGAGCTGTTCTGGAATTTTCCTCGCAGTTGAGGACCAGTACGTAAAGAGGAATCTAGCCTGTGACTGGGAACAGTGTTTATGAATTCAAACAGCTTGGGATAGGAATCCAGTTTTACCTAGTAGTGGTTATAGGATTCCAGGTGAGTTATTAGCCTCTCTGTGCCTCTGTTTCCAAATCTGTAACGTGGAGCTGATGAAAATACCTGGCTTGTGAGTTTGCTGTGTGGATTAAATGAAATAAACTGTTGAAAGTACTCAGTTTATGTTACGATTTGAAGATGAAATGTCCTCCACAGCCTTATGGGTTCGAGCCTCCATCCTCTGCTGGTGGAGCTATTTTGGAAGGTTCTGGAAACTTTGGGAGGCAGGGCCTTGCTGGAGGAAATAGGTCACTGAGGGCGAGTCCTTTGGGGCTATACCTTGTCCTGGGCCCCTCTCTGTCTGTCTCCCTCTCTGCCCCCTGACTGCCATGTGCTCTGTCCACCATGATGTTTTCCCCCAGTGCTTGAAGCCAAGGGACCTAACCCTCTGAAACCAAGAGCCAGAATAAATCCTCCCTCCTTTAAGTTGTGTCTCTGAGATCCTTGGTCACAGCAACGTAAAGCTAACTTAGCCAGCCAAGAACCTTGTGTGCAGCATGCTTTCAATATCTGCTGGCTAATAACGTTACTCCAACCCAGCATAGGTTGCCCGCTCCACAGGGCGGCTCCATCCCAGCTAGGTGTACTGTCCCGCATCTGAAAACCCCTGTCTTCCTCCGCACTACCCATCTCCCAGGAAGAGCACAAGGGTAAATCCTCATCAAATGAATGAATGCGGTCAATAACAAGAACCCCTTCCTCCCTGCCCCTTACCACGAAAGTGGAACATTTGCTATTTGTCCTCACAGTGTATCTTACCCTGGCTTCCCCTGCATTTTAGTAAGTTTAATTTCTGAAATGTTTAACAGTTGTTTTCAGATAAATCGCAGTCGGGCTTTCCGGCCTGATTCATAGGACGTTTCATTGCACGGGGGAAATAAGCTCTTCCAGCTTGTTGGAGAAAAGCAAACGCATCCTCATTGTCTATTCATAGCGGTGTCGCTGGGAAGGGACCTCGAACACGCAGCTTGTCAGACTTCCCGTTACCTATCATTCAAATGTGGAGCGGAATTCTTTAAAAAATGGATTGCTATTCAATCCCCCCTCCTTGTCTTGGTGGGGGAGTGGTTTGCAGGTATGATTTCATGAATAATAGCTTTGTAAAGATGAGCCAGCCTAAAAATAATGCAAAAGTACTCACAGCATGAAGGGAGATTCAGGATATACACAGCATTGCAAAAGAGGGCATCCTGAATGCCTGGAAAGCTGAGAATTAAAAAGCCTACCAGCTAGCTACTCACAGCTCTGATTGGCCTGAGCGTTTTGCTGCAACATATTGGCACTTCCATTTTCTTCCGGCAGGATGATTGAAAATTCAGGTACTAGTGGCAAAAACCCCCACATGTCTGTCAGCTTGTCATGCTGTGGGGGCTTGTGCGTTGCTATGATGCTGAAAGCTATGCCATCAGTATCTCAGATACCATCAGGGCCACCCATGGTGGACAGGTTGCAGTTGAGCTTCCAGACCGAGACAGACAAGGGAGAAGGACCGGGTAGCCCACTCTCGAAACAATTAACCATTGAAAACCCTATGAATAGTAGAGAAGCAAATATATGCCCCAGGATGGAAGGCATTCAAGAAACGACTGAGAAAGAGCTGCATCCTCAAAGTAGGGTTGAGCTTGGTGATGGGAATGGAGTAAAGCACCTGTGGCCTCCTTTTGCTGTGTCATGACTGAAAATGAGAAGAGACACAGTGGCTGCAACATTGGATTCAAACATAAAGATCCCGTGCATGGTGCAGTGTTGAGTATGTTTTATTCTGCTGTACTTAGTGCTGCTGTGAATCAAACCTGACTCCATGGCACCTAGCAACAACAGTGGCAGAAAAATCTGGGTTTGAAATTAAGACTTATAACCCCTTTAGATATTCCCTGTCTACCTCTACAAGTCCAGTCTCCATATACCCAGTCCTGTGTCCTGGGAGGCTATGACTGGTGGCCTGCAGTAACCAGGGAGTCCATTGCTTTCTGGATGGTTAGGGGCTTTGGCCAATGCAGGACCCAACAGGATGCCTGCAGCCAGGCTATTCATGCTGGATGTCCTGGGTCCCTCTCTGAAGGACTGCATGTTTACAGTAGCTGGTTTCATTTATGCAAGGCTGCTCCTGCCCCTAGGCTCCTGTCTGGGTCCTGCCTTGGAGCTTCCTTCATCAACATGTCCCCATTCCCCTACTCAAGGGAGCGTGAAAGAGGCTCATCCTGGCTATGGAGTCAGAGTGTCAATTCCTTCACCTTTCCAAGCCTCAACTCCCACCTTTGAAAATAGGGTGTGGAAAAATCATCTACCTCCTCCGATGTGAGCATCAGGTTGCAGGACCTGTTATGGCCTGGCCCAGAGGCTGTGCTTAACATACAGCAACTCTTATTTGTCACATTATTATTGCCATTGACTTAGATTTCCAGCCTGCTGACCCCTAGCCACTGTCTGCGAAGGTGACTAGAGCCATCTGCCAAAATATTTCCAGCTCTGCTCCTCCCAGGTGTGAGGGGGCTGTACTTCCTGTCCTCTTTACCCTTGGGCACGCCCACATGACCTGCCTTGGCCAATGAGATGTGAGTGGAAGTCCATCTGTCACTTGGCGGGAGTAAGGTCACTGCACAGTATTTCCCAAACTGTGTTCTCTGGAACTTGGGGGTTCCACAGGAATCCTGTTCAGAGCAAGGGAAGAGAGATGGAAGGTTTCCCAGCCAAGTCCTGGTCTCAGTCTTAAAGCAGCTGATGCCTCGTCTATTTTTTTTTTTAACAAGATCTTAAAACACAGTTTCCCACCGCTTGGAAATGGTGGAGGGCCTCTGAGTCAAAGGACCTCTAAGGCGTCCTCCTCACTGGGGCTCCATCATTCTATGAATGGAAACGCTGCTCTTTTTCCTTGAGTGTCTGTTTTGACCACCTGGCATCAGCTGATCCCAGCCACATCTTTCTCCATCATTCTGCATTGTAGATTCGGAAACCACGAACATCTCAGTTCTCATCTTAGTGCCTTGGCTCTGAGCCTGCCTAGAGCAGGTTTCCTCCGTCAGATGAAAATCACAGAGACCAGTCCTTTCCACCAGGCTCTGGTCTACAATCACCAAATACCCCAACAGGCAAACATCTGCAGATAAAGGGCTGAGAAGCCCTAACAGAGCCAGGGGTGCTGGGGGTGAGCTCACAGGCTCTGCCGCTGTGTTTTCCATTCAAGTGTATATTTTCCTAACTTGGGCTGCTTACCCAGGGGCCCCTGGAGGCAGACATACTTTAAATAACTCAAACAATAATAAAGGGGAAAGGGGGATCAGGCTAGTCTTCAGAGCTAACCCATCTCCAAGACAGGAGGCCCCTTTCCTAGTGCAGTTTTGGGGGGACCATTTAGTCTTTCACAAGAAAGTTGGAGACTTGAAAATAAACATTCCAAAGGGACTCCAGGTCAGGGCCTTTTCACCGGGGTCTTCCACTTTGCTGCTATCCTCTGGGAACTGCAGAGCTTTCCTCAAAGCTTCCAAAGCCACTCCCTGTGTTCCCCTTCAAGGGCTGCCAGGTAATTGTCACCAATTTGTTTTTAGGGATGCTTAGAAAGGATACGTCTAATCAAGTGAGGTGGGGCACACCTGTCATCCTGACAGCTCAGGAGGCGGAGGCAAGAGGATCACAAGTTGGAGGCCAGAGGCAGCCTGTGTAACTTAGGAAGACCTTGTCTCAAGATAAAAAATAAAAACAGGGCTGCAGGTGCAGCCCAGTGGTAGAGCACTTGTAAAGTATGCGCCAAGCCCTGGACTTGTCCCCCTATAGCCCCCAAAAATTCTGAGGTGCCTGAGCTCTCCCTTGATGTCTGACGCCACAGTATGTTTTATAGATATGAGTTATTTACATTCTGTCAGCAATGCTACGAAAGGCTCACAATGTCTCCCACCTGACAGATGCAGACAGACTGGGAGAGAGTAAGTCTTTCACCCAATGTCACCCTGCTAGGAAGATGGAGACCTGAGATGTCCCCGGAGCATCCAATGCCAGAGCCTGTGCAAGGCACAGCCAAAGACATCCTGATGGCTCCTGGAGGAACCAGGTTCGTGGTGACCCGTGGAGCTCAACTGCCTTCTCTGGGCAGCTGTCAACGCACTCCCTCACTGCATGGGGACTCGCTTTGAACTGAGACCTTGTGGAAATCGCAGGGGGCCTCTAAAGGCCACCTCCAATCTTGCTGGTCCCAAGAGCATGGGGAGTAGCGGTTAGGGGCATGAGTTCTGCAGCTAGCAGGTCTGGGGCTGCTCCTGCTCCAACTCTGTCCAGCCACCTGCATCTGGGAAAGTTACTTGGTTTCTCTGTGCCTCAGTTTCTTCATCCATGAAATAACGCTAATAATATATTACCCAGTCAGGTTATGGTGAGGACCAAATTATACACACACACACACACACACACACACACACACACACACACACATCACTGGGGACAGTGCCTTGCACATACTAAGTGCTTTCTAAGGCTTAGCTAACAGTATTAACTCTGGTATATACACAAGGACTATAGAGTACTAGAGATGGAAGATTCGTGGAGCTATTATGCATCTGGGTGTGATGGTCACATGATTAATCACATTACTAAGGCTTGTAGTTGCATTCGACTTTCAAACTTCTTTATGCCTATTGTGTCCGTTCATGTTCCCTGACGCAGGGCTACCATGGTCCTTCCCCTTACACACTTGAGGACCAGAGAGGTTCAGTGATTTTCTCAAGGCCCCACAGCATAGACCAGCATACCTGGAACTGTTCCGCACAACTCATGAGACCCAGAAGCAAGCACATCACTTCCTTGGGGACATCAAAGGCAGAGGAATTCCTGTGGCATGGGGCACAAAGCATCCAGGCTGGGAAGATAAGCTCAGCATGCTCCTGCAGGTGGAGAGACTAGTGGGCTCTGCCATTGGTGGAGATGGAGCATCAGGGGCCCGCCACCTGCCCTGTCTAACCAGGATGCTCTATGGAGTCTCCAGTTCAGACATGTGGCCAAGGGAATGTGCTCCCAAGAGCCACCGTCCCCACGTTTGAGCACAAGGGTGCCAGATGCTGTCTCTGGCCTGGTGGAGGATTGCCCTGCCCTGCCTCCCCGTCTCTTTCCCTCCCCAGCAGCTGCAATGAAAACCCGACTCCTTATCACTTGTCATCACTAACCATCCCCTGGCCTTTGGGGAGCTAGAGGGACTGTAATCCGGGTGGCCTGGCGAGAGTCCAAGCCAGGCGACGCGGCTCTCCTGTACCCAAATTTCCTGCCTGTGGTTTTCGCTGCTGTAATCATGCCGCTTCGCGCTTCCTGTCCTATCCCTCGGGCTAGTTCCTCCAGGAGTGCGTGAGCAGCCCAGGTAGCCAGCGGTCCCCACACTCCAGGCCTGGACCATCCTGGCCCGCTGGGCCCGGCCACGTGTGCTCACCTGCCCAGAGAGCGTGCCCTTCGCCTTCCCTGCCTGTGCAGGCTGAGCCCCGGGGAGGGGACGCTGGAAGTCCATGGGAAAGGAGACTGCATTGAACAGACGTCCCCGGTGCGGTCATGCACGCTTGAGCCAGAAGGGTCACTGACATATTGCAGAGTCGAGCCTCCTCTGGGGGCTGTGGGTGCGCTGGGCAACCCTCCCCAATAGCCCACTGACTCTCAGACCCGCCGCCTGCTGGGGTACTCGTGCCTTCCCACAGCCACTCCCCCCTGAGCAGGTGGATCTTGCAAGCTAGCTCAGATCCAGCCAAGACTTCCACCCTCTGGGAAGTAAAACGGAAGTTCTCACCGTGGCCTAGAAGATCCTTGGCTCTTCAGCCCGGTTGCCTGGCAATCTGAACTTGTTACCTGCCACGCCCCCATTCAGAGCTCCACCCAGGCCTGGGAGGCTCAGGCCCCACCCCAAGGCATCCTCCCCCCCTTCGCCACGCCCCATCTCTCTGGCTCTGCCCCACCCACAGGTCTTAGAACTTTCTTTCAGGTCCTGGAGATGATTTAGCTGACTTGCTGTCTAACTGGTAACCTCAATATGGTGGCCAGTTCGAGAGAAAAACGCCTTTTGTGGTGCTGAGAGAGTAGAAAAGGGCACAGGCCTGGGCGCCAATCAGATCTGGAGTAAGCTCAGTCCTGTTCTTGGTCCTGGGCCACATTGGTTCATCCACCTGCCAGGCTTTGTTTCCCTGCCTGTATAGGAGCACAGGACACCCAGATGCTGCTGTGAAGGTTGCTGTCGCCTCTAAGCAGCAAGTCCACCCTTTGAGATTATCCACCGTGTGCCTGGGACTTTGCTCAGCGCCTCACCTGCTGATCTTATTTCATCCTTACAACCCTCCTAGGAAGCAGATGTTATTGTCACCTTCATTTTCAATGAATAAACCAAGGCTCAGCATTTAAGTTAACTTACCCAACCTCATTCTGTTAGCAATGCTGAAGCCGCCTTCGGAGAATTCTCTCCTCACCACCGGAGTTTACTCTCTAGGATTCCATGAAATGAGTTGAAAGCAAGAAGGTGTAGAAAGCGCTCAGAGCGACAAGGATCATGGACACACAAACTGCTGAAAGACGCCCCCTGTGCTCCAGTGACTTCAAGTCCCAAACCTCAGCTCCACTGTCGATGTGGTCCCTGCTTAATGTTAGTTAATAAAATCATAAAATATCATCAGTTGTTAATGGGGCCCCACAGGGGTTAATTACGTGGGGGAGAGTTGTCTTCAAGTGCAACCACGGTTGGTTTAATAGATGCACCTTCAGAAAAAAGGGTACAGCACATTGATCTTTAAAAAGGAAGAGGAAAGAGCCTCCCAATGCAGATGAGGAAGGGGAAAGTCTGCACTCAGCAGTTAGCCCACCATTAATCCTCCGGACACATTTCCTACAGGATCACTGGGTTCTTCCTGTTTTGGACTCCGGAATTCTAGGGCTCAAGGCTCCAGCCAGAGCAGCTTCCCCAGCGCCCTGCACAAGGGCCTCTTCACTTCTTCTAAGTCTCTTAGAAAAAAAAAAAGAATTCTTCCCACCCTCTGCAAACTCTCACCATCAACAACCCGCTCCATGGACCAGCAAGCCATGTCTTTCTGGTACAAGAACTTCCAATGAGCTTTTTCTCCTTGAGACTCAGTTTCCCATTCTATCCAATGGGGATAATACCAATGATTTCTGTAGGAGAGTTCAATTCAGGCATTTGTGGAATGAAGTATATAATACGAGCCAATGGTTTTCATATACTTTCTATGTGAGAAAGACACCATTCTAAGCATTTTAATAAGTAGATATCTACAGGCACACCACCCTGGTGCCTGAGCCTATCTGATCTCAGAAGCTAAGCACGGCCTTAGATAGGAAGGAGACCACCTGGGAATATCAGGTGCTGTAGGCTTGGGAGAAGAACCCAGCAGCCCACTCCAAAACAATTGTTGTTGTTGTTGTTAGGTGCCGTCGAGTCAGTATCCAACTCATAGCAACTCTCGTAGGGTTTTCAATGGCTGACTGTTTCAGGATTGCCTTGGGAGTGGATTGCCAGGCCCTTCTCCCATTTTTGCGGTGCTGGGAATTGAACTCGGGACCTCAGAGACTGCAGCTCAGCGCTCTACCAACTGAGCTAAATCCCAGCCCCACCCCCCAACAATTAGCCATTGAAAATCCTATGAATAGCAGAGAAACACTGACGTAGTACCAGGTATGGCAGAGCATTGGACACTGCTTTGTTCAGCAGAACATAGAGTCACCATGAGCCGGACTCCACTAGACAACACTTAATAACAACCATCTCATTATCCTTTGTGATAGATGTTAGTATTATCACCTTGTTTTCTAGAAACAATATTGGGCTCCAGGGAAGTAAAGATGAAGAAGATGTAATCACTGCATCCAGAGGCTTTGATTTCAGTTGGGGAAAAAGCCATGGAAAATGGAGCTTGCAAGGCAATAGTCATAATGAAGAAAGAGCTAGCTCTCTGCAGCAGCACCCAGGCAGACACTCTGAGCTAGAAGCCTGGGAAAGTCAGAGAGACTTGGCATCCTTCCCAAGGACACAGGGCTACTCAGAGCCTGGATTGAGACCAGGACAGGTTTAGTGCCACACCATGGGACCTTCTGCCATTCTAGTATTGTTTGGTCTTGTCAAGTCATGTCCTTGGATGCCTGGGGGTAGAAGCCACATTGCTCTTTTTATATGATTTCTTATGTGTACAAGAGGTTGCCGCCATGACTCAATCCAGTAGAGAGGAGGAAGCCTGAAAATGATGGAGGCCATTCACACAGAGTTGTTAATGGAGCAGACTTGTGGTGCCACCTCTGATTGTGTTCATAGTAGGAGAAATAGCACCAAGGAAAAAGAAAGAAAAAAAGAGAGAAAGAAAACAATAACTGTTCAGTAGATACAGTGACTCTCCACGTGCCTGGCACAGGGTGGGGGCATCACCAGGCATTCAGACTTTGCCTTTTGGAAGGTGACAGTCAAGCCAGGGAGGCCCAGGCACACACAGTTCAAGTGCATGTATCTGAAGGCCAAGGAGAGCGTTTGCTTTGAGCGAGGTCCCAGCAAAGAGATCTGGGAGTGGAGGGAAGCCTGTGGTTCAGTCAGAGAGCCTTCGTGGATTGAGATCAGTCCAACCATGGTTTCCTTGCGTGGACCTTGGGCAAAAGCTATTTAGTACAACTGAATGTTGTAAGGCTGAGTTCATTAAGGCCTGACATGCTCAGAGCCCCTTGGAGATACTTGCTTCATAAACGCCACCCAGTTAGGGACCTCAGAGTAGTGACATATCCCTGTGGGCATCAGTCTTAGATTTCCAAATTCCAAAAAGGAGGCACAGTACCTTCAGCCTCAAAATCTTCCCCAGCCAAGGGAGAAAGAAAGAATAATGGGGGAAAAATTGCGTTGGGGGGGTGGTGGTGGTGGTTACTGAATAATAGCTTTGGAGTCATCATCAAAATGTTACTCCCAAGAGAATTCTCTCCTGGCATGTCATGGTTTTTCTTGTCTTCTGTTGCTTTTCCTGACCCATTGAACAATACTGTTTGAGAACAGATATCATTATGATATTAGAGCCCAGGGCTTTCTGTGTGCCAAACCCAAAGTGGCATCTATGTGGCTCAATTGCCTGCTCATTGTCTGGCCGTGACTGCTCGTGGGCGTTCTCTCCCAGGTGACGCTACTGCTGTGGCTTTTCCTCATGAGGGCTGGGCAAATTCTGCCCCTAGGGCCAGGAAGAATGCAGAGGACTCTTCTCTGCACTAGCCCAGACTTCATCAAGGAAATGATGTGGAATCTCTGAAAGTCTAAAAAGGAACTTTCATATATATTTCTTATTTCGATGTTCACAACAATCTGAGTTTATTTATTCATCTGTTCCTTCTAAAATATTACTGAACATGACATCTGTGGGATATTGGTTCCAGGACTCCCCGTGGATAGCCAAATCCCTGGATGTTCAAGTCCCTTATATAAGATGGAGTATTTGCGTAGAACCTACACGCATCCCCCAGCATACTTCAGATCTCCTCTATATTACTTAATACAATGGGAATGCCATGTAAATGGTTATTATACTGCATTATTTAGGGAATAATGATAAGAAGAAAGGCTGCATGAGTTCACTACAGAAGGAATTCTTCTCCCTGACTATCTCTTATCCACAGTTAGTTGAACCCAAGGATGCGGAAGGAACCCCATGGATACAGAAGGTTGATTGTAAACAAAGAATTCCAAGGTAAGATAAGCCAGTGCCTGTTTCAGTAGTGACAAAGGTGGCGCAGGATGGGCCTGATAAATGTTGGCTGCTTCATTTTGCAGGGGAGACTGAGATCCACAGAAGTTAAATGACTCAGGCAAGGTCTAATGTCACACACTCAGTCATTCAGCAAGGCCTAGGGCCTAACACCACTCCACGGAAAGGAATTTATTAGGCCAATCACCCCCTAAATAAAATGATTACTTTTTCAACTTGGAGGGCATTTGCAAAGTTGGCCATGGCTTCCTTTTTTCCTCCATCTTGAATACTGTAGTTATAAGGGTCTTGTGGTGGCCACACCCACCCTGCCCTAGAGATAGGCTCTGGGGGATTTGGGAGCTTTTGGAGGCACTCCCTGGCACCCCACTGTGCCATAAGCACCCCCAGCTGCTTTGCCTCCTCCATAAGCCCTCAGATCCCTGCTCAGGTCAGTTTTGATGGGCAGGCAGGGAGTCTGGAGGTAGAGTGAACTGACTTAACCTTTCCTCGGGGGGCCTTAATTTGCTGTGTTAGCTGAGGGCTATGCAGTACCTTCTTGCTCAATCGAGTTTCCTGCCCCTCTCTGACCCATCTCTCATAAGGATTATGCCTTCCTCCGGGATGGGCCTGCTTTGTGGATGGGGATTTATTTAAAATGCTCAAATGAAATCTATCCAGCCATTAGCCTGTTGCAATTATTCCTGTCTGGTCAGCCAAATGAGAGCTCAGCTGGAGATCTCAAAGGGTCAAGGTGGCCATCCTCGATCATTTAGAAGGTTCTGGAATTTCTAGGACCAGCAGGAGAACAAGAGAATTGACCCTTCCTGTGTTCCTCCCGGATTGCACTTGATCACATCCCAACTTTCGGCTTGATTGTGAGCTATGTTTTGTTTTGTTTTGAACACTGGTTTCCTCGACAGCTAAGTGTTGACAGTCGCTTCTTTGGAGAAAGCCATTATTTCCCATTGAACAAATATAGAAACCATCCTGTGATTATCTAGCAAAAAAAAAAAAATATGTCATTACTGTCCTTCCCCCAAATTCTTTATCCCATTGGATATGGGAATTAGATAAGATTAAGTTCTTAGGCAACATCAACTTAGGGGGTGGACAGATTTGATGCTGTCCAACTGTGTCAGGACAACATTTATATCTGCTTAAAGAGAAGGCAGCACGGCCACCGCGCACAGAGATAGCTGCGTGAGGTTTGCCCCGAGTAGAACAGCATTAGGTTACTTTAAGGTGACAATTTCTAAATGAGAGCAAAACTGTGTAATAAGATTTAAAAAATTGGGCCCATTCTTAGTTCTCCAGCTCCCCAGCCAGTGACAAAATATGCCATTAGTGGCCACAGCACGATTCTGAAAATATACTTTCCTTACGATTTAACGCTTTTTTTTTTCCTCCCTGTGAGCTAAAAATTACAAAGCCCCGGATTTCATCGCTCTTGCAATCTATTCTTTTCCCCTGACTTCCTGTTTTCATGAAATTTTAATCAGGCACTTAAAATAAATAGCTATGCAGAGCTTCTCTGCCTCCCCCAACACCCAGGATGGATGTTTGGGTAAAGTGATAGCCCAGAGACCTTGAGAACAGAGAATCCCATTCGGGCTTGGCAAGACAACAGAAATTAAAACACAGCTTTGTCCATGGCCATGCACTCCGAGGGGACAGAGTGGTCCTGGAGGCTCAAACAAAGACATATTTGTTGAGCTTTTTCTTCTTCTTCTTCTTCTTCTTCTTCTTCTTCTTCTTCTTCTTCTTCTTCTTCTTCTTCTTCTTCCAAATATTGACAGCAATTTGATCAATTTAGATAAAACACCACTAAATTATTCCAGGAGAAAGAAAAATAAAGGAAGAAGGCAACAGCAAACTTTTCAAATCCCTTTAAAGTAGAGAAATTCATCATTAAGGTTAGGCTCCTATTTTTTATTGCTAAAGGTTTTTAATGATATATATTTGAATTCCTCTTGTATAAGTACAAAGAGGCTCAGTGTCAAAACCAGTGAGAACTTTGTTTTCTATTTTTTTTAATCAAATGATTATAATGTCTACAAATGACATCACAAAAAAGTTTAAGATTTGCATCACCAGAGCCATTGTATTTAGGGGTGAGTGTCCTTTCTAGTAATAACTTCAGATGTCACAGGACAAGACAGAGGTAAGAATGCTAGAGGAAGAAGACAGTAGCTAACATTGTTAATCTGCAAATCAAGGCCTCTAATGAGTGTTCTTGGAGACACACAAGGAAATCGACTTCCTTGTCTTAACTTGCCACCCTTCTGTGTAATAGCACTTAGAAAACAGCACAAAAGGTTATTAATTCATTTGTAAAAATAAAATGAAATGATGTAAGAGTTAACATCCTTCAAGCCCTGTGAATATCCTTCTTATCTCTTTTGCCCCAACTGTGGATGAATTCACATGTACTGGAGATTCTGTGGAATGGCCACAGAGAAGGTGCTCAGGTGGACACCTTCCTGACTCTGGAGGCTCAGTTGTTGTTAGGTGCCGTCAAGTCGGTATCCGACTCACAGTGACTCTGTGTACAACAGGTGAAACACTGTTGTCAGTGCTTCTCTGCTGTTCATAGGGTTTTCAATGTCAGATTGATTTTTAAGAGTGGGTTGCCTGGTACATCTCCCAAACCTACAGTACCTGGTGTTCCCAGGCAGTCTCCCATCCAAGGACTAACCAGCCCAGACCCTGCTTAGCTTCTGAGATCTGACAGGATCACATGCCACAGGGCTATGGCTGCAGGCATTGGAGGCTCAGTAGGTGGCTGTAAGTACTAAGAGATGTGTGTGAAAGTCAGTGGTGAGCTGGTAAATGTTTTACAACTGGCCTTTCTGGATGAAATAAAAAAAAATGTTTGCAAGGAACTCTACTTTTGTACGTTTGCCTGTTCCTGTGGTGTAAATACCCCCACCGTTGCCAATTTCAGGCTATTGCGGCATCACCAAAGGTGGATTGTGAAATGTGTCATAACACCTCATTAGACTCACAGGATCGCTGTGAGGAGGACCCGACTCAACAGCACCTAACAGCAGACAACAGGGTGTGGACCCCGGGTCTTGCTCATGCTAGGCAAGGGCTCTACCACTGAGCTGCACTCTCAGCCCCTTTTATAATTTTTAATTTTGGGACAGAATCTTGCTAAGTAGTGCAGGCTGCCTCTGGCCTCGAACTTGTGACCCCCCCGCGTCCCCCGCCTCAGCCTCCTGAATTGCTAGTATTAAAAATGTGCCCCACAGTGCCTGGCTCATGATGCCATTTTAAATGATGACTTTGCATAACAAGAACTCACGAATTTTCTGAAAATGGAACTGTAGAGTCTCCTAAATCAGTACACAGTAACTCTGGCCATCCAGAGCTTTGGGGGATCCTGGTTGTAGAGCTGGATTCCGTTGAAAATGATTGCGTGTCATTTGTAGTTTAGTAAACTTGCCTCATTCCAGGGATAGACAGTAGTTTTGGATCTGTATGAGTTTGATCTTAGTCTTCCCAAAGTTTCCCCAGATTACATTTGGCCACAAAATACCAGGGTGCTCTCTCTCTCTCTCTCACCACTTCATCTCTTTCATTGTCTCCAAGTGTAGCTCTAAGCTGGATTTTTTTTTACCTTATTTAAGTGGAATGTTAACGTCGAGAGGAGAGGCATCTACTCCCTCCACGGAAGAAGTCATCCAGCTACGTGGACTCTCATGCAAAAGAGCTCGAGAATATTTCCCTTCCTAGAGGCTCAGAAGGCTGGGATTTAGCTCAGTTGGTACAGTGCCGCTCTGCAGTCTCTGAGGTCCCAGGTTAGATTCCCAGCACTGCAAAAATGGGAGAAGGATGTGGCAATCCACTCCTAAGGCAATCTAGAAACAGCCATTGAAAACCCTATGAGGGTTGCTATGAGTCGGACATGGCTCGCACCTAGCAACAACAACAGAGGCTCAGAGAATAGAGTTCCGCTAGGGGAAAGAAAGTTGACTAAATTTCCACCAGGTTCCTTTTTGTTTTGTTTTGTTTTGTTTTTTGTTTTTTGTTCGTTTGTTTGTTTTTTGCAGTACTGGGGGTTGAACCCAGGGCCTCACGCTAGCATGCCTTGCAAGTGCTGGACCATTGAGCTGCACCCACAGCCCATTTTTTTACTTTTTGAGACAGGGTCTTGTTAAATTATGCAGACTGCCTCTGGTCTTGAACTTGCAATCGTCCTGCCTCTGCCTCCCGAGTTGCTGGGATGACAGGTGTGTGCCTCCACACCTGGGGCGAGTTTCCTCTTCTAATGTCAACACTTGGTGACCTCCCCGAACAGAAGGTCTGGGGAGTTCCGCCTTGCTGAGATCCTATCGTTTGGTTCCAGTCATCGAGACCCCTTCCCAAAGATGCTTGGGAGGCACCTGTTAAGATTCTCAGGGCCGTTTGAAGGGAGAATATCATCAAGGTACTCGGAAGAGGCACCGGAGAGACGCCTCTTATTCCATGGTGCCTGCAACATGTTGCTTCCAGACCAACAGAGAAGGCGGCGAGAGGTTGGAAACCAAAATTAACTCTGAGCATTCAGTTCAAGTTTCCAGGGATCTGATATCCCAACAGCTTTCTCTCCCCCCTTTAATTCCTTGGCCAGGTCCAATTCCAAACTCCCAGCAGCCTTTTGCCCCTTCCTGTGGCTGTCCCAGTAAGCAGGGGTCTGACATTCTGGCATCGCACTCACAGCGAAAGAAGCCAAGCTTCTGTGCTTGGGTGCTTCTAGCGTCTGTGAACCTCCCCCCCGATCAACAGACGCCGTCCCAGTAGCCAGGAAATCGCCCTGCTCTTGGCACAACCTTTGCCACTTGGGTAGGAACTAAGCAAAACCATTCGAGCCAAGCAAAATGGAGCTGTCCTGAAATCCAGATTCAGCATGAAGCATCTTGGCAGAACTGCAGCTGGGCTCTGCCTTGGTTCATGTCACAACCATATCTCAGATAACCCATTCTCTTAATAAAATGCAGTTTGGCTTTGGGCTTTGAGATATCAATTTGAAGGGAGGAAAAAAAAAAGAAAAGAAAAGAAAAGAAAAACCAAGAAGGAAGCCAGTGGAAAGTCTCCTTCAATATTAGTACTCTTATTGAATGCATATGCTTATATGCATTTCTGACAGAATAGCCCTGAATTCTGAAATTGAAATTGGCCATCTCTGGCTTCTTTATTTACAGCCACTAACTACTCAGGGAGTCTCAGAAATGGAGAGATTTCTTGGAGCTGGTTGCCTGTCATGATTTGCCTTCCATTCCCTTCAGTCCCATCTAAGCAGTGGATGACCTGGTGCAAGATTTCCCTGCGTTTGCATATTTATAGGGTCTCCTCCAGCTCCACTGAGCAGAGCTGGGTGCCAGCGAAAGGAAATCAAGCTGTCAGGCGTTTCTATTTTTGTTCTTACCTATAGTATTCGTAAGCCAACCCAAGTTCTTCCCCCAGCTGAGCATAAAATGGCTCTACGATTCTTTCTACGGGTACATGACGGGTATCCTGAGGCAGAGGGGGATGGAGGCAGGGGATGGCAAGTACTAGTTCTACAAGGAGAGATTCCAAACTCCAGCTGGGCTCTCATACATTAGTTCCACCTTCCCCTGATCGACATGGGCAGGTTTACCTTGGACTCGGATGTACCTGACTTTGAACCCAGCCTCCACCCATGTCTAGCTGGAAACTGGAAAACGAATTCTTTATCCTGAGCTTCGTTTTCCTTATGTATTAATAAACAGACAGACCCCCCAAAAATTCTAGAAAAAGAAAAGAAAGTCTCCATGGGGGAAGTCAGGTGAAGCATATTTACAACTCTAGGTACTATTTTAGCAGCTTCCCATGAGTCTATAATTATTCCAAAAAGTGTGTTTGAAAGGAGTATTAATAATAATAACAACCATAGTAATTTTAATATTATCTGAGAGGGTGTTTCTGAAAAGGGTAAATGGATGAATGTATGTGTTTAGCAGGTGGTTGACACTTAAAGAATGTTGGCTGAACATATAGATGGGAATATGAATGCTAAGCACTCAATAAATGTTGTCCTAACTTAATTTTAGACAAGGGATGATGCATGTTATGTTCACCAAGCACCAGGAGAGACATTTTCTTCTTAAAGAATAAGAAAAAATGAAAGAAATTCTCGCCCTCAGCCTCAAATGGGGCCCAACCAACTGAATTAATAATGCCATGGTGGTATTCTCAGTCGCATCATATGGTTGTGAAAGCTAGACATTAAACAAGGGAGACAGGAAGAGAATTGATGCTTTTGAATTATGGTGCTGGAGATGTCTATTGAATATACCATAGACTGCCAAAAGAACCAACAGACTTGTCCTAGAAGAAGTGCAACCAGCATGCTCCTTGGAAGCAAGAATGGCCAGACTGCGTCTTACATATTTTGGACGTATAGTCAGGAGAGATCAATGGCTGGAGAAAGACATCATGTTTGGGAGAGTGGCAGGTCAATGAAAAAAAGTAAAACCCTCCATCAGATGAATTGACACAGTGTCTGCAACAATGGGCTTAAACATAAATAGGATGGTGTGCTTGGCACAGAATCGAGAAGTGTACATAAGATCGCTATGAGTTGGACTCAGACACAACTCAACAGCACCTAACAACAATAACAAGTCTTGAAGACATGGTAAACACTTATCTTTTAAAGCCTTGTTCACCTTTATGTTTCTTATAGCTTGAGGACTCTCCCCCAAGATTTTCATCTCTCAAACTGGAGAACAGTGGCACAAAAGATGAGTGGGTTTTATGAGGTCTCCTAAGTTGTTCAAATGTGTCAGGGGACCATAGAGACCTACTGTCACCCAGAACCCTTTCCACTGGTCTGTCCCATCTCATCAAGGCCCTAAAAGGCAACTTCAAGTTCAAAACCTGAGGGGTCTGCAGGGGGAGTCTCCTTCATTCAAAATACTTGGGACCAGAAGTGTTTCCAATTTCAGGTGTTTCCAGATTTGAGGATATTTGCATATATATTCAAACATCTTGGGGATGGATCCTATGTCTAACTAGGAAATTCATTTATTTATGTCTCGGATGTGCCCCATATACCGATCAAAGATAATTTTAGGTAATATTTTTAGTGCACCTGCATTTTCACTGAGACCCATCATGTGAGGGCAGGTGTGGAACTTTTCATTTGAAGCATCCTGTCCATTTTGGTGCTCAGAAAGTTTCAGGTTTTGAGGCAATTTAGATGTTCAGATTAGGGATATTTAACCTATACTGGAAGGCGTTTAAACCCTATTTTCAAAAAAAAAAAAACCATTTAAATGTCTTCAGAAAATGAGTACGTAGTATGCTAAGTGAAAACAATCAGGATAAAATATTTTGAGATAATATTATTATTTTTATTTATTTATTTATTTTATTTTTTTGTGGTACTGGTGGTTGAACCCAGGGCCTCGCACCTGCATACTTTGCAAGTGCTGGACCATGGAGCCTCGCCCTAAGCCCATTTTTTTTTTTACTTTTTGAGACAGGGTCTAGCTAAGTTATGCAGACTGCCTTTGGTCTCGGACTTGGGATCGTCCCGCCTCCGCCTCCCGAGCCGCTGGGATTACAGGCATGTGCCACCGCGCCGGGCAGGGGGATAATATTAATTTTATAAAGTATTTTTTATACATGTAAATGTGAATGGACATATGTATTTATGCCTCAAAAAATAGATACAAACAGACAAGAACCACCACGTGTTGATAAATAAATTTTTTTCTAGTTATTAAGAGAATGAGTGATTATTATTTTCATCTTTGCTTTTCTGAATTTTGTAAACTTTCTCCAAAGTGCTGCATTTTTAGCAAAATAAATTAATGATTAATTGTGGTTCATTGTCTCCGTTCGAAATTAGTTATGGCTGCCTCTTTGCATAATTACGATTCCGGAGATAGTAAAACCGCAGGCCTGTGGGTGGCAGAAATGGAGACTGATTACCCTGCAGCTACTTCTCTGTGCCCAGAAAGGACGCTGAAATCAGCCAAAAGTGTGTCTGTTAGGGAGATGGCACAGAGAGATGGGGACAGAGGCCCGAACGAGGGGAAACTGGGACATGTCCAGGACTCATCCTGCCAGTACAATTTTCGGTAAAGTCACAACACTTCGACTTCCAAGTCCCTGAAATTCCTGCCTCACCAAGTGTCTACAGGGTGGGGGAGATGACACGTGCAGTGAACACTGTCATTGAAAAGCTGGTATCAACACAGGCGGTCTTGATCCTAACGCTGCAGAGCTTTCACAATCCTTCCCTGGCCCTAGCCTTCCACGGGGGTAATGTCAGGGCTCCTTGATGTCAAAAGACAAGGCAGAGTTTGGGATCTCTCTGTTTTAGACAAAAGACAGGCAGAAGAGTTGGAATGAGACAGCCCTATTCCCTGTACCTCTTTTTCTAGCAAAGTGTTCTTTGCTAGGAGATGTTTCTAAGCCCGGGACCTCAGGGCCTGTAAAAGATAAGGAAGTAGACGAGGTAGGATGTAGGAGGGATGCTGTTCTGTTCTATTGTCTGAGAATTCTGTCTCCTGGAAAGGGCTCAGTTGGGCTAACCAGTCCTAACCCCCCGAGGAAGGTGTCCCACATTGGACTGCCAGATGAAATACAGTTTGCCAATTGCCCTTTGAATTTCAGATAAACAATGAGCAACTATTATTATAAGTAGATCCCAGTGTTGCCTGGGAGAAGATCCCAAAACTTCATGGAACCAACTTATACTGAAAATATATTTGCCATGTCTCTGAAATTCAAACTGAACAGGCTTCCTTGTGATTTTATTTGCTAGCCCTGATAAACCTACTCAAGCAGTGGCCAATTACTTAGAAAGAATGTGGGGTGGAAGCAAGTCCCAAATGTGGTCCAAGAATAGCCAAGGAAAGGGGGTGAGAGATGTAGAAGTCGACCCTCCCACCTCCTTCCATGTGGCCTCCTTCCTGTGGCCCACATCACCACACCACCGGAAACGTGGCCCAGACTCCTGAGACAACTCTCCTAAGCAAATGAGTGAGATGGTCCTTAAGACTCAGCTAGGATGAGCGCATCCCTAAATAAAGGAGAGAAAGAAGGAACAAATGCTCAGCAGGGGAGACACTTGTATGTTTTGCAGGCCACTTCCTTCAGCTTGAATCACTAAATCCAACTAAGTCAGTAAGTCAGCGGATTTTCAACTGCTCAGTATCCAGAGTGCTCTCTACTTAGATGAGAAGCCACAACATCTGGCCTCTATAAAACTCACACAGGACTTGACTAGTGAGAAAGGGTGTACTAAGTATCCTCCCAAGACCATGAGGATAAACAGGGAGCCCCTTTACCATGCGCTTTCAAGCTTTTAATAAAACTGGAATTGTAATTACATGAGAATGGAGGGCCTTTGTCAGGTACGGTAATAGAGAAGACATATAACGAACTGTGTTCCTATGTGTTCGTGCGTGTGTGTGTGTGTGTGTGTGTGTGTGTGTGTGTGTGTGTGTTGACCCAGGCCTAGAAGGTGGACAAAAATAGAATTAAAGAACTCCTTAGTGCCTCCATCTTTGAAGAAGCACAGGGATCTTGTCTAGCCGTTCCCAAGTGGCCAACCTATCCATGCGGTCAGTACCAGCTATGCACAGTGAAAATAAAGCAAACAAATACCAAATATCTGATATCATTGCTGTGAGCTGGCCGGTGGGTCTTTGCCGACATCTGAACTGCTTCACATAAACTCCTGGCCTCTAAAAATAGATATTCTGTGGTACATATAATTTTTATAAGATGACTAATACAGGAATGCCCTCTGGGATAACTTAGTGTCTTCGTTTCTTTCTTTTCTCTCTATATTTATCTATGCTTTCACTGGCCTCTTTGTATAAAAGTTAGACTGTAGCCACGGACCAAGAACATTCGCCAGGAAATTATTTATCTAGTTCTTAAAGGACTATAATTCTTATCAACTGAAGAGATGTTTATATTTTTAAAGGAGGACAGAGGGATGGCCTTAGACCTGTTTGTTGTTTCATTGTCTCCAATATCACATTTCCTAATCAAGGGCCAGTCAGAAGGGGCTTCTGGCAGCCTTGCTACTTCTCTATTTTATATAAAATTGAGTCAAAAATAGAAAGACGACTTTAAGAAACAGGCTGACATTAAAGCTTACTGCCCTAAATTCCAATAAGTAGGACAGTTGTGGTCGTTTACAACCATGGAAATCTTAGTTGGAATTTAATTGTGTCCTCTATGATTTGAGAGAGAGAGAGACTGACAAAGAGACAGACAGAGAAGAAGAGGAGGAGGAGAGGAGGAAGAAGGGAGAAGAAAAGGAAGAGGAGGAGGAAGAAGAAGAAAAAGAGGAGGAGGAGGAGGAGACAGAAAGAAGAAGAGGAAGAAGAAGGAGAAGGAGAAATAGGAAGAAGAAGAAGAAAGAAGAAGAAGAAGAAGAAGAGGAGGAGGAGGAGGAGGAGGAGGAGGAGGAGGAGGAGAAAGAATGATGAGGAGGAATAGGAGGAGGAGCTGAGGAAGGGGGATAAGAAGAAGAGGAGGAGGAGGAAGAGGAAGAGAAAAAAAGAAAAATGGAAAGAGTTTGACGTCAATCCAGCTTCCTTTCACCCTCCATCATTCTCATCCAAAGGTGAGGATTCCCGAAATGGCAGGGTTGGGGGGGAATTGACAGAGATCCATTCTTCACTCCCATCACCTTCATTTCAATACAAGTGCCCCCCCCCGTGCCCCCTCCTGAGTGGCTGGCTAACTCTGCTCCTGAGGACATGAAGCCATGGCTTTTCTTATCCGGTGGTGTCTTCCCTTTGGGAATAACATGCTCCCTCCTCCACTGCTCTCAAAACAATAAGTGCTTAAAGTCCGGGATGGAGACAAGGCAGTGCCAAGGGCCCCGGCTGACAGGGTGTGAGGAAGCGGCTGAGGTGCCCAGGGAGGTGAGAGGGCCATGAAAGCCTGGGAAACACAAGCCCTGGTGTTCCGCTCCCCGCTGCCCTGGCTCCCCTGGCCAGTCTCCCTGCCTCCAAACATAGGAGCTCATCTTACATGATCTCCTTGACTTCAGTTATATTTTAAACTCCAGTCTTTTGAGGAGGGAAACCAGAATCCACTTGGAGAGGAGACTGGCGCAAAGCTGGCTGTTCAGGGGCACGGCTTGGAGAGAAGCAACAGGATTTGATTTCTACTCTTTGAAGTTGAGTGAGAGTTTGCTTTACCCCTTCCAGCGAACACAGCACCCCGATGAAATGTATTCTTATTTTACCCCTTAGTAAAAACAAAAATGGAGGTGTCATACACACACCTCTGGTTCTGCTTCTGACTGTGCCTCCCTTCCACTCAGTACCTTACTGGGTGTTTTGTTCTTGTGAATAAAGAAGCTAGGCCAGCTGCACACTTGAATTGAAGAGACTGAAGCCCGTCCTAAAAAGTGCCTGAACATTGCCCTAGGATGCCATGCCATGAAGCTAACCAGACACCTACACGCATGTTAGGTTTCGATGCTTTACTTACAATACCCTGTTCCCCCAAGACCTATGACTTACACACTACTCTCAATTGCATCTACTATTGACCAGTCTATTGCCAAGTCACCAGACATGTCCTTTTCAGGAGGGCCCAGACCTAGAGGAAAGCCAAGTGGATTTGGAAATAAAGATCCACCTTTTGAGCTCAGTTTCTCACCTGGAGAGTGTGAGCCAGCCTCTTGGTCTTTAGCGCCCAATTTTAATTTTCTCATTTATTGGTGATGATGACAATAACAATGACAAAAATACCACTTCCTTCACAAGCTGGCTGTGGGAACAAGGAGAGCTTCCAATCAAAATCCTGCTCAGGGGTCCTGACCCCCTTACTGAAGCCTCTCTCAATTCCCTGAGGATGAGGTCATTTCTTCAACTTGGCATTTTAGATCAGCCACGAGAGGCAAAGCTCTGCACTGCTAATGAGCAGTCTCAAGTCCCAGGGGCTTTACCCATCAGAGGTTTACCTCTCATTTATACTATGTTTCTATTGCAAGTCTGCAGGGCCAGAGGTAGATGTCACTGTCCACATGGTAGTTGCCACTCAGAGACTCCAGTGGTTGGCAATGCCACCACCATCTTAACATGTGGCTTCCCAGTGTGTGAGAGCAGGGGAAGAGAGCACAGACAATTCCATCCTAACTCTTAAGTGCTTCCACTCAGAAATAACACTAGTCACTTCTGTTCCTATGGTACCGGTCCCAGCAAGTTGCACGATCTTGTTGCATAGTCAAGAGATGTATGGAAACAGCCTTAGGTCCAGGAAGGGATGCAGAGCTGGAAACATTAGGGAGTGTTAATATCTCTTGTCACGTGCTTAGGTATAATACGTATTACTCACAAAGGATTGCACACCAACTAAGAGTGCTTCTTTAGTTCAGCTATAATCATGTTTGAGATCTCCAGGAGAGCAAAGGTAGAGTTATATATTCATTACTTGCAGTGTGTACTTTTTTCTCACAGTTGGCAGTATTTCCAGAGTCAAGATCATGTTCAACTGATAGATAGATAGATAGATAGATAGATAGATAGATAGATAGACAGACAGTTAGACCAATAGATAGATAGACAGATAGACAAATAGAAGAGATAAAAAGAAGCCCATTTTAGCTATGAGACCTCATGGTCCCAGGGCTAGGCTAATAGTGTGTATATGTAGGGAAGCTATCTCTAATACTGTCTTGATTACTCAACATACTTTTCATAGAACTTTGGCCCAGGTGGTGTCTACAAACTTTTGGAGCATAGAATTTACTGCCAATTTCTGCCAGTCAATGACAACAAAGGACACATATTTCATGATGGTCTTTGTAGATAGACCTTCTTGTATGCCCCAGACTTGGATACATATGCATGGAGCTTCTGCCAAGATGCCAAGGTATGTGTGTGCATCTGTGTGTGCGTGTACTGAAAGGCCCACCATGTCTATCCACCCCTACAATCCTGAGCAGAGTGCACCCTCAACTCGCCAAGTCAGCAATGGCAAAGTAGGTCATTAGGTGAATGTATTCACAGCTCCCTTGTTTTGAGACAGCACAGGGTTACATTCAGACTCAGTTTCAACTTTCAGGTATTCTGGCTTTCTTCTGAGGTTGCTGCAACAGGTACATCCAAACACCCACTGACCCTTGACATCATCATCATTAGCCTCTAACAGGCATTCGTACTTGCTGTACCAGGAATTTTGATGAGTGTTTTATATTCAAGATCATATATATTTCTCAAAAACATTCTGAAAGGAAAGCATTACTAAGTTGCAAGGTCCACTTTACAGGTGAGAATAGAAGCACTCACGAAGGTTAAATGACATGCCCAAGGCCTCCCAGCACTAAGTTGGTGGGAGTGGTCTTCAGGATCAGACCTATCATTCTTTTATTCCCAACCAATCCTGGCCACAGAAGGAGGCCACCCTGGCTTGGATTCTGCACTGCCACCTTGAACACATCAGTCTTTTTCAAGTGGGAACAGGATGCTGTTTGTTGAACATGGATTTGAGAACAGATGGCTCCTAGAAGTTCTTGGGATGCCATAAGATCTGCCACCTTGAAATGCCAAAGCAGCAAAATTCAAACCCCTGAGCCCTGGGTGCCAGAGAGACAGCTGGCATCTCTTTATTGCCCCTCCCCCCCAAGGTCAGGGATGGAATGTGAAACCTGGGATCCTCAGCATAGCAGTGGCCATTGGCTGAGCTCTTTCTATAGGTCAGGTCCTGAGCTCCTGGCACGATGTACGTTCCATGGCGTCCACGTAACATGGATACTATTTCACCCCATTTCACAGGTGGGTAGACCACATCTCAGAGAAAACTCATTATTTATGAACAAAACCAAATCAGCACCTCATTATATAACAAAACAAATTCTAGATGTGTTGAACATTTAAATGTCAGATACAAAAAACTATTGCAGTGAAGAGTGTGTGGCTGAAAATTGAACTGATATATACGGGGAAATCTTTCTAAATGTAGAATCAGAGTAAAACTATATTTCACTTGAACATATTTAATTTACAAACTAAGTACTATACATGTCAAAGTATAAATATAATCAAAAGGCAGGAGGTAAACGTGGAGGACATTTTATCACAAATATGAAAAACTGTTAATACACAATATGTAAACAGCTATAAAACATCGCCAAGATAAACACCAATACTCATGGACAAAAATAAAAGACGAAGTAATGAGGAAAGAGAGCAGATAATTAACAGAAGGAGAAATAAAAATAATCATAAAATAAAAATATGAAAAAATGTTCAGGGTAAACAAAGATACAAACGTAAGATATTGACACACTAAGGTATCATTGTGTTTGTGTATCAAAAATAAGTTCTATGAAATGAATAATTCTGATAAAGTAGCTGCTGTGAAATTGTCTCATGGAATGTGTGGCAGTTTAAACTTTAGTTATAGTGGTAGTATAATCTTTGTGGAAACCAATTTTATTTTGTGTGTCAAGTTTTAAAATCATGTGTTTATACGTAATTCTATTTTTGAGAATTTATTTATTTATTTATTTATTTTTATTTATAAATGTTGGTGGGATATGGAGTAATAAGTCTTTTGTTATATCCAGTGTGCAACTATTAATTCACTTTTGTTTACACATTCATCAACTTACGTATTTTACAGAACCATATAAAGAGAAGAAAAAAGGAGGAATTTTAATTACTATGTACTAAAAGTTGTATGCAATCATGAGTGATATCATCATTGATTTTTTCCTTGTCCTCTATTTTTCCCCATCTATACATATAATTGCATCATATATTTTAAGATACTAAAGAAATAATCAGAGACTCAGAAAGATCCATGGATAAAGGTGCTCAGTATAGTGTTATCTATAATAAAGAAAAAGGAGACAGTTTAAATATCCAAAAATTACTTGGTGATTAAATTGTTTCATTTATAAGGTATAATATTCAACAGATCTTTTAAAATAGTTTTGGGGTGGTAGCTAATTGCACATAACTGGCATCTAACAACAACAACAGTACTTCATGGTTAACTACAATCTGCCTAACTGTATAAATAATATATGACCACAATCAAGTAAGACATTACATCATGGCATGCACTGAACATGAATTGTAGCAACATTTGCCAAAGAAAGCAGATTTTTCTCTGATAGGATTATGAATGATTTTTAGCTTCTCCTTTGTCATCTTTTCTAAGTATTGTTGTTGTTGTTAGTTGCCGTGGAGACGGTATCCAAGTCATAGTGACCGTACATGCAACAGGCAAAACACTATTGTCAGTGCTTCTCTGCTGTTCGTAGGGTTTTCAATGGTGGACTGATTTTTGTGAGTGGGTTACTGGGTCCTTCTCCCAAGCCTACGGCACTTGGTGTTCCCATGCATTCTCCCATCCAATGACTAACCAGGCCCAGCCCTGCTTAGCTTCTGGGATCTGACGGGATCGGATGCCACAGGGCTATGGCTGAAGGCTTCTAAGTATTAGATTACATTATTTCTGTAATTTAAATATATATATATTTCAGCCAACATAACCAGATTATTCTGTCCCGGTGCCTACTACTGAGAGATGTTCCCATGGTCAGCTGCTCCCAGGAGAGGGAGGACCTGAGACTGCAGTTTAAAGATCCTTGCCAAAGATCCCCAAGACTCCATGGCAGCCACATACTGCCAGAAGGGCTTGGATGAGAATGAGGTGAGAGGATCAGGTCAGGAGATGGGAAAAGTTAGCCGCCTGTGTGAACACAGCACGTCACTTCTAGAGAGGCCAGCTGCAGACAGGTGCAGCCCAGAGGCCAGGCATGAACACTAGGTAGCTCTGCTTTCATAGAAGCCCTGAGCTCTGGCTTCACTGGCTCCCAGCAGGGCAGAAAGAAGAGAACCAGACCATCCTGATACAATCTGTCAATCACTCAGCTTCCCCTGGGGCAATCATTGCTCTGCATACAGGGGCATCCACACACCAAAGACTCCCTGGCCCACTCAGGAGAGGCTGGCTGGAGGACTGGGCAGCCTTGTGAGTTCCTTTCCCCATCAGCCTCTCACCTTGCCCCAGGGAACTTGCTTCCCAGTAGGCACCAAGACTTTACTTCTTTTGCATGTAGAGAGAGCAGCTGTCTTAGGTTCCACGAAAGAACTCAGCAGTGTCTGCCATAGGGAAGAGCCCCAGTTAACTATCCTGTCCACACTGCTGCTATCATTACTAGCACCACCAGACCTACTGGTACCTTTTGCACTACATTACTACTGCTATTGCTACATCATTTTTGTGGTCGTTAGGTGCCGTAGAGTCAGGCCAGACTCATATCGAGTCTATGTACAATAGGATAAAACACTCCCCAGCACTGTGCCACATCAGCCCTTTGTCAGTGCTTCTCTATTATTCATAGGGTTTTCAATGGCAGGTTGTTTGGGGATTGTTTTGGGAATGGGCTGTCAAGTAAGTCCTCCCATTTTTGTGGGGCTGGGAATCTAACCCAAAGGCTCAGAGAGCACAGACTAGCACTCTACCAATTGAGCTAAACCCCAGCCCATCACTACACTTGTTGTTATTGTTGTTATTGTTACTTGCCATGGAGTTGGTATCTTACTCATAGCAACCCTTCTACAACAGGTGAAACGCTATTGTCAGTGCCTCTCTGCTATTCATGGGATTTTCAGTGGTTAACTGATTTTTGGGAGTGGGTTGCTGGGTCCTTCTCCCAAGCCTACAGCACCTGGTGTTCCCAGGCGGTCTCCCATCCAAGTACTAACCAGGCCTGACCCTACTTAGCTTCTGAGATCTGACGGGCTTGGACACACAGGGATATGGCTGCAGGTGTTGCTACATTACTACCACTATTATTGCCACTGCTGTTACAACTCCTGTGGTTCCCACCGTGGGTCATGATACCATTACTATTCCCGGCACTGGAGCTACTGCTACCACTGTAGTTGTCACTGTTATTGCTGCCATTACTATGATTTCTATCTTACTCTCACTACTTCCACTGTTGCTACTGTGACTGTTACGCCAACAGCTCACATTCATTTATAGTCACCTTAGAACTGGGAGAAATGGCCTTGACATGAATTATTCTGTCTGGTCATCTCCAAAAGCTCTTCCTTAACAGTCAGCCTATGCACCTGTTGGTGCACGAAGTATGTGTCCCTGTAACCCAAGTCCCTGTTGAGTGAAGCAGTAATGCTGAGGGCTGACAGAGGACTCTGCCTCGGGTCCTGGTAGGGCTCTGTGTGCCATATCATTCCCCTCCTCCCCTCCAAAACAACTTGCTGTTGCAGAAAAACTGTTCTCTTTTTAAGGAGGAGGAAATTGAGGCTTGGAGTGAGGAGGTAATGTGCCCAAGTTCACACAGCTGCTGAATGGCAGGGCCCTGATTCAGACAGTTCTACCAGAACTCTTGCCATCCGCTAAGCAACTAGGGTTTCAAATGATTAAAGAAGAGTCTCAGGTTCTGGCATTAGCTCAATTTCTTTGTGGCAGGAGATGTTGTTGTTGTTGCTATTGTTGTTAGGTGCCATCAAGTGGGGTCCAACTCATAGTGACTCCATGTACAACAGAACAAAACCTTCCCGGACATTGGGCCATGCCTGGCACTATGTCATTGCTTTTTTGCTATTCACAGGGCTTTCAATGGCAGATTGTTTCAGGAGTGGGTTGCGTAATCCTTCTCCCATTTTTGCAGCACTGGGGAACAAACCCATGGCCTCAGTGAGGGCAGAGCAGCACTCCACCAACTGAGCTCAACCCCAGCCCCATAGCAGGAGATAAGTGTTGGAATAAGAAGCTGAGCTGGTTCTTTCCAGTTCTCCTGGCTCCAAGCATTGCAGTCATTGGTGACAACTTCCTCTACCTGCTCATGAGAATTCACACTGCCTGGACCCTGAGACACAGGAGACAAATCGGTGTCCGGATGGGGCTGAGGAGGGAGAGCAAATGGCACCAAGGAGGAACCAGAAGGCCAAGTGTAGCGCAAACAGGAAGGCGGTTCTGGTTCCTGGGCCTGTGGGGCCTTGCTAGCTGGGCCTAGTGTCCCCAAGGCCTCCTGGTGCCTGTTATTTTTGGAATGGGCCACGTGATGATCGAGTGCCTGTTGGATTAGATAGAGTCAAGGCCAGCTTCCAGCCTGGTTTCTCCCAAGAATCTCTGGTGTTGGCCCCAGGAACCAGGCTCATGGCGGGATTCCAAATCCCACCAGCCCCTCCCACCCCCAGACCTCTCAAGGCCCTGGATAACAAAGGGAAGCATAGAGAGAAAGGGGGAACTGCTCTTCCTTCCCCTCCAGGCCGAGCTCGGCCCACTGCGCAGGCCGAGGCAAATCTGATGACCTTAGCAAAGCTGTCCTGGCCTGGAGGATCTTGCAAGCTCTGACTTTCTGGGGCCTGAGTCCTGACAGCAACCCAGGCTTCCTGGCCTGGGAGGGGTGAGCTTCCTTCCCCTTTGGGATTAGACCTCATCCTTAGAGCAGTTTGCAATGCTGCTCTGGCCTTGGCCAGTCTTAGACTTTAAGAAAGGACTTTTTTTTTTTTTTTTTTTTTTTTTTTGCGGTACTGGGGGTTGAACCCAGGGCCTCACACTTGCATGCTTTGCAAGTGCTGGACCACTGAGCTGTACCCTCAGCCCTTTTTTTTTTTTTTTTTACTTTTTGAGACAGGGTCTTGCTAAGTTACGCAGACTGCCTGTGGTCTCGAACTTGCGATCCTCCTGCCTCTGCCTCCCAGGCCACTTGTATTACAGGTATGCGCCACCTGGCCCGGCTAAGAAAGGACTTTTAAGGTGCCTGGTTTCTGCGCACTTAAGACCCTGGTTGGTCTTCATGTCATAAGTTGGCCAATCCTGTCCTATTATAGAAAAAAACTATCCCAGTGTGTAGGAAGGTAGGATTGTGTGTGTGTGTGCGTGTGCGAGCCTGTGTGGGCACACATGTGGTTATTTTTTTCTTTCTCTCCGGCTCTATCTCAACCACATAAGCAATAAAACTCAGTGAACTGTCTCGCTTTTTAAAAGCAGAGTTGTGTCACCATGAATTTTGCATTTCACTCGACCAAGTCGCTCTGGTGGTAACATGAGGGGCAGCACAACAGTAATAGGAACAGCTTCCTCGGCAGCATTGGAAAGGAAGAAACAGAGCGATCCCTGCCCAGCCCAGCCCCCCTGGGTCTGTCACTGCTGCTCCCCAGCATTTGGCAGCAGGCAAGAGTGGAGGGAAGACGATGGAGGTTGGAACCAGAGAGAACTAGGCTCCAGTTCTGGCCCTGCGGTGTGTAAGCCCGGTGCCCCTGATCCGCAACCTTGTAGAATGCCGCTGACCTCGTGTGTAACATGGGGATGGAACCGGCGCTGAAGCTGATGCTACGGTGACAAGAGATGCCAGCATGAGTGATACGATGGGCATGGGCAGCACGTGTCTGGATGTCCTCAAGATAGGATGTCTGGGTGTCCCCCTCCCCCCAACCTCCTCCTCCAATGCTCCCAGAGTTTCCTACAGGCAGGGGCAGAAAGACACCCACTGAGAAACGTGTCTTAGAGGAAATGCCCGTCTTCTGGGATAACACAGCACAATGTTTAAGTCTGGCCATTTTGCAGCGCTAGCTCTATGGCTGAACACCTACCAGGCCCTCTTTCTCGTCACAACTTCTGAAGCCAACAGCATTGAATCTTGGACAAAAAATGGGGAAAATTGTAAAGCTGCCTTCTCAAAAGCCATACAGGAGGCAGTAACATGCAGTCTGCTATGGAGGAAAAAAGGCTTGACTATGGAATAGAAGATCAGATACAAGAATTAAGAGGAATAACTATTTAGAACCATGTTATTCTACACCAGAGGACCTAGCTCCACGTGACTATTAAAATTTAATGTAATTAGAATTCAGTTCTTTTGTCTCATTAGCCACATTTCACGTGCTCAATAGTCAAACACAACAGGGGGCTACTGCATTCGACAGTGCATATCTAGAACATTCCATCATCAGAGAAAGTGCTATTGGGCAGCACCGATTTAGACATTAAGGGATTCTGGGTGATTTCACATTTTATTTTCCTCTATGATAGTCCATCATTATTTTTCCTATTAAAAATCCTTAGTATCAACAGGCAAAGAAACATACTAGAACACTATTCTATTTTATATATGACTATTCTGTATCAATTGTATTCATATTTGTACATTTATTAATATTATTGTGTCATCATTACTGAAGAATGTAAGGCTGAAACCACCGGAAGAGGGGCTAACCTACTACTAGCTGAGACTGATCCTCTTGCAGTAGTTTCCATGCCTGGCCCCTGTGGAGATGAGCCCTATAAATGCCCCTTTTGACATGTGGGAACTCAAACCATCTCCAGGCAAGTCCCTCTGGCTCCCCGGCTCCCTCTGAGCAGGACAACGTCTTTCACTACTCCCCAGGAGACCACTTGGCAGGCTTCCCCCTTATTTGCTTTCCCTTCAGAACTTCTAGAGTACTGAAGACAGATGATTTTTCAGCATTTCCCCCCATGGTATTAAATTCTACCTTTAAATCAAGTGTGGCCAAAAAAAAAAAAAAAAAAAAAAAAAAGTAAGCCTGGTAGGAGAAGGAGTAGAAAGAGTAGAACAGATATTATAAGCTATGCCAAAACACTGGGAGCAGTGTTGGGTCTCAATAGCCAACCAAACCTGGGGAAGATATGTGTGTATTTATGTGCTATATGTGGTTACTGATGGGGACTGTGTTGCCTGGCATGCAGGAGGCCCTGGGTTCAATCCCTGTTGTTGTTGTCATGTGTCATAGAGTTGCGTCTTACTCACAGGGACCCTCATATGGTTTTCAATGGCTGATTGTTTCGGGCTTGCATTGGGAGTAGATTGCCATGTCCTTCTCCCATGAGTTCAATCCCTAGCACCTTAAAAAAAATAACAAAATAAAAAAGCAAGGAAGGAAAGAAGGAAGGAAGGAAGGAAGGAAATATAAAGAATGCTGATTGGATGGACTGTGTAACTGAGAGGAATACATATATATATATATGGTGGTGTATATATATATGGTGGTATATATATATATGGTGGTATAAGTAGCCTTGAAACCCCCAGAGCATCCTATTTTTTGGTCTGCCTTTGCTCTCAATATCTAAGTCTGAAACATCTCTATATAACCTATTTAAAATCTGGGATAGACACAGAAGCAAAGAGTAGAACAGTGGATGGCAGAGGCCAAGGGATGGGGGTGGGGAGATGTTGGACAAAGAACACAATTTCGGTTAGAGGGGAAGAGTAAGTTCCAGACATTTATCACACAACATTGCTGTTGTTGTTAGATGTCATCCAGTTGGGTCTGACTCCTAGTGACCCTATGTACAACAGAACAAAACACTCCCTGATACTGTACCATGCCTGGAACTATGTCAGTGCTCCTCTGCTCTTCATAGAGTTTTCAGTGGTAGATTGTTTGAGGAGTGGATTGCCAGGTCCTTCTCCCTATCCTGCAGCAGCTGGAATTCCCAGGCAGTCACCCATCTAAGGACTAACCAGGCTGATGCTGCTGAGCTCCCAAGATTGGCAGGATCAGATGCCAGGATGCTATGGCTGTAGACTATCATGCAACATGGTGCCTAGTTGATAGCAATGCACTGTACACTTGGAAAGTTCCTAGAGTACATTTTAAATGTTCTCCTTAGAAGAAAGTGGAAAGTCTATGAGACAATGTATATGTCAATTAGCTTGATTTAGCCATTTCACAATGCAATCATATATCAAAACATTGTGCACCATAAACATATACAATTTTTCTTTATCAGTTCGAAACACATAATAAAAAATAAAGATACCATGTCATGAGAGGCAATAAGTAAAGTCGATGTGAATGCTACCATTATCATCAAAGTGTTCAGGAGACTGTAAGGACCCTAAAACTTGATCACACTGGTTAAAAGATAAGTGTACTATTATTGTGAGCATAGGCCTATGTCAACCTTATAAAATAACCCAGATCATCTTATTTTGAATGTTATTGCTTGGCCACTCAAGTGAAAATCAAAAGCAGTGAAGGAATTGCTGAACTTACTCCTGAAACTATGCTTAGGCAATGTGCTTTTCAGTCATGTGCCCTAACCTATGCCATTTTCCACTGGGAGTAGGATGCTATGGAATGGGAGGGGAGCTATGAAGTTTCAGTATGCTTGAAAATGCAGGATGGGGATAAATTGTTTTAAAGATTTGAAGCAGAAGAGTCTATTTTCCCAGAAACTTCTGTCAATTAAAATGATCCTATTTTATATAAGGCCATGGTGGGGTTAAGAGAAACAACTTGATTTACATTAGGCCAGGGTAACTGATTGTTGGAAGAATGCAGTTGCCCATGAACTCTATCCCTTACATCATGGCTGCCCACGGGTGCCAATTCCTCTGGGCAAGAGCAAGATAAGTTGAGCACTGTCACTGAAGATAACACCAACATGGTCGCAGGCTTAATAAACAGTAATGTTGTTGAGTGCTGAATGAGGGCAGGGCATACGTCTTGGTTAGAGATACACATACTTCAAATCTCACCTGTACTGCTCACCAGCAGTGGGATCTGAGGCGAGTTATTTTCTCTTTCTGCCTCTGTTTCCCCTTTTGTGATGGGGCAAATGCCTCATGTACCTGCCTCAAGTGCTTATGTGGGCACCATGGGAAAAAAAGGCACATGAAGAGTGGAACCCAGTTACTGACATTATTATGGGAATCACAGTGGCGAGGCTGGATTTCTGTGACATGTGGACCAACTGGAAACCAGATAAGGAGAAATCTAAATGCGGTGAGCAAATTTCGTAAGCCAGATATTGAGAGACATGGTTTGACAATTGCAAGTTCATACTTGTGGGTAATGCCATAGAAAAGTTTATTTCACATCTGGGTTGGGAAGTGCAGGATGTGAAGTTGACCTGATCACAGAACGTGAGTACTTATCTGGAGTGTCTTCTCTGGAAAGTTCTTTCCTGCAAGTGGATGTATCTAGCACTGTAGGTGAAGGCAGGGGAAAGAAATGGTGAAGAGATGGACCTATGGATGCAGAAGCAGCCTCTACTCCCAGACGTGTCCACCAATGCACCCTATACACACGATTTACACACCCCTGCACATAAACACACACCCCCTACATGCACATGCACATCCATACAATCAGTTCATTAAAGGCTCACTAAATATTTATGCCCTGCAGCCATACCACTGTGGCATCCAAGCCCATCAGATCTCAGAAGCTTAGCAGGGTTGGGCATGGTTAGTACTTGGATGGGAACACCAGGTGCTATAGGCTTGGGGGAAGGACCTGGCAACCCCAAAAAACAATTAGCCATTGAGAACCCAATGAATAGCAGAGAAGCACAGACAATAGTGTGTTGCCTATTGTACTTAGGGTCACTATGAGTCAGGTACTGACTCCATGGCACCTAACAACAGCAGCAGCAGCAACAACAACAACAACAACAACAACAACAACAACAACAACAACAACATTTAGTGTATTCTAAGTCCACAAGAGCAGCCAAGTGTGTACTCCTATGCACCTTCAACTTGATCTTGAAAATACACTTAGAAATACCTTTGAGAAAAATCTGAAAAAATAATTTTAATGCAAACTGAAATGTGTTCTCCTATACATTGCTACACAGATGCCAAAGCTAGCTCTTTTGTGGAATTGGTATATCCCAATTCACAGTGAAAGGTTACTGAAGATTCGTTTGACAAATCTTGGAAGTTCCACTGCAAATTTTTTAAAGGCCTGTCTTACAAGAAAGCTTTCCAAGGAAGGCAGCATGTTGCAGGATCCTCAGAAATCGCATAGAAGTAAGGGCAGGACTGGGTGTCTGTCTACCGCTCACTTTCTCCCTCCATCTTCTGTAGCCCAGGCTCACTGTTTTAGTTTAAAAACTATCGTGTGTGTGTGTGTGTGTGTGTGTGTGTGTGTGTGTGTGTGAAAGAGACAGAAAGACAGAGACAGAGACAGAAATGTGACTGCATACGTTGTATTTTGTTTTCTAAACACATTCCTAATACTTAGGCTCAGCAAAGAAACAGGTTCACGAAACACTGACATCAGTTGCTTTAATAAATATATCATGGCTTGATATAGTGGTTGTTTTCTTTTTTAGACTTGATTTATCTGTCACTTTCTTTCCAAATTTGATTTATTGGTCAATTTCTTTTCAAGATTTGATTTATTGGTCAATTTCTCTTCAAGATTTGATTAAAACACATTACATAAGTCTTTTCAGATCTATTTCTAAATATCATATATATTTCTAAGTATGGATGTTTAAAGTCTTTATTCATAGATGTGCTTGATTGATGCCTGTTTTTTCATTAGTTTTTTTATACTCCAGGTAGTCATTTATTTTGTAATCAGAATCACCATAAACAAACCATAAAATCCAATTGTGTAATGAATTACTCGTACCTTGGATTCTAGAGAAAAGAAGCCTAAGACATAACAATGTAAAAACAGCCTGTCGGGGGTACGTGGGGGGTGTCAGTCATGTTGGTTGGTTGATCTTGAATCTCTGGATTTACAGATGCTTTATAAAACATTTCTACAGGGAAAGATTCCAGCACATCTCTTATGACCGTCATTTAGTTTGTGGCTACATGGATGGCCTTGATGACGGATAGTCTTGTATCATTTGGAAAACTTCTTTTTATTTTAATGAATCTACAGAGCTCAGTTCCTCCTCTCTTGGCCCCTGCCTAGGGACTTCCATGAGAAGGAAAATACCTGCCAGATACCTGCCCACTAGATTCCAGGATGTATGACAAGACATTACTACAGGACCCTTCTTGCAGGGTTCTCCAGGAGGGCCCCCTCGCTGGAAGGTGGGTCAAGGCTCGAGAGAGTAGACAGGGCGAGAGCTGAGCATCTGAGCTCCTACAGACAACCTTCTTGCCCGTGCTCCTAGACCTCACTGGATAAGGACAGTCATGAAGTAGTTGCCTCTAGGATGGATGGGTCTACATCAGCAGAGTTTTCTTGTTTTGTTTTGTTTTGTTTTGTTTTTGCAGTACTTGGGGCTGCTGAACCTAGGGCCTTGCATGTACTTTTGCAAATGCTCCACCACTGAGCTATACCTCCAGCTTCTTTTATTTTTTCTCTTGAGACAGGGTCTCTCTAAGTTACACAGGCTGTCTCTGGCCTCGAACCGATGATCTTCCTGTCGCGGCCTCCCTAGGCACTGGGATTACAAGTATAGGCATAGGGTTATTTTTTTGAAAAGAAATAATTATGCTCCTCTTACTCTAGTCTTGGTCTAGTTTCCTTCTGTATAAAACAAGGGTAGTATTACTTGATTTGGAAGGTAGATGCAAAGATTAAATGAACTAGTGTATGCAAAGTGCAGAGCTCAGGGCTGCAGAGGCGGCCATGCTGCAGCTGCTGTTGCAATCTCTTTCAAAGGATGATGCAATGTCATCAAAGGAGCAGTCACAGTGCTCCATGTGTGGTGCAAAGTGCTCCTGAGATGCCCCAGCTCATTGAGCAGAGCAACCCCAGGTCTCTGCTGCAGAGAATCCCTCATTTCTAGCTCAGTAAACTGAATCAAGCTCAGAACACTGAGTGGTGGCTCCCTCCAGCCTGGGCCCACGTCACTCTGCCGCACAGCCTTCTGTTGTGAAAGCTGTCAGAGCTCCAAGTCACTCAACAATTGCAGATCATTAACGTCACGTTCAAGGTGAGGAACTTGGGTGATTTTGGCGAGGACTGAACTTTAATTGATTCTCTGCTCAGCCTTGGGCATGGCCAATGCAGCCCAGCTTTGATTACCCTGGCCACATGCCCAGGATGGAAACCGCCCTTTCCCACTGGCACTCTTCTGAAAATGGGTTCCATTTTGTTAGTCAGAAGCATGACATCAATGTGGGTCATCTCCTAGCATCTGAGAAGGTGCCCAAATGAAGGCTGTTTTAACCTAGCACATGTCTGTCAGCTTGTACTGTGGGGGCTTGCGTGCTGCTGTGATGCTGGAAGCTAGGCTGCCAGTATTTCAGATACCATCAGGGCCACCCATGGTGGACAGGTTTCAGCTGACCTTCTAGACTAAGATGGACTAGGGAGAAGAACCCAGTAGCCCACACCTAAAACAATTAGCCATTGAAAACCCTCTGAATAACAGAGAAGCACTGTCAAATGTAGTGCTAGAAAATGAGCCCCCAGGAGGGAAGGCATTCAAAAGACAATTGAGGAAGAGTTGCCTCCTCAAAGTAGAGTTGACCTGAATGGTGGGGATGAAGTAAAGCCTCTTGGACCTCCAGTTGCTGATGTGGCACAACTCAGAATGAGAAGAAAAACAATGCCTGCCACAATGGGCTCAAACATAAAAAGATGGTGCTTGGCACAGTGTTGGGTAGTGTTTTGTTCTATTATACGTATATACCGCTATAAATTGGATCTGACTTGATGGCGCCTAACAAGAAACAACAATGGGATTCTAAGGAAGATATAGCTCCCAAATTGTGTGTGAGATAAGACACAAACTCTTTATCTTGGCATAAACATTTACGTGCCCTGTCCAGCCAGACATTCTGTGGCCGATGCTCTCAGAACAATGGGATATGCTGTCCATCCAGGGGAAATTTTCCTTCTTTCTGGTTCTTCTGAAACCCCTTTTGCCTCTCTGTCTGCCTGCAGAATCTCCCATAACATTCATTGCCAGTCTTACCCCTTTGTAACGCTTTCTCAGCTCCTCCATGAGACCTCTTCCTGCTCAGGCCCCTCAGCGTTCAGGACCGGATCTCAGCCCTTCTCCCTTCCCTTCATTAACCACAGACAGTCTTGTCAGGCTACAGGTCTTGTATTCTCCTTTCCCGGGTTTTATGCCACCCAAATGTGACATCCATAAGACAATTGCTTCCCATGGTGGTTATGTTGACATTATTTAGCACCAAGGCTGGTGAGCAGCCAAGAGTTGGGCAATGCCAACTAATGAGTGTGCAGAACTGTGCTTTAAGACAGCTACAATTCCAGTGGACCAGATTTCATTCTGCCACACAAGTTAGGTTTGAGGGCAATAGGAAGAAGATGAGACAAGGGCTTGCTCCTCTTCCACAGGCAAAGTTGGAGGAGCATGGAAGCTTGGGGTGTAGGCAAACCAGGGCCTGAAGTTCCTATCTGTGTGACCTTCAGATCTCTATTTCCCCACCTGCAAAATGGGTTGCTCACAATCCCAACCTGGGAAGATTAAGTAATATGAAAAAAAAATGATGATATTCCTGGCACATAGTAGGACCAAAAACACACCAGCTATCAACTCTGCCTTGGCAGCCACTCTGGGTCTCTACTGAGGGAGGCAATTGCTCCTCCAGGCGTAGCATCTCCATACAGCAAGAGAAGCGACCATAGCGCTGCCCAGCAGAGGGCTGCATAGTGTCCAAAGGACCAAGTTGCTCTGAGCCCCTGGTCTAGAAGAAACCGATGGAGAGGAGGGGCTGCTATGAGCTGATCTTGGAGGTCCAGGGACCTCACACACCTTCTGCTACAGATATCTCCTTTTAAGGAAGCTCAGGTGGACAACTTGGAGTCAATTTGTGCTCAGAAAGCACCTTGGTCAAAGAGACGCCTCAGCAAATTGTCTCTGTCACATCACACAGTCTGTGACCTTACCCGGAGCCTGTGCACTGGCACGCCCAAGTGAGCTTGGGAAGAAGATGCCAGGTCCGGCACAGCTCCCGGGAGCACCATGGCCTCCAGGGAAGGCCACAGGTAGGCTAGGAGTGATAGGGTCCTTTCCTCTGCCCTACTGAAGGGCGTCTAGCCAGGCGCACAGGGGACACCGAGGTATGCTGTATTACTTCCCTCTAGAGCTAAATCTGCACTTCTCAGTGCTCAGCCTCATTCATTAGGAAGGCGGACGGGTAAGAGCCACACCACCGATGCTGAAACAGAGTTCTAACAGTCAGAATGGCATTTCAGAAGGAATATGCAGAGGACAGAGGACAGAAAGACAACACAGATGGACAAGGATGCCTACAACACCAGTGAGGTCCCCTTGGTCTCCTCTGGGTGTGGCGCCCTGACTACTGAATGGTCTTGGGACAGTCATTGTTATTGTTGTTGTTAGGTGCCTTCGAGTTGGTATCCGACTCATAGCGACCCTACATACAACAGGTGAAACACTACTGTCAGTACTTCTCTGCTGTTCATAGGGGTTTCAATGGCGGATGGATTTTGGAAGTGGGTTGCCAGGTCCTTCTCCCAAGCCTACAGTATCTGGTATTCCCACGCGGTCTCCCATCCAAGTACTAACCAGGCCCGACCCTGCTTAGCTTCTGAGATCTGATGGGATCAGATGCCATAGGGCTATGGCTGCAGGCTGGGACAGTCATTAGAAAGGGCAATTCCTGAACAGCATCTCTGTCCCAACGACCCACAATCCTAAAAAGAAGCCCTGAAAACTGATCACTGGACAAGCTCCCCCAAGTGACAGTTTTGTACCCTCCAGTATGAAAATTGCAATGGGCATCTTGTGTGCCCTCTCAGTTTCTCATGGCCCAATGGACCCAGGGGGGGCCCTTCCTGTCTCTGCCATCATAGTCAGAGCTCTTCCTACCATTTCTGATTCAGAGGAAGAGCTACAGAGCAGGCAGGGATTGGGCGTCCCTAGAAGCTAGACCTAGAAATATGGATGGGTTAAGTCTAGTGGGAAGAAGTTTGTACAATGGCCAGTTTGACAATGCATCTCTTTGGATGTGTTCCCATCCCATCATCCACTCTTTCACTGCCCTGGACCCCCACACATAATGTCCACTAAAAGTCTAGTTCCTGGTACTTGCCTCAAGCTCTTTTGTTTTTTGTTTTTGTTTTTTTCCCCCAGAAACCTGTACAAGGACAACTACTCTGTAGGTTACAGTCTCAGGGCTCAGGAATGCATTTAATATCTTTGATATCTACCCTATCTTACCTTGGAGCAACTGGTGTTCTGGTAAAGGTTTACCAACCAGCCTTCCAAGGAGGAAAAGAGCTCTGATTGTTAGTGTCCCCCCATTTCTGTGGTGTAAATACTACTCTCATGACTGATTTTAACCTACCAGTCTGACCTTGTTAATTGCAGGTTTGGAAAGAACTATGCCATGCCACACCAATATAAGGTATTTATATCAGGTGCATTGATGTTAGTTAATAACCTCAAGGGCATAAATAGTAAAATGTAGCAAAATCATTAGGAAGTGGTTATGTAGTTTGTTACCTTTTAGTATAGTGTTATTTCTTTATAATTCTAAATAACTTAACTTCAAACAATGACTGTTTAACAATCAACTTGTAAACTTCTTGAAAACTTGGCAATCAGATTATACAAACTGACTTTAGGACACAGCTGTGTCTAACCTTATCATACCATCTGCTCAGTAGTATGAACGTAGTTTACTAGCTCTTTTTCTTTTCTTTCTTCCTTCCTTCCTTCATTTCTTTCTTTCTTTCTTTCTTTCCTTCTTTCTTTCTTTATTTCTTTCTTTCTCTCTCTCATTTCTTTCTTTCATTTCTTTCTTTTTGTGGTACTTGAACCCAGGTACTTACACATACCACTGGGCTGCACCTCTAGTCCATTTTTATTTATTTATTTTTAAATTTTGAATTGGGGTCTCGCTAAGCTACATAGACTGCCTCTGGTCTCAAACTTAAGATCTTCCTGCCTCCACTTCCTGAGTCTCTGGGATTATAGGCATGCAGAACTGCACCCAGTTTACCTTTTTTTTTCTTTTAATCATGCGATTACATCTCTTTTGGAATGTCCACTTAAATCTTTGGGTACCCAGTAGGCTCCTATACAGCATTTGCCACTCAGTTCAAGCTCCCTTTTCAAAGTAGGTCCCAACTGTCTGTCCACAAGATTTTCCATGATTGGGTTGAGCATGTTTGATTTTTAGATAGAGAGCCATGTTGATGGTCTGCTTTCTGTGATTCTAAGCCATTACTCTCTGGGCTCATGATTGTAATCCCTCAGAAAGGAATTTTCAGATGGAAAATGTCCCATGAGGAAACTCAGCCTTAAAGAGATTGAAGCCTTGGAATTAGTTGGTGGCATTGTGTGGCCAATTCAGCCACATAATTCCAGAAATTGTGGGGCTTAGAGTTGAGTGGGGAGTAGATCTCTGAGCCACCTTTTAAAATATCTGTTACTTAACCATCACACCAAGTCAACTACGATTGGCACCTTCACATTTTAGCTTTGTAACCTTGGCAAAATTAGGTAATCTCTCTTATGTCTCAATTTACTCTTCTAAAAATGGGAATAATTAACAATAACCCCCCTATAGGACTGAACATACATGAAGCACTTAGAATAGTGCTGGACATACAGTAAGTGGCTGGTAAGTGTTAACTATGTCAGGGATTTTCCATTACCAGGGCTCTGCCATCCTCACACACATACAAGTTCATTTTGGCCAATTTTCATTTTGATTGGCTTCAGTCAGTGAGATTTTTTTTTTTTAATTCAATTCCATTGCTAATGCCAGCTATATCGACACTTGGGCTGCTGGGGAAGAGCTAAGCAAGACTTTCCTGCCAAGGTAATTTCCCAAAGTTTCCGTTTTTGGAGAAGAAAATGAGACAATGGCCAAAATCAGCAGTTTGAGGGTGGAGGAGGAGAAAATGAGCTTCTTTTTGCCAGCGGTCTTGTCACAGAATTTTCCAGACTCCCAGGTGCAGAGGTGGAGGGAAAAAAAAAACTCCCCTGGTATGAACAAGGAGAAATGGATCCACCAGTAGCGTCAGCCCAAAGGCAGAGCCCCAAAGTCTAAGACTGTTTTGGTCATGGGTACTCTGCATAGCCTACAATTTGTACTTCAGCCCCACCATTTGCTACTTATGTGGCCTTGGGTGCATCGGATCCTCTAATACTCAGCTTCCTCACCTGAAAAATGGAAATAATAACAAGACCCCACTCTTTGAGCACTGTAAAGATTGAGCAGGGCGATTTATACCATAGCTGAACCTGGTCATCCTTCAATAATGTGAAGTAGTATGATAAGGACAGAGGTCACGTGTTAGTTCTCATTTATTCAATGAACAGGTATTAATTGCCTATGGATGCCCAGTGCTCTATGAGGAGTGAGGATATGGAATGAGGAAAACAGATCTGTCCTAGTTAGCTGAGCACTAGGAAGGAGACATGCAGGTGCTGGGGACGGGGGGCATGAATCTGAGGCTCACAAGCTAATGTAGGCACTAAGAGAAGGCTTCCCAAGGGAGATGACAGTGAAGCTGAAGCCTGAAGGTACTTCATGAAGAGCAAGGAATGTCTACTGTGGAGATGGGAGAAGCTCAGAGGAAGCATATTAGCCTCTCTCACTACCCTTGGTTATCAGAAGGAGGTACCTGCCCTGCACCTGACCATCAGGCTGAGCGAGCATTAGGAAATCAACATGCCTTACCACTGAGGGTCTTGGTCTTGGCTTGCTTAGGTCTGTGGGGGCCATTTTATCTGCACAATGGTTGTCAAGAAACATCCAGAAAGAGTGTGAAAGGCAATTGTGTCCATTTATGTTTGAGTTCAACAAGGACGAAGGAAGGAAGGAAGGAACAAAGGAAGAAAGGAAGGGAGGAAAAAAGGAAGAAAGAGGGAGGGAAGGAAAGAAGGAAGGAGGAAGGGAGGGAGGGAGGGAAGGAAAGAAGGAAGAAAACTAAGGAAGAAAGGAAGAAAAGAAGGCCAAGAAGGGCCTGGTTTATCCACCTACCTTCAAGGAAATGCCATGGTTTAATGCTGGATACCCTTTTCTTTGGTTAACAACATTAATTTGATCTATTATATCATACAATCATAGTTCAGCCCTTCTCTGGGCCAAAATTAAAAAGCAATACTTGAACTAATTTTGTATCATTGTTTATTGTCTCTCTCAAGAGATAAAGGAAGGCTTGGATCAAACTTTTGGGGGATTGGCTCTATTATATAAAGACAGCGAGAGCCAGGTGTGGCGACATATGACTGTAATCCCAGCACTCGGGGGACTGAAGCAGGAGTGTGGAGAGTTCAAGGCCAGCCTGGTCTACATAGGCTACATAGGGAGGCTCTGTCTCAAAAAAAGAAAGGAAAGCAAAAGAAAAGAAAAGAAAAAGAAGAAAGGCTAAAGAGTGTGAGCCTGCAGCCATACCACCCGGGCACCTGGTCCTGTCAAACCTCAGAAGCTAAGCAGGGTCGGCCTGGTTAGTACTTGGATGGGAGACCACCTGGGAACACCAGGTGCTGTAGGCTAGGGAGAACGACCTGGCAGTCTACTCCCGAAACAATCAGCCATTGAAAACCCTATGAATGGCAGAGAAGCACTGACATAGTATCAAGCACGGCACAGTGTTGGGGAGTGTTTCCTTCTGTTGTACATACGGTTGCTATGAGTCGGATCTGACTCGATAGCACCTAACAACAACACCAACAACAAAGAGAGTGAGGAGTGAAAATAGCTATGCTCCCTGAAGGAAGCATGACATTTAGGGTTTCATTAAAAGTTAGGACCCAGTCCTAGGCCCTAGTGATTCCCTGCTGAGTAATAGAAAGACTCTCTGGCCTCCTTAACATCTCTCTGGGGTTAAATTCAACAGTCCAGGGCCTTTCGTTGGGACAACAGAGCAAAACAACAATGGCCTGTGTGGTCCTAGAAGACGGTTACCCTGGCTCTTAGGTGTGTACCAGGGGCTCCTGGTTCTAGGAAGCTTTTTAACCTCTGGGGATGATCACCGGGAAACCCTCTGACTTCTTCTCTGGGACATAGGCAGATTCATCCCAGAATTGGTTTATTCTTGGCTGGACCTACACACTTCTCTTCCAAAACAAGAGAAACCCCGTCCCCTGCCAGGGTTTGTCTTCTCAGTCTGGCCTGGTCACTGTGTGTTTGTTTGGGGGTTGTTGATGTTCACTTAATTGCCATTTCTGAAACCTCGGTATAACTGGTCAAGAACAAGTGTTGAGTCTGAGAACCTTGGCCATGGCTTGAGCTATTAACCAAGCTTGCACCACAGAGAACACAGCCCATGGAGGTTCCTGGATTCCAGCTACTGACGGTTTGCACATTCACGCAACACTCTCATTAGAATCAACCATGGTTAAAAGCAGACAGCAGTTTGGTTTACCGCTTAAATCGCCCTGGCCATCCACATCACATGACCCAAATGGCCCCCATTACTCTTTCCCCTCCATAATGTGCATCTCTACGCAAATGCTAAACTCATGACAGCTGGAAACAATTAGATGGGATCTTCCAAAGGGAAGTCTCTGAGGGACAGATTACAGAAGTCACGGCATCTGCTCGGAGCCACACACACCCCTTTACCTGTTGCCCTGCCTCCCGTTCTGTAGTAAGAACAGGAAACAAATTCGGGTGATTGAAAAGCTTGAGCTCTCCGCTGTTTTATTGACTTGTCACGGCAGATAAATGGACTATAATTTACTTCAAGAGTAAATTACAAGATGTTCATAAAAAAAGAAACCGTTGTACATTACAGTCCCTAATTAAGATGTTAAACATGATTCCTTTTTTAAATTGGAGGAGCCAACGGAAATGAAAAATGCTGATAGTGCCATATTTCACTCTGCATTTCTTCCTTCTTCTCTATCACATAGGGTTATTGTTTGGCAATCTGATGGACAGACGGAGTAAGGCAGAGCCTGAGGTTTTGGGGGTTCTTCTGCCATATCACTGTTTTGGTTTCCTTGGGTTTCTTTTGTGTTTAATGCCTATGTCTCTCTGTCACTAATGCTATTCTTTAAAGAAATTCCAAAGCCACATGTTGCTTTGGAGACTCTGATGGTTAAATCAGGGAAACTGAAAGGATTTGGGGTGGCAGATGGGAGAAAACCCAACACAAGCGTCCATCTGGGCTTTGCAAAGCAAGTGGAACCAGTGGTGTGTGGAAACACACACACACACACTCACGCAAACACACACATACACACTCACGCAAACACAAGCATGCACATGCAGGTACACAGGAGTAAAAAATAACCTGAATGATTGTGTTGGTTTTACACCAAACCTGCAGTTGCATACCATATCTTGGGTAGAGAAACAGCCAATATTCTCCGAAGCCAAAAAATATTGGAACAATGACCCCCCAGTGGGTTAACAAGAGAAGAGACAATGTGTTTGGGAGCTTGGTAAGAGTGGCCCCCAAAACTAGGGATCCTCATGGTACCTATTGGCAGAAAATGTTTGCTGACTGCCTGTGGTGTGCATAGGTCCAACAGTGCCAGTAGTGGGCACAAAGGTGTCTCTGGTCTCAGCATGAGATGTTTGCCCCCAAGCTCAGAGCCACTCCCTGGCCACCTTCCATTTCTGTGATGGTTTGGATATGAAGTATTCCCCAAAAGGCTCATTTGCTGAGGCTTGGTCCCTAACTGGTGGATCTAATAATTGAGAAGTGATGTTATTAATGGATCAGTCCATGGATGGATTCATAATCCGACTGAGCTATTGGGAAGTCATGAAAACTAGGAGGTAGGGCTTGGTGGGAGGAAGTAGGTCACTGGGGCCATGCCTTAGGTGGGTGTATTTTCTCCCTGGACCTTTCCTCCTTCTCTCTTCTCAAGCAAACCCTCTTGCCACCATGTTTCTGCCTCATTATGGGTGGTAGTACAGGTGCAAACTGGCCAGGTGTTGAGACCTCTGAAACAGGAGCCAGAATAAACCCTTCCTCCTTTTCAATTTTTTCTCAGGTATTCGTCACAGTGACAAGAAAGTGACAAACTGAAGCTTCTTCTTAACTTTCTCTACCAGGAAAACATTTCCCCATCTCATTTGCATTCCCCTAACTTCTCAAGATGCAATCCTGTTCATCCTGAAATCCTTAAAATATTCCATCTCATAATAATCAGACCAAGCGTTGGCACCGTGACCTGTTCTCAGTCTTTATGGCACTTAGCACAACTGTAATGGGTTATTTGTTTCAAGTCCATCTGTGCCAATTAATTGTGAAGTTGTAGGTGGGCAGAGACAAGGTTTGTTTTGTCCCCACTGCCACACACAATGGTTTCTTCATAGGCAGTGTGTCAGGTGAACGGATAAATGAAGGGGAAGATGAGAGAATGACCAAGTGACCCTCTTCACCACGCTACAGGACCTATGTTTCAGAGATGCAGCTCTCAGCCCTGGAGAAAAACTCATGTTATAAGCTTAAAAGTCCACTGTCTAACCACAGCACACAGCACTTTTCTACCTTAGGTGCACCCTGGATGCCAGCTACCACTACAGAATGTTTCTCAACCTAGACTTATCCCTGACTACAGATGGAAGGTGGATTTCTCGACATTTTTAGGCCTAGGCATCCAGGCTGAAGCATCAAGCTCTCCCCGTGCATGGGAGAAAGGTGCTACTGACCCCAAAGCTGCTCTCCAGGGCTCTGACCCAGTCCTTACTCACAGAAGAGCCAGTGGAGGATGAAGAGGAAAGGCCATCCTCCCCAGGATGGGGAGCTGGTTATGAGACCTCCATATTTGTCCTCCCATGTCCAGCTTCCACCTCAGGTCCAGAAGATAGAGTGGGCAGCTTCCTCATTTTTAGATCCAAATCAAATGGAAACAAAACTCAAAATTTTATTCACAAGCATCTATCTGCCAGGAAGCTCTCCATTCATCTCTTCTTCTGTCCCTCCATCCTCTCAGCCAATATGAAGTCCCCACTGGGAAAGTGTGGTGCTACACATCCCAACTCTATAAATGACCATGGAGATGAATATCTACTAGAAACACAGAGGCCATGAAGCCCGGGACCATCCAGACATCAGGCTGGTAGTTAGAGGGTTTCAACTATATAAGTTGGCCAACTTCCAAACTTCAGGGCTTACTACACTGTCTAGTGTGGTCGCTACTAGCCACATGTGGATCCAGAGCACTTGAAATGTGGCCTGTGCATCTGAGAAATGTTGAATTTACTAATTTGATATGACTAGCTACTTGACATTTAAATTTAAAAATTGAAGCAGTGTAATCTTTACTTCCTTTAAATACACCTTTATTGTTCTGTTTAGACTCCATTTCACATTAACTTCATTGAACATATAGCATCCAAAGTGAGATGCACATCAAATTTCAAAGTCTTTGCAACAAAAAGAAGTTCTTAAAATGTCTCATTAATACATTTTTATATTGAGTGTGTACTGACATGATACTTTGAATATATTAAGTTTAAAATAATATTACAAATCATTTCACCTGTTTCTTCTTTTTACTTCTTTAAAGGGCCAGTTACAGAGCTTAAGATGGAAAATGGGGCTCATGTCTTATTTCATATTAGAAAGCTCTAGATGTTTACTAAATGAATAGCACAGACAAACACACCCATGTGGGGTTTGACTACTTAGTGATCTCAAGGAGTAGTCATATCTGATTCCTTACCCACCCCCAGTCACACTGGTGACAAGGAAGCCTTTCACTTCCTATAAAGTGTCAAATCCGAAATCTATCATTCAGACTCCCCAGACCAGTATTACAGGTGATTATTTTGGGATGCTGGAAAAGCCATCACCAAACAATGACCTTAGGGTTGAAGTTTGCAATTCCATGTATGTCAAAGGTAAAATGAGAGAACCTTCTGGGAGGGCAGCTTCAAGGGAAGCAAAGCCTGCTTTCAGGATTTATTTCCCCAGGACCACTGCTATCTGCTCAGACCTCTTGGGATTCCAGCTAAGTGACTCTCACTGCAGAATTAAATTTGAAGTCTTATGTCCTGGAAGGCACACAGTCTCTTCTTCACCTTTGCAAATTTTGTTTTGTTCCAGAGCAGGTTGAAAGAGTATTTCTTGATTCTAGGAAGCATGCCTCCATGCAGGAAGTCTTCTTACAGGGGTTACCTGGCAGGTTCTTTCTTCTGGTTGTAGGGAGAAAGAAGGAAGAATTGTGGGGAAGAATAGTGAGGAAGCAGTGCACAGAGTAAGGTCCTCAGTGTCAAAGCAGAACCCTGAGACAAGCTGGAGGAAGTAGTTATGGACTAGTCATGCTGGTCATCTAGAAATCACAAGATCTGTAAGCTTAGTGACGTCTCTGCTGGGGGAGACTTCTACTCTGCTCTGTTCTGAAGGAGCCCCGTGTTTACAAAGTGCTGTTACTTACATCGGCAACTTTCACAACTTTCACAATATGGCAACCCACGGGGGATGAAGCTCCCAGTGCCAACCAATGACCTTTCCACACACCTATCTCCCCTGCTAACACAAATCAAGATTTTGGTTAGGCTCATGCAATGTGGTTGGGGGAAGCCTGGCAGCTCCCCAACCCAGGGGCATGCATGAGTAAATCTTGATCAGGCAGAGCCTGTCTTGGTTAATTCCATAATGAGTGCCAAACACTGATAGAGAGATGGACTTTGGTGACAGCAGCTGATGAAGTGTGTGTGTGGATACCAACTTCTGCGAAGCTCCCCTTGTGCTTACTGAGGAAAAAAGCCCTGCACACTCTCTTCTGGCTTTGGATGGGCTCGTGTGAAAATGAGGCTTCTCACACCCCATGTGCATATGACATCTGAAAGCCAGGAATGGGGGGCAGACAGTGGGAAAGAGACTATTCTTGACATCAAGAAACTGTAGTATTAAAAATACTTGCATGGCCACACATGGGAACTCCTTATGGGAGATTAAAAACCCCAGGATGTCCACAGCATTCAGAGTCAAATTTCCCGTTACTGAAGACCCCAAATGCCCTGTGACAATTCTCAATATTGGCTCTGCAAGCTGTGGCCATGGGAGCCACATCCAGCTCACCACCTGTTTTTGTGAAAAAATGCTCTATTGGAACCCAGCCAGGTGCATTCATTTATATAAGGTCAAGGGCAGAGTTAGGCAGCTGCAATAGAGACCAAAGGCCTATGAAACCTAAATTGTTTACTCTCTGGCCAGTTAAGAAAAGCCTGGCCTCTCCTTGTTTATAATTTCATTATATAGTGAACCCTTGCCTTTGCATCACTATCTTGCAAGCACTGAAAAGGCTATTCAGAAATCCTATGAAGTGGGTGACATTTTCTTCCATTTTATAGATGAGGAAACTGACATTCAGAGAGGTAAAGACACTTGCTCCAGATCACACAGCAAGGAACTGACAGGAAAAGGACTGGACACCAGATCTGGCAAATACTAGACCATATACTATTCAGCATGTAGTGGTCAATACTGGGCCCACACATCTACTCCTCATTCTCAGCCCTAGGTTTGTGTATTAAAAATAAACTGGGCACTATGGTGCACACCTGTAATCCCAGTAATTTAGGAGGCTGAGGCAGGAGGATCAAAAGTTTGAGATTAGAGGCAGCCTGCATAACTTAGCAAGACCCTGTCTCAAAATGAAAAGTGAAAAATGGGCAGGGAGTGCAGCTAAGTGGTAGAACACTTGTCAAGCATCTGCAAAGCCCTGGTCTCAATCACCAGTACTGCAATTAAAAACAAAACAAAACAAACAAACGAACAAAAAACAAAGGCAACCAACTCCCAGGCAAAGATGATGGTCAGCCAGATGAAAATCTCTGTAGCTCATCTGTTCATTTTTTCAATGTATATATCCAAGTATCTATTGGGATGGATTAAGTGCCCACATTCTGCCATTAGAGATACAATTACAATGACAATGCTCAACCATTAGAAAAGGAGACAGGGTTTAGACCAGTGTGGGGCAGACATTAATCTACTAAATCTCAAAATAAGTTCATGGTTATAAAATGCCATAAAAGCTGGGAGAGAAGACAGAAAGGCATGGATGGGTCAGGGCAGGAGCTGCAGAGCAAGGGCCTCCAGTGTCATGCTCCAGGGCCTTGAACCTTCCCTATGGCAGCACAGCCGGGGGACCCCATGTGGCCTAAACCCCATGGTAGGATGGGCTTACTATCCCCATTTTCCAGAAGTGGGAACCAATGTCCAAGCTTAAAGTATGAGGCCCTCCTGAGTTAATAGCAATCTTGACCTTGAGACCAGCTGGCCTGAATCTTTAGACCTGGAGAACTGTTAAAGGTTGTGCAGAAAGCACCGGTTCTGACTCCTCCCACTGGTCCACAGAGCTGGGAATATCACCAGGAGGGAAAAGGCCTTGAAACTCTGGGTTTGATTTCCAAACTTGCTTTGGCTATTGGACCCTTTGAGGCTCTGATCAATGTAGGGACCTACCTTCCAGAGTAGCAGGCTTGGACAGAATATTGAATGCTTCTTTGGGGATTTTATAGAGTTCTTGAAGGCAATCCTTGGGCTGTACTAGGATGGATAAGCTCATACAAAGAATGGCTCCCTATTATTAAAGTGCAAATATCAGCTGGCTGGGGTACAAGTTCAATCTATTTCTACCTTAGTATGAGATATTTGAATACACACACACACACACACACACACACACACACACTCATACGTTATCAATCAGTGGCAGCTGAGAAATACACCCATAGAAGCCACAGGCAATTGTAAGAAATCTTTTTCAAAAGTCAGAAAAAAGAAAGAAAGAAAGAAAGAAAGAAAGAAAGAAAGAAAGAAAGAGAAAGAGAAAAGAAAGGAAGGAAGGAAGGAAGGAAGGAAGGAAGGAAAAAAGAAAGAAAGAGAGAGGAAGGAAAGAAAAAAGAAAAGTAAGACAGAAAGAAAGAAAAAAAGAAAGAAAGACAGAGAAAAAGAAAATTACCAAAGACTCTAGCAACATAATTTTGTTTGTTTGCTTGGTTTGTTTTTAGGTCTACCTTTCTCACACAGGTCCCTTTTAATGAGGTTACATGAAGTTAGACTTTTAGAAAGTGAACCAATGCCCCGCCCTCTGTATTGGGTGCTGGGGCAAGCCAACCTCCCAACAATCCTAGGGTGAGAGTTGGGAAGCCCCACTAGATGCCTGAAGTCCCATAGCCGGTAAATGACAAGACAGGGGCCTGGACCAGGGTTCGTCCAGGGCCAGCAGCAGGCTCCTGGTCATTGTGCTGAGCCTTTTGTTCCATGCTCCTTCCCCTGGCTCCTTCCTCCAAGGGGCTCCCCCTCCAGCTGGAGAGGCACGTATGCAATCAATAATCTTTGAGGGCCCAAGATTAGGCAGCTGTGTAGAGCAACGGTCCCCAACCTTCCTGACTTCCTGACACCAGGCATTGATTTCATAGAAGACATTTTTTCCACTTACGGGGTGGGGATGGGGGTGGGGGTGAATGATTCAAGCACATTGCATGCATTACATTTACTCTGTAAATACAGATGAAGCTCTGCTCCCTCACCCACCACGCTAACTGGTAACAGTCTGTGGCCCCGGGATTTGGAGACCCTTGCTGTAGAAACACCATTCTAAATAGATGATAAGATGGCTCATGGCTGGGACAAGACCTTGTCACCTCGCTCCCTGCCACTACCTCCACGGATAGTTCAATGTTCTGCATTCCCAATAAATAAATCCCAGCTCTGAGGCAACAGGCTTTCTTGTGTCCTGGGAGGTGGGGGCAAAGTTCCTTTTTGTCCCCCCAAATGGAATCTTCTACTACATACCATCCAATGAGCTTCCCACTTGAGCTTCCCACTTATTTTTATAAGGTTCTAAAGGTGAATTTTCTCCTGCTTCAGAGAGCTGGAAGTTAAGCTTAATGTACAAACCTCTGTTTTCCAAAGAGGCAGATTGGCCTTCTTGTATCGACAGACTCCAGAGCTTAGATTTATTACAGAATGGTAATCAGGCAAAAGAATAAATACACTGCATCTTTAATTCATTAATCACCTCAGAAAGCAAAATGAACTACAGGAAAGAAGACAATGTTTTCGAATGTTGGGGGTGGGGGAAGAAGGAGCCGGTTTCTCAATAAAATCTACTTGCTAAAATCTATTTTGTGTGCAGATTAGAGAAAGGACAGTTTACCTCTGAGGTTGTGGCTTGGCTGGGAGCTGGGAACTTTGCAGAGGAAGTCAAGCAGGGTTGAGTGTCTGTGGATGGTACCCAGTTGGCCCTGGTACCCTCTGTTTTAACTTATAACTTAGGGACCAGGTGTTGAAGTCAGAGCATCTTGGGTTCAAATGCTTGCTACTTCTGGAAAATGGGGAGGCCTAGGGGGGCCATCCAGATCCACTGATCACCTCAAGACATAGCTACCTTGTGGGACATGGGTCCAAGAGGTGTTTTGTCTTGTCCACATTTTGCTTCACCAAATTCCCATGAGAACACACTGGGGCTAAGGCCGCAAACGTGTCAGCAAAAATCCGGCACTGGGTTTTCCCATGAGTTGTATGCAGCTGTCCACAGGAGGAGGCGTTGCCTGGCTTCGGAGTCTGGGGTCTGGCCTGGCATGCCAGGAGATGGTTCTATTCCTGCTGCTGGAAACTAGAGCTGAGCTGTGTTCCCCCTTCTGTAACAGACCCACAGGTTGAGCAGTAGGAAGTCAAAGTCTTAGCTCCCCAAAGCCAGCCTTCAAAATCAAGGTCTGTGTGAAGAGATAATGGAAGGCGGTAATCACAGATAATGTCTACTGAGCACTCTAGGGACTTTAAACGATGTCTTCTTTTAGCCTTCCAGTCACTGTCCAGAGGGCTCGCCCTGTCACTGGTCCCATTTCACAGATGAGAAAACAGGTTTATGAAGGAAGTCAAGTCCTTTACCCCTATTCACAGCACACAGTGACCTGGCTGGGAGGTTAAAAGTGACCCCTGTTCATTGAGCACTTCCTGCCTAGAGGCACTCATCCATTCTTAGAATCAATCCAGAAAAACAGGGACAGGTCTAACTATTCTTGCTTGCCATATGAAGCCAAAACAAGCTTAAAAATTTAAACCTGGGATTCTCTGCCTCAGCATGCTGACGTTTGGAGCTGGACCCTGCTTGGTGGTGAGGGCTGACCTGAGCATTGGAGGGGTAGACCAGTGTCTCTGGCTTGCCCCCACTACAACCCAGGAGCACCTTCTCCCAAGTCATGACAGCCAAAACCGTCTCTAGATGTTGCTGAGTGTCCCCCCGGGGCTGGGGAGCAATATTTAAACCAACACATTTGGTCCGGTAGGTGAGGACTGCGGAACCAGGAATAGCACCTGGTCTACCTGACTCCTCTATGACACCCGTTTTCCAAATGTCCTTTTAGGTATGTTGGGGCAGGGTTTCTCAAGTGCTCAAAAGTGGTCCCTGGTTAGAAGTGTATATTCTCAAGCCCTGTCCCCCAGACGCTCTCAGGGAAAAGCCAAGCATTCCCCTGATTCAGGTGCTCACAGAAGTTGGAGAACCGACGACTTACTGCAGCCAGTGTTTCTTACCCTTAGCTGTGCGTTAGAATCACCTGGCAACCATCGGCAAGACATCAACGCCTGGGTACCACCCCAAGATTCTTACTTAATTGATCTGGGCTGGGGTTGGGCACTGGGAATTTGGTAGTTTTTCAGATGATTTTCATGGGTGCCCGCGGTTGAGGACCACCAGGCTAGAAGTAGTTGCTCCTATTTCCCAGAGAGGTAATGGGCGAAGTCTAACCAATCAAAGGAAAACGATCAAGATCAGTCTCACGATCCATCAGCTGGGATCTTGGACTCCTGCAGCCAGGACTGGGTGGCGGCTCTCTCTGCTGTCAACCTCAAACCACAGCCCCCAAAGCCCAGTTTCACACATTTGTCCTTTTCTGAATCCTCTGTCACTGGTGTATCTAAATTTCTAGAATTTAGGAAGCTGTTTAATTAGACTCTGCACCAGCTCAAAAAGTTAAGTCATAATTAGGTGCCATTGAGTCAGGTCTGAATCATAGTGACTCTATGTACAACAGAACGAAACACTCCCTGACACTGTGCCGTGCCCATGATCTTTTCATGTTTCAGCCCACTGCTGCAGTTTCTTCTCATTTTGAGTAGTGCCACATCAGCAGAAGGAAGTCCCAGGGGCTTTACTCCATTCCCATCATGAAGGTCAACTCTCCTTTGAGGAGGCAATTCTTCTCCAATTGTCTTTTGAATGCCTTCCAGCCTGGGGGGGCGGGGGCTCGTTTTCCAGCACTATATTTGACAGTGCTTCTCTGCTCTTCATAGGGTTTTCAATGGCTACTTGTTTTGGGAGTGGACAGATTAGAGACTTCACCCTAGTCTGTCTTAGTCTGGAAGCTCAACTGAAACCCGTCTACCATGGGTGGCCCTGCTGGTATCTGAAATATCTATGGCATGGCTTTTAGCATCACAGCAACATGCAAGCCCCCACAGCACAACATGCTGACAGACATATGATGCTTAATACTGGCAGATTAATGCTTTTCGTTGTGTTGGGTGTATGTACAAGGTAAAGGAGACACTGTGGGAAGAACTGGAATTCAACTTTTCCTTTAACAACACCAGAGGGCTGGGATTTAGCTCAGTTGGTAGAGCGCTGCACTGCAGTCTCTGAGGTCCAGAGTTCAATTCCCAGCACCACAAAAATGGGAGAAGGACCTGGCAATCCACTCCCAAGGCAATCCCAAAACAGTCTGCCATTGAAAACCCTATGAGGGTCGCTATGAGTCAGATACTGACTCAATGGCACCTAACAATAAGCAGCCTTTAAGGCTCTGTCTAGTCCAGTCCATCCCTCCATCCCTCACCTGCCATCACTGTCCTGCTGTATACCTGCCCCTCCTCAGCCTTAGCAAGCCCATCTCCTCACCACCCTTTCAAATTCCAAAGTCATTTGCTTATTGCTGGCTCAGTTCCCTCCTCTCCTTTCTCCAATAGCCTGGAACATCCTACCACTTGTTCCCCTGTGCCCACAACCTCCCCCTATTCTGAGCTCCTTCTTTGACACCTCAGCCCACAACAGTTCCCGCTCCTCTGCTTTTCAGGTACCTACCACCAAAGCGGTAATAGCTGGTATGGTGCTTTTGGAATCACATATGACCCCACAACACACATAGGCACAGTTAGGTAAGTGGCACAGTGCCCTGTGTCTATATCAACCCCTCGATACCAATTAAGGTTTAATACTTATGTGACTACCAATTTTTTTATATGGCCTTTTTATGCAGTGATATGCCACTCACTGTTTAAAAATTGGCTCTCCAGGGAGATGAGGGTGTGGAAGGGGTCCGTGATTTTATAGCTGGGGCATGCCCTCCTGCAAATATCCCTGCCACAGCCAATTTCATGCAACCAATGCAAGTCCCTGAACATGGACTTGAGAAGTTAGGCACACAATGGGCTCTAGCGAGCCTGTAGGGATGGGGCCTAGCAGACCATTCCAAGTCAATTTACCAAATGTTCTCTGCGCAAGAAGTTATGCTGGACGCTGAGCAGAGAGAAGGAAAAATAGGGTGCTGGACCATAGTTTAGCCCTGTGCACCCAGGAAAACTGCCTTTTGGAGTGATGGATGACGGGTAGAAATTAAAGAAGGGAAGAAGAGGGGCACAGCCAGCAAAGCCAAGCAAACGATTCCCTTGAGTCCTGAGGAAAAAAAGAGCCTCCACGAGCTAGAGGCAGAGGAGGCCTGGTTGGCGCTGGGCACTTCTGCTGTTCCCTGCGTGATAAGGAGCATACCAGCTCGCAGGGGCACTTAATAGCCGCCCCCTCGGCTGGGTTTTTGTACCTTAGAATCCCTGGAGGTTGGTTTGAGCGTCCCCATCTGAAAGACGCGGAGGCAAGGCACCTGTGGAGGGGAAAGGACTTTGCCAAAGTCACAGGGTTAGCAAGGCCTGGCATTGCCATCTGCGTAGCTTGCTCCACCCTGAGGGATGCCTCAGTGCTTTCAGGATGGAAAGCGGTCATGTGCTACAGACAGTCCCTGGGAGAGAATGGTCCCTGAAGATATTCAGTCTGGGCTGCAGAGAGCCTGAGCTGCAGGGTATGAGGCGGAGGGAGGGAGGAGGGCCAGCCCCGCCCTCAGCAGCTTCCCATCTCTCTTTTACACAGTGATCCCACATAAACTTTCATTTTACAAATGGTTCCTCTGCTGAAACAAAACAAAATAAAATGAGTTTGAAAACCTCTGAATCGTGCCAAATCCTTAAATTTATGGGAGCGGTAACCGAAGCCCAGGGAGCTGCTAGCGGTCATTTCCACCCACTCCATATTTCTTCCTAACCTGGGAGAGTGTTAGAACACTTCAAGAGTAAAATAACTGGGAGGGAATTTTCAGCAAAGGCACCAAAGACCTATCACCTCCCGCCAAAATGGAAAACTGCTAAGGCGAACTTGTAAGCCTGCCAGGAACTGCTGGCTCCTGGACCCAAGGCAGAGAGTTTGAATCCCCCTCTGCCGTCGGCTGGTACGCAGAATTTCCGAGCTTGGCATCACCTACTTGTTTCAACACCCAATCATGTCCTGATTCATGGTGGAAACACTGATCCCACGTCATCTGACATAATTTCTCTGCAGGCAATTCTTGCCTAGGTCCAGGGACTTCCCCCCCCCATTGCAACCGTGTCAAAGAATTAAAGCTGCAAAATCTTCCCCTTTGCTCATCGCCCCTCACCCGTCTTTCTCTCCCCTTCTCTCCTCTTAAGAGAAGACTATGAGTGCATCGCTGTATTTTACGATATAACTCACAAATTAAAAACCGAAAGAAGAAACACATTTTTCTGTCAATGGCTTAAGGGGATTCCACCTCTAAGCTGCCGGTAAAGCTTTCTTAGTCTTTTTTACATTTGTAGCGTTTTGGAGCAATTTGCAGGAGTCAAAGAAAGCAGTGAAATTTCCACAACCAACTTCAAAGCCCCCAAATCCTGTATCAGTGGAAAGAAGTCTGGTAGCAACACCAGAGGGGACGTTTTTCAAAGAGGCGTGTGCGGGAACGTGCCGGGCATTTTTGCCCTGTGTCTACGATTGATGTTAATGGAAGGCACGTGACCGAATCCCGTGTAGTTCTTTGAAAAAGGCCCCTCCCAGCCTTCCCCCCAACCCTGTGGGCTGTGACAGTGCCTGCGATGCAGAAAAGAGCTGGAATAGCCAAACCGCTGCCTCAGCTTGATGAGCAGCCTTGGCCTTAATTCATCGAATGCACCCAAGTCTCTTCTACCTGGTGAAGAGTGTGGAGTAAAGTAAGGTGCGTCAACAGGTGGGGCTCCCTCACTGAGTTTGCATTTAGAAAACAAATTCTAGGCAGAAGCAGTTCAAGAGGGTGGAAGTGCACAATGCCAGGCACCAGCCACCTCCCTTCACTCCTCTCTTCTGTTTCCATTTCTTGCCTGACTTGGCCTTCCAATTTCTTCTTGACCTGACCCCTGTCTAGCCATCTGGGTCCATGTTCAAAGCAATCCTTCTACCTCCCCGCCCACCCCCCCAGATCTTTTGCTTATTAGAGCTGAATCCCCAGCACCACATCAATCTTTCAGTACACAGGTAGCGCACATTGTCTGTTGAATTAAATCGTAAAATAATTCAAGCAAAACAACTTTGGTAGCAAAGCAGGCAGAGAAAGAAATGCATTTTTAATGAATCGCCGAAAGAGGAGATGAAGACATAACCCTGGTGCAGATAACATTTAGAACAAGAAAGGAACCTTAGCCCACACAAGTGACAAGGAAAAGTCTGTACAGGGATCTTTTGAAAAGCTGGACGAAGATTAAGAGAACTAATTCTAATTTGGGCAGATTGCAAAGATGTCATCTCTGACATTTCACAAACGTTCCCAGGCTCTTGTTGCCCATTGGTTTTCGTGTCCGTGTGCCCGATCTCTTATGCAGTTGTACGGATCGCTTTCTGGAAAGGCTCTGAGACACAGCCACTATGTGGTATCCACTTTACAGGGCTTTGTTGGGCACAAGAATAAATGAGGTGTCAGTTCCATGCCTACGGTGTGCAGCATCCAAGCGGAGATGAGAAACTTAAAATATAATTGTCATACAAGGTAGAGTAACAAGTGTCTTCAACACAAGACCAATTTTGAGTGGCTTAATACTATGCTTCGTAGAGAGGCAGTGTGTCTGGCAGGGTGTGATCAAGCATTGTGGTCAGTCTGAGCCAGCGCTATTTTCCCTCGGTCCTGCTTCTACTATAAGCCCTGTCACACACAATGCATAAGTGCCTGATCATAAGTATGACAAATATAAATATCTCATTGGTATCTGCAAAAGTCTGTGAAAGTAATTCAAGAATACATCTGTCTTTGTAACTTGACAACTAAATGTGTTACTCTCTCTTCTATCCAGAATTGGAAAAGAAGGAAAGAAGGAAGGAAGGAAGGAAAGGGAGGGAGAAAGCGAGGGAAGGAGGGAAGGGAGGAAGGAAGGAAGGTGGGAAGGGGAGGGAAGGAGGGAGGGAAGTGGAGGGAAGGGAAGGGAGGAAGGAAGGAAGGAACGGAGGAAGGAAGGAAGGACAGACACACCACCGATGAGGAGGAGAAACAATGTAGAGGAGTAAAGCGGGAGAGGACAATCTCAGTGTAAACGATGCAGTCTCATAAGTACATTGGAAAAATAGGGGAACATAACCCAAATATGCATATGAGTTTTGCTAGATATTAGTGAAAAGTTTCCATAAGCCTTGTAAGCTGATAAATTGTAACCAAAAGTGATGTGATAGTTGCATAATGGAAAAAGCAAAGGCTGTATTACTCTGTACCCCACCAACATTTACCAATAAATGGGGGTGGGGGGGAGACAAATCACCATCACACTGTTAATATTAGCCAACCTACTAGCTCAAATCCTCTGTTTCTCCCTTGGTTCATGTACTGGTCTGTGAGCAATTGGTCACTTAGCTGATTGCACAGATTCACGGAAGGCCTTGGATTCTGAGTCAATTGACCTGTTTTCCAAAGAGAAGAATAAAATCTAGCAAGGAAACTGGGAGAAGACACCCACCCAAGTGCCAATGCCTGCTAGAGGCCAAATCAAGTTTAAAATTGAGGCTTCCAGCTTCAGTTTGCTTTCCCTGGGTACCTCCTCTGACTGTCTTGGCCTTGTTTGTAAAGAGTTGAGCAGATGTTAATAGAGGTCTGAGAAGGCCGGATGAAGCAGAGAAAGCACAAAGCAATGGTTCAGTTCTTTCCATTTCCAACTGGACCTCAAAAACTGAATTGTCAGGTGGGCAATAAGCTATGCGATTTTGCCAGTGGCTTCCTCACTTTCTGGGTTTCCGTAGATGATTGTGTCCTCTGGATCCGTCTCTAGGAGTCCTCAGCTCTACTTTTACATTAGAATTTCTGGGAGTTGTTTAAAATAAAAATATTGATGCCTGAGTCCCACGGACCAGTAGAGATTCTGATTTAACTGACCTGGGGCAGGGCATCAATATTTTCCAAAGCCTCCTCAGGAGCATCCAAGGTTGACAACCCATTCTCTCGGTTCAGAGATCTGTTCATGTCTCAGTCTCTCTCATTCCTAGCTCCAAAAGGGATGTAGTTGTGTTTCAGGTACTAATTTTCATCTCCCATGTTGGGAATCCACCATTGCTTCTGTCCCACCCCATTCTTAGAAAATCCGAATAGGTGAGAATCTGTCCATGAGGACCCTCCCCTAGGCACTGCTGATTGGATGAGCAACGAGCCAATTAGCTATCTCTTCTGAGAACCGGAACTTTGAGGCCCCAACTAACCTCTGATGGGGCCTACCCCGGACAGGGCACATTTAGGGTGGAGGCTAGGAGTGAAGGTGGGAATCACATGTACTCCATCCAAAACAGCTGTGGGGAGGAGGAAAGAGATGTGCAAAATGAGAGAAGGGAGGAAAGAAGGTCAGAGAGAATGAACCTCCGTCTCCAACTCTTCCCCCAAGCTGGATTGTGTTCCTACCCATAACACACACTTTTATCCTTATAATAAAGGAACGGAACCTATAGGCAGAGTTTTTCCTTACAAAGATTCTCTGGCCAAACCCTAGGAATTGAACATTTTCATAACAGTACCCATGCCTTCTTTGGACAGCTCACCCAATAACAAACGGCTAGCCCATTTTCCCAATTCTGCACAGAAAAAAGAATAAAGCATTTAGACAGCAGCCCTGAGTCTTCTGTCGGAGCAGAAGATCCTACACTGGACTCCTGAAAGCCCACAGAGAGCTCAGGGAAGAAGTAAGGATACCCACAGTCCATCCCCGTTATTGTAAAGATCAGTAGATGATTCTCAGGATAGTTTTTTTTTGTTTTTTCCTGAATATACATCAATGGAATTATACCTTTGCTTTTGCTTATCTCATGATTAAAATGAATACATTGACAAATGACTCGTTCAGAGCATAGGTGATGGGGGGGGCAGATTAATAAAAAGGCCCTTTGGTGTTAACAAGGATAAGTCAGTCAAGATATCAAAACTTTGGGCGACCATTTTTCCAAAGTACCCCACACAATGCTAGTTCTATAAGACGGTTGATTAAAAATCAGATTGCTGCCAGGTGCCATAGTGCAGGTGTAGTGCCTTGGGATGCGGAGGTGAGAGGATTTCAAGTTTGGGACCAGCAGCAGTCTGTGTAATTTAGACCCTATCTCAAAATAAAAAATAAAAAATAAAATGGGCTGGGGATGCAGCTCATTGGTCGAGCACTTGCAAACTATGTGCAAGGCCCTGGGTTCAACCCCCAAGCACCCCAAATAAGCAAATAAGTAAATAAATAAAAAACAGGCTTCCTGTTCACATAAATTTGAAAAATATTATGTATCATCTGTGTTGGTTTAGTATGTATGTATAATATATATGTTAACACATGAAGGCTCTGAGATGGACCTTGTTGTTGTTGTTGTTAGGTGCCCTTGAGTCGGTATCCGACTCATAGCGACCCTCATAGGGTTTTCAATGGCTGAGTGTTTCAGGATTGTCTTGGGAGAGGATTGCCAGGCCCTTCTCCCATTTTTGCGGTGCTGGGAATTGAACTTGGGACCTCAGAGACTAAAGCGCAGCGCTCTACCAACTGAGCTAAATCCCAGCCCCAGCACCACAAAAATGGGAGAAGGGCCTGGCAATCCACTCCCAAGGCAATCCCGAAACACTCAGCCATTGAAAACCCTATGAGGGTCGCTATGAGATGGACCTTAGCAAAATTAAATGTTTACTCAATAATCTCAACAATTTATTTGAACAAGGAACGCCCTAAAGCACAGCTTTTTAATTTTTCATGGGTGGTGGGATTTACTATGATTTTTTAGAGGGAGGCACAGGATAGTTGTAACCTACTGTTCTGTGTTTTTGTCCATTTTCCAATTTTGAAAACATCTATTGTAAAGCAGAGGGGGCAAGTCCAGCAGTACAATAGCAAAGTTATTCTAATATAGACCATGGCTTGCAAAGCGTCAAGGACAAATTTCCATCCCATATAACGCTGTCCACGGCCAAGCATGGCGGGGTGTTTACCTTCTGCCAGGTGCCTTACATACATTATCATATTTAGTCCAGGTGCTTTACATACATTATCCTATCTAATCCTGCATGCGAGCCTTTGAGGGACTCTCCCTAACTTGCAGATGTGAAGGCTTGGTATTCTGAGTGGTGGCGCAGATTGTGCTGACAACTTTTTATTAAATGGGGCTTTCATCGGAGTGATTTAACGCTGATTTATCTTCACTATCCAGCAATTTCCTGAGTGCCAATTGTGCACCTGACACTTTAGAAGGTATTAAGGAAATGTACCATGTATTACTTTTCAAATGCAATTGGCATGACAATTCGAGAGTTTTTTGAGAGGAAAATGCTGCTCCTGTCCCTACCAAACTCAAAGCACAGAATCATTTGTTTTTAGAGCTGGAAAGTTTCTTGTGGTCAAGACCATGAGAAGTCAGACCTCTGCTCTTATAGGGACTGACCAGCATGTGTGTACTCTCTTCTGGGCCTCACTGGACCTCATTCAGAAAAAGATGTCCAAAGAGGAGAGGGCACCTGGGCTCCTACTAACCTGTTGTTGTTGTTAGCTGCTGTTGAGTCAGTATCTGACTCATAGCAACCCTGCATACAACAGGCGAAACACTACTGTCAGTGCTTCTCTGCTGTTCATAGGGTTTTCAATGGCAGATTGACTTTTGGGAGTGGGTTGTTAGCTCCATCTCCCAAGCCTACAGCACCTGGTGTTCCCAGGCCATCTCCCATCCAAGTACTAACCAGGCCCCACCCTGCTTAGCTTCCAAGATCTGACAGGATCAGATGCCACAAGGCTATGGCTACAGGCTCCTACTACACTAGTGAGCTTAAAAACTGGGGTGCATAACTGAGGAGAGAAAGAGGGGATCAACCAAAGCAGGGGTGCTCTGGCATCTACCTAGAAATGTCTGCATGACTGCAGTGCAGGGTAAAATGACACCCTGATTGCTTTGTGCCTGACTTTCCTCAACTGTATAAAGAGTCTAAAGATGTCTGTCACTCCAGTTGCTTTAAGAACTAACCTGGTATAGGTCCTGGCTCCCATGAGCCACCTCATCCACAGTAGCCCATCCTCACAGCTCAGGAGGCTTTGAACGAGTTCCAAAAAGGAAGCAGGGTGGAATATTCTGGTCCTCAAGTCTATAGAAGTTTTCTGTCGTGACTGGCAAACTCGTACGGCCCCTACATGATCAGGATGAATGCTAAATATCAACGCTCCTTAAAAAACATAATTTTTTTTGGTTGTTATAACAGTCTCTATAATCACAGTGTTAGAGGAGATAACAAGTCTGCAGTGAAGTTTTTTGATTAAATATTACAGTGCCTAGCCCAAACAAAGAAGTGGTCTACATGGTGACCGGTGATCTCCATGTACATCAGAACAGTCTTTCAGAGGCCGCTTTTTGTGCATTTTCCTCTTCGTTTTGGTCATCTTTACAAATGCTGCTCTCCACTTAAGGGGCCCCTCAGTCTCTCCAATTACCCACGATGCTGGGCACACACCCAGGCATTCTGATCACAAGTGTATGGCTCTGGAACCTTTGTAAAACAAATTTCCAATTTCAGAAAAATAAAACCCTGATAATGAGCACAGAACCAGTATCCAATAACAAGCAGCATATCTTTTCTGGAAAAAAATTCAATTAATGATAATAATCTGGCATTAAATTAAAATGAGCACTGATTTTACTAGCGGTCATAAGATGCATTCCTTCAGTAAACATTGCATTGTACACCTACTATGTGCTGTGTGTTTACTGTGTTTGTCATTTATAGAGTACATTGATCTGTACTTTAGTTTATTGCACTGTTTTGGCATGTGTTTGTTGAGGCTTATATACAGGGACCCTTTTTCCCCAGAGAACCACACCAGGCTCTCCTGAGTATTAATGAATCCCAAGACTAAATGCCCAGGACCGAAGGGGATGACAATATTTACCTTGATACCTATGATCAATTTTGTCTCCACTTTCACACAGTGTATGATTTTTCAAATGTAAATCTTTTATTGTTTCTACATAGAATTCTATAGCCCTATTCATTTCTCATATTAACAGGTTAATATTTAAAGGTGGAAAGACAGATAAGGAAATAGGTAATGAGAAGAATTTAGGACACCCTCAATAAATAATACTCGTCTTCAATTTGACAAATATTAGACACATGTTGACATACAAAGCCTTTCAGAAAACTCTCCTTTAAACCCACTGATCCCAAGAAATTCATGAGTACTTTTTGCTTGATATTAAACACAAATTATTTTTTCCTTTAAAAAATTAATTAAAAACACGAGATGGAATAAATATTTCAGGAGACCAGCAGCAAAATGGGAAAATACCATGTGTTTGGAGTTTTAGTGCCCTCTGAGTACAGAAATTTATTTGCAGCAAGCAGAAAAGAGACAGCAAGCATAAAAACACAGCAGAGTCCCCCTAGTAAAATTATTTATCAAGCTAACAAGGGAGGGACCCTTCTAGTAACAACAAGCCAGTGAGGAAAAGACATGGCTTTATATTTTACCTTTGGGTTAGCAAACCAGTAAAAATGCCAACTGACAAGCACTTCACATAAACATTTCTTTCTAAATGAGCTTCCTTGTTAGCAGGAAAGGGAAAAAAGTCTTCCAAGCTAAGGAGTACTATCGCTTACAGACAGAGGATTCTAGCATGCATATTCTGACTCTTTGATGCACAAATAACATAATTGGAAAAAATAAGGTAACGTGAATTATGAATGGAGTTTAAATAACAAATTACAAGTTCAGTAGAGTCAATGCGTTTATGCCCCTGCTGTATCCTCATCCTGTGATATTTAAAAGAAGTCCCAGATTTGGAAGATGCTGTTGTAGGACTAGCTTTAACGGGCTTTGAAACAAACTACCTCCCTCTATATGCTTGCACATAGATATTTATATATGTACTGACATTGCCTGGACCGAGCAAGCCTCATTGCTATATTTTTTCAAATATTTATTTTATGAGCAAAACCCCAAAGTCAGTTTTTACAGTTCAGTTTAACGATACCAAACTTTGATTATAAATTTACACGTCTCTTTATTGCAGCTTGCAATAGCAAAAAAAAAAAAAAAAAAAAAAAAAAAAAAAAAAGGTAACAAAGAAAGAAAGAAGGAAGGAAAATAAAGAAGAAAGAAAATAAATAAAGGAAGAAAGGCAAAGAAAACTTAAACAGAAAGAAAAAAAAGAACCCCCACGAGCACACAGTGGCCTAATCCCAATTAAACTTTAAGGAAATAGTGAAAAGACGTAATTCTCCGATTAACTTCACCCTCACTTGCACTGCCAATAACTCCTGGCGAATTCACTAGAACCTTGTCTTTCCTGAGGTGAGAAGCTCACTGGTTAACCATGGCAGTGACGGGATGGAACAGAGTGGGAACGGAATGGTGCCTTTTTCGTGGTGGAAGAAAGTGAGGCTGGAGCAGATGGGGAGAACTGAATGACAGTGCAAAACGTTGAGAACAGAAAGACAGAAACACCTCGAGGGAACCACACCCGTGCTGCCTCCTCACAATGCTTTCGAAAATACAGGTTTTTCAGCAATAGCGATGGCCAGCTTCTCATTGCTAGTAGTAGCTGGCTCAAATAAAATAGGAGGAAAAAACTAACAACAAATCCTTCCTCCCTCTTTTTAAATTTTCCTCTCTGAAACAGGATAGTGTTTCAGGATGCCTCTGTAAAGCCTCCCACTAGGCAAGAGCCACGGTGTACCCTGTATTTTCTCCCAAGGTCAAGGCTAAACTCCCTAGCTCTGATTCTCCCAGCCTGGTCTGTGAGCAGGGCGTATTATTTGCCCACAAATCTGCAGCAATGGTTTCTAGCACAGGCCGTGTGCTATTTCATGACCACAGTTTGTTTGTGGTTGTTTTGTTTTGTTTTTTGCCCTTAAATGAGGGTCTTGGAGGATGCTAGCAAGCTTGCAAAGATCAGAGCAAACAGATGTACCACTCTAAATAACCAAGCTCCCCAGCTGCCTGCGGAGACTAGAGTGTTCGGAACACACTACACTTTTACCAACAATTTTATCACTGTCAGCCAAGCTGAAGCTGGACTTTAAAAGCAGCAGAGATGGAAGTTCTGGTTCAGTGGTTCTGCTGGATCTGTAGAACACTGAGCATGTGGAGAGGTGGGGAATCCAGGAAAAATACAAGATGCTGAAGGGTTCTGAGAGTCCAGCCAGTCTCCATAAAGCTTCTGAGGAGAGTAGCTCGAGATCTCATACCTGAGCAGCCCACAAACACCAGTCCTGCAGCTTACAGAAATCGTATCCCTAGCCAGTCCTCCATTCCCTTGGAGGAAGGTGAACCCCATCTCAACCCTCAAAAATCACCAGATGAAGCTGGTTTCAGCCCATGAATTTTGCCTTTTCATCCTCCTAGGCGAGGGCAAGAAACTGATTAGAGCTTTAAAAAAGACAAAAAGAAGGAGGAAGAGGAGAAGAAGGAGGATGAGGAGGAGGAAGAGTAGAAGGAAAAAAATAAAACAGAAAAAGGCTGGAAGAAAACCAATAACAAATAAACAAAACAGCCTTTAAGCATCGGGACAGAACTTCAAGTATGTGCTACCCACAGGAGCGAAGAATGAGAAAGCAGTTCTCAGCTCAGGTCAAAAAGGTCAGCGCGGGTAAAGGAATTTCTGATCTCTCTTGGCTGCCCCCACTGCCAAGAGCAGAGCTATGCCAAGCATCTTTTCCAGCAGGCTCGCATGCCTGCTGAGATGCAGTGCACAATTCCCAAAAGTTAAATGTGCTGTGTGCACCTTAAGAGTTTTTTTAAAAAAGATCCTAGTCAGAGAGAGAGAGAGAGAGAGAGAGAGAGAGAGGAAGAAGAAGAAGAAGAAGAAGAAGAAGAAGAAGAAGAAGAAGAAGAAAAAGAAGAAGAAAAAGAAGAAAAAAGAGAAAAAGAAGAAAAGAAGAAGAAGAAGAAGAAGGAGGAGGAGGAGGAGGAGGAGGAGGGGAGGAGGAGGAGGAGGCGGAGGAGAAGGAGGAGGAGAGAAAGGAGGAGAAGGGAGGGGGGAGGAAAAGGAGGAGGAGGAGGAGGAAGAAGAAAGAAAAGATAAAGAAGAAAAAGAAGAAGAAGAAGAAGAAGCGGAAGCAGAAGAAATGAAAGTAAGCAAAAATCCTACTCTATTCAAAATGTTCAGCCCGGTAAAAGAACCCCAAGTCAGCTTACTCCCCGTTTCCTGTACAACAGGAACGAACTTCATTTTAAAATATAAACAAGCCGGAGACATACCACAGCAATATAGATGCCAGCCCTTTAATTAACTACCATCAGTAACAAAAGGTCTCTATTTTTGATTAATAGTACAGAGGGAGCGTCAAGCCAGCTTTAGAATCCCTTTAAATAATTACAAACCCCAACTCAAGTTTGCTGCCCAAAGCAAACAGAAGCCAGGGGAGAAGAAAAGAAACTTTGTACGTAGAACACAATTTAAAGGAAGCCGACCCCAGGGTCAGTTTCTTGGAGCATTTGAGATCAATTCAATTCTCACCTCCACTGCCTACCTGCTAGCAAATGAAATCACTGTGGTTTTCAATAGACCAGAATGACTGAGAAGCCGTCCTCCATGGTTGGGTGGGAATTACCACATTATTAGAGGATGCTTGCTGAGGGAAAAGAAGAAAACAAAATTCTGCCAACGAATCTTCCTGCATTTCTCTTTTTGGGCTGCCATGGCCATTCTCAACTCACCCATGGTTACCTTATGGGATATGTGTTGCTATCTTCCAGCCGGTGACACCTGAAGTCATTGCTCAGTGGCCACCTTGTCTCTGGTGACAGTACCTGTAAGTCCCACGGAAGGTTTGATTTTCCCCCTGAGCACCTGAAGATGCACCTCCCCTCCCTCATGTGATACAAGTCCCTCTCTTGAAAGGATGGCAGTGCTCTCAGCCTTATTACGTGTCCTGTAGATGCTGGGAAGAGAGGTGCATTGAATTTCCCCACTGGTTTCCCATGTCCTGGAGTTTTCCAAATATTGCAAAATGGAAAGCAAAAACAGCCAGCCAACCAACCGACCAAACAAACAAAATCCACCTCAACCCTGGTGCTTAGCTCATTTATTGCTGATAATTTCATTAGGTGCCAGGAAAAGAAAAAAAAAAAAAGAGAGAGAGAGACACACACACACACACACACACACACACACACACACACACACACACACAGATACACACACACACACACAAAACAGCAACTTGACGGTAATTTTGGGAGTGAGGAAATGAAAAAGACTCAGCAAGTGGCAGGTGATGGAAACATCGGCATGTGGGAATAGCCACTGTAAATCTGTGCTTCTGGCCAGGTGACCTAATGTAGCACACATTTTACAGTGAAATCGCTTTACAGAAGCGTCACTTTGTTATACATAATGAGAACAGCAGTTTTGCAGAACTTCCTCCTTCTTTCCCACCTAAATTCATGTTGTTGTTGTTTTCCTTTAAGTCTGTCCTTTCAATTGCCTCTCAGGGTCGCCTGAATATAATACACATTTATAGTGTCCTTAGGCCAGTTACTTGGCTATAATTGATTGAATCAATCAGCTCAATAGTGATTCAGTGCCTATAGAAATGCGAGCATGGTCATGGTCATGGCCATGGTTAGAGGGGAGAGTAATCTAAATAAAGAAGCAACAACTAAAATAAGGAGGGTGCATCCAAATAATGAAACACTTGAAACAGAATTGTTTCCCTTAATTTCCTCAGTCCCAAAGGAATCATTCATACCATGTGCTTGAGACACACCCGTGAATTTGTGGTATATTGGTCTCAGGACAAATCTCCCAGCAAGACTGAATTCTCCTCTCTCTCATCTTGCCCATAGAGGATTTATACTGAGAGTCCACTAGTTAGACATCATGAGAAGACTTCAGTGAGGATTGACTCAAGACCACTCACTTGGACTTTCCAGAAGTACCAAGAAATCAGAACATGCAGTCTGGATTTCACATATCCTTCGCATGGAAACACCAGCTCATCATCTCTGTTAGAATATTTTGATGGGTTCTGCAAGGGACACTAGGTTATGGCATTTTGACTTCGTATTTGAACAAGTTAGGCACCCACATCAACACTGGGCGTCACAGGCCCAGGTTTGCCCTTTATTTCTGGATGATTCTGGGCAACGTGGAAGGAGAAAGAAGCACAACTGAAACAAGATTTCTGATCACTTTGGTTTTGTTTTGTTGTGGTTTACTTTTGCCCTTAGTTCCTAAAACAGCAAAGCCTTCCTCACACTTGACAACTCTTTGAATTCCGATTATCAGTGTCTAATTTGGTCAAGTAAAACATGCCCACGCTGTAAAATGAGGGGGGAAAAAATTGAAGGGGACATTAGGACCCAGATGCTGTTTCTACAAGTTCCCCACGGTCTGTCATAGGTGGCAGGAAGGTGACAAATGGCCTCTCTCCTATATACGTGTCTCACCTGCTCTGCCCACAAGCAGCTCTGGAAGGCTTGGTTGCATCCAGATGGGTCTCAGCCAACGTTGGGAACAGAGAATTGGGCAGAGCAAAAGCCAGGCTGGCGAGAGCCCAGCACCACCTTCCATGGCCACATTTTATTACTTGAGATGCACCAGCATGATTGCAAGGCCTAATTTTCGCTTTGGTGTGATCATAGGTAGTTGGGTTATCTCCTTGCCACGATTCAGGGTAGGAGAGAACCATGAAGGCTAATTCACAAGCCATCCTGAGCAGGAAGTGCATAACACCATCACTTGTTTCCATGGCAAGGGGCAATCCGTGGCCCGTGAGGCTACGGATGGAACAGTTCTAGTCTTGTAGCCGGAGTGGGTGAAAGGTGTAGAAGCAGTGTTGATCCGCATGTTAGAACAGCTTTCCTGAGAAAGCAGAGTCTGGAATGGATCATGCATTTTGGTTGACTTGCATACATAAGCCTATCCCAAGAGCTAATGAAAATGGAGAGGCTTCCAAAATGGAGAACTTAATCTTTTTGTGATACCATGTGGGATGAAGATTTTTCTAATAGGCTCATGAACCATAATATAATCTAGATTGCGTTTCTGAGAAGAAGTGAAAGCCAATGGCTAGTGATTTCATTTTTAGAACTTAGCTTAGAAAACGGCCAGAAAGAAGCCACAAATCTGTGCATGGTCAAAATTGGCAAGAGGGCAGAAAACCTCGTGGCTTGCCAATTTTTTTGGCCTACACTACTGACATCCCTTAACCAAAGTGACTTTCTGAAAATAAACTAAGTAACTCTCCCAAGAGTACCAAGTATTGAGCTTTTCATATATCAGCTTATAATATCTAATATCGCAGAGGAACTTCAAGGAATTGTCCCCTCCTCCTCAAATTCCCCATCTGACCAAATGCCTTTCTCTTCTTTGCTTTTACCCGTCAATCATGCTCACAGCTGAAATTTGATTTCTCTCCCACCAGTAACCTTATATGAAATATTACCAGGGGGGTCAGCACCAGTGTGAACCTTGCTTTTAGAGTTCATTAACTCTTTGCTCAAAATGGATGGTTTCAATGTCACGGAACCTGCCAGTGGGCATCATGTTTAATAGGTAGTTTTCAAATTGCAATTATAAAGACAGGGACAAGAGGGGAATAAAGTCTCAGAACTGCATGCACACACCAAAACATGCAAATTAACCCCTAAGGTGTACATTGAGTTAAAAGCTATGTATGGGAAGTACTAAAGAAAATGTTAATTTTGTAGAAGGTTAGCAAAGAAACATATTACATATTCACAATCCAGTTATTCAAAATGAGACTCTCATCACAGCAGCAAGTAGAAGTCAGTAATCAGATACTATTTTTGAATAGAGGGGAAAAGTGGGTTCTGTTTTTCCAAGGCTCTCAATTCACTGGATCCATCAAGTGCCTTCTTTGCAAAGAGCAGCAATTTGACAGTGTGACTTTTGCCCCCCTCAGTTTTGCTAGAAACCAGAAGGAAAAAAAAAAAGTATTTCATGCAAATTTCTCAGCAAGCAAAAATTTTAATGAAAAAAATCAAACTTCATTCCATTAGCCAATGAGAGGTAACAAGAATACATAAAAACACGACACTAAACAATTATTGGTGACAGTGTTGGTGTCCCTCTCTAAACAAAGAGGGCTCATAATTAAATTCACGCTGAGATACTTGTAATTGAAAACCCATTTAAATAGCTCAATTTCATTTTTTTAGTAGATAAAAATCAGATTTCTGCCTCCCATGTGCCCCCTCCCTCCTCTTCTGCCTCCAATTGAAGTGGGGGATGGCTTGATGGCCGCATTTGGATGCAGAAGGAAAGACATACTGTGGTGTGAAATTATACTAAATTTCCCAAATGTGAGTATGGACTGAATTGTAAACGACTGTGAATTTGGAATGTTTATGAAATCAGGTAGAGCTGACAATGGATGGCAATGGATGCCGGTTGCCCAAATGTAATCCAAATTATCTGACGTTCAAGGAGAAGGGCTACCTTGATCAGTGTCAAGAGGCTCCTGTGGAATAAGGCTGAAGATCTGAGATCTTCTCATACCAGATTAGTTACTCTACGTGGGAAAGACATCTACGTAATGAAATAAGTACAGAAAATAAACGCATGCTGGTCTCACATACACTGCATGCCTCACTCCTGGGCCACACCATGGATCACCGCTAAGGTTGCATGTGAAACCCAAATATTAAAGCTACCAAAACCAGGAGCATTTCACACCTAACAGTTAGCATTGCTCGCTTGCTTGTTTCCCTCTCATGGCAAACTCCGTAAAACAAGAACATGCAAATTGAAAATCAAGATGTACCTCTTTGACTTCAGGCAACTGGATTTTTCACATCACTGATGTAGAGGATTCCCTTGGGTACCTGATTCAGTAAATATATTAAAATAAACAAAGGGTAATTAATGACAGTGAAGAATGTTTCAAGGACAGTAGTTAAAACGTTAAGGCAGCATAGCTATCTATGAAAAGGGCAGAGCTTGACTCTAAGAAGACGGATCTGCATCCACTTGCTTTTGGGTGGAGGCCTCAGCCCAGCCAGGCCAGAGGAGGGGTCTGCGTGGAAGGGAATGGTCTGCACGTTACTTCCTCTTCCCTGGGGCTCTCTGACTGGGGGTGTGAGGTAGTCATGAACAGACTGGCCTGGCAGCCTTGATCAGATCTGCAGCTGTCTTCAGTTTAAAGGGAACGGAGAAATTCTGAGTTTGGAGTGGGAGGAGTCAACTGGATTCTGATGGGCATCTCTAAGGTGCTCCCCGGCTGCACACCCCTCAAAAGACCCACCAGCCTGGCTTTGGCAGGCAGTTAACTAGGGTACATTCTCTTCCATATTCTCCCTCCTCTTCTGCTGCTCTGGTCTATTCTGCTGGCACTGTTGACCTTAGCAAATAGAACCTTTTAGATACCACCCCTTGATTTGTTAACTTCTTCTCTGTTTAAATATGTAGCAGGCCATACCTTGCATGGCAGTATGAAAATAAGGTTGATTTTTTTAAAAGACGTTTCGCTTCACAGTGACTGATAAAGCACAGTAATTCAAAGTACTTAGCTTTCTATGGTTCAAAACCCCCCTGTTGCTATTAGCTGCACTAATGTAAGTGGCAAAATAATGATCATTTTACTGTACGGAGCCCGATATTTTCCAGACAGCAGTTTAATAACAAAGCAGACCTGTCATTTCTTCCTATAGTTAGTCACACTAAACCAGTTCAGACTGTCAAAACATATTTAAAATCTAATTTAAAAAATACAACACAGTTACAGCAAATCTGTGGAAAATAGCTGTGATAAACTAGTAAGTCAATCTAATTTTTTTCCGGCAAGGATAGTCAGTTATTTTTCTTTAATCTCTCACACTTTTATTTGGATTATCTTACAATTGGTCTGAACAAACAGACTATGTTCATTCACGTGCTGAATTCTGTGGGCTGCTGTAACTGAACATATAATCTTTCTTCACTTAAATTGCCACTCAGTCTAACACTCTAATTCTTTCAAAATCTCTATCTAAATAGTAAGACGATGCCCACATGTGGGGATCAAGAAATTTATACCTTTGTATCTATTAGGGCTGTCTGAAATACATTATGTGTCTCCATTTGTGTTTCCTATTAGAAACTCTTTTAAAACCTGAAGATATAAGCTTCTCTTCTTCACATATTAATATCCTGCCAAATATATTATTTCTACACGCAAAAAGAGAACAGAAAAGAAACAAGAAACAGACTGAAATTGTAAAACTTGGAAGTGTATCGATAATATAAATCATTCTCCACTTGAAGTTCAAAGAGTTAATCCCCCAAAACAACAAAAATAAAAATTTCCCACTTAAGATTACTTAAAAAAAAAAAAAACTTTAGAAACAACAGATTTTTTTAAAAAATGCAAGTGAACAGAGTTGAAAAGCTTAAGAGATTGTGGAAAGAATATTGAAATCCCTTTGGGGAGTTGCAAACATATGTTAAGCTTTGGCAAGGAATATTTACATGAGATCATATACTTGTGAAGCATTTTTCAATTTTAGAAAAATATTACAGAGCAATAATCGGACATAGGCTTTGCAAAATGCCCCCTTTTCCTTCCTGACCATATCATTGATAGTCTCCGTTATTTTTGGAGAAAAGGAATCGGCCTCATTAAATGCAATATTTGGCACCTTGCCTGAAATCTCATAAAGTCGATGTCCTTTTTAGATCATTGGTGTCATTTTCCTCAAGATGACCTCTACTCTCTGCCTACCTGGGGAACCCATCCTGTTACCCAGGCATTGGCTTTCAAAAGCTGGAGGAGGGGGGTTCTGTGTGCACACCTGAACAGAGTCCAAAAGCTATTGTGGTTTCTCTGTTCTCAGTACCTTTGCCCAGATGGGTCACTGGGGAGTGGGTGAGAGCACAGGGGTCTCTCATGAGAGTGAGAGATGAGATTTTTGAGCTGGACCATGGAGGGTGTGATCTAAGCCAGATGGCTGACAGCGTCCAGCCCTTTACTCTAACCACTGAAGAGTTTTTAAAAATAGCATAAGACTGTGCATTGATATCCAAGGAAGATTTAAAAGGGCTCAATACCTTCAAGATACACTGAACCAGTGTGGGCGGTGTACCCTGAAAACGTGTCACAGATTATCAAGTGTGTCCCCACACTGGCCCAAGTCACAGAAAGTCCGGCAGAGCGAGTGCACCTGTCTTTTATACAAGAAGATTGTTCTAAGACAATCAGGCAGGGATTCATCTGCTGCCTACCAAGGGAAGGAATATATTGCTTAATTCTGCCCCTATGATCACTTTAATTTCATAAAGTTGAAACTACAGGTCTATTTTTAATAGCCTTTCCCTGCTCAACTATGTTAAAGGAGCAAATAAATAATAAACAAATAAATGGCAGATGAAAGAATATGTTGAATTCATTGCCCGAAAATGGAAAAACATAAATACTACCTTTTAATAGATGCAATCTCAAAATGATTTCCCTAGTTTTTTTTTTCCCTCCTGTTCTATCAAAATGGATTTTTTGTTTTTGGGGAAAAAAATCTGATAAAGTATCTGAGACGTGTCCACCGTTGATTTGGTTTCAACATTATTTATCTTCACATTAATAAATTGTTCACTAAGAAAGGGGGAAAAAGGATATTTATTTATGAAGATATTTGCCTAACTTAAGTACTCTCCCAAAGGAGGGCGCCTGCCCATCAGAGGCCTTACCTAATAGGGCTCCTTCCTGACATCAGTTTTTACAAAGTTGGCCTTACGCATACAGTTGGAGGGGGCCTGAGATCTGTGTTAAATCCGGCAAAGCAAGGAAGACCCTCATCTTGACAGTGTGGGGGGAAATCCTAATAAAGTTTTATAATGTGCATCAAAGTATAGACCCCGGGAAACCCAGACCATACCGTGCTGAGATTTCCACACAGATTTTAAAACAGCCTATCTGGATTTTCCTCTTTCCTTTCTCTTTTTTCCTTCCTTAGTCCCGGGCCTCACCAACGCAGGACAGCGGGGAACAAAGTCTGGAAAATGGGCCAGAAAATGGATCCAGTGAAAAGTGCCCTGATGTGGAGGGCTGATCTCCTTCACTGAAGGTTGCGGCGGCTGGCAGGGGCGGCTGGGTCCCAGGTGGAGGGCGGAGCCCTTCGGGGCTGAATCCCGCCCGCTCCCTCGCGGCCCGCCCAGTAGGGCAGCGAAGACCAGCAGGTCGCTCTGATGGCGGAGGAGCGGCTGTCAGGCCGGGACAGCCCTCTAGCAAAACTTCAACCAAATTCCAACACAGATCGGAGCCCCCTGCAGTGGCGCGGGCGCCAGAGTGGGCGCGGAGCCCAGGGTCCAGCTGGGTGTGGCGGCCGCGGGCGCCCCTAGTCGCCGGGCCGCGTCTCGTGCACCCCGGAGGGCGCTGAGATTGGCCGCGCCCTGGAGTGCGCCGGTCTCCCAGGGCTTCTGCGAGCGGGCACTAAGGTTCTTCTGGGGGTCTCAGGAAGTCTCTTGCCCGGGGCCGCTGTCCTGGCTTCAGCCGGGGCTCACCTGCTGCGCGCCAGTCCGAGGCCCCCGCGCGGGTGCAAAGCTCGCCCGGCCCCACGGGGCTGACCCCACTGGGCACCGGCCACCGGCCACCGACCAATACTGAGGGCGACGGGGCCCAACAGGACAGGTGGATAAAGGGCCTGGGACGAGGTGGACCGTGTGTGCGGTGCTGTGCATGGGACCTGGGAGAAGGGGCCCCTCTCAGCATCCCCCCACTGCCTTCACTCAGGACCCCTGGCACTAGAAGCTGCAGCCAGCTAAGGCATTCCAGAGCCACCCACCGCTCAGCGCGGCTCCCACGCTTCTCCCAGTGCCCGCCTGGGTCAGCACTGAGCCCGATGCAGGGGTAAATTATGGGGTCCGAGGCCTCAGCTTTGGTGACTGCTCTATGGCCTGAGCGCAGTGTCCTCTGAGGCTGTCTACTAGCCCTAGGTGATCAGGCACCACGGGAGGAAAGTATGCCGAGGACAGGGGTCAGGTGGGACCAGCCTGAACCCTGGAGCTAAGGACCCCAGCATCTTTAACAATCTGTGGGGAGCTCAAGGCCTGGGAGTGCCTTATCAGCCACCCTGCAAACTGATCCTTCTTGGTGAGAGGTGGGGACACTGAGAAGGACCTGAGCTCACCCCAGGTCGTGGAGGGTTATAAATCAAGCTGGGCTTTGTCAGTTATCCTTTCCACTGGCCCTGCACACCCGTCCCTCCCTCCCTAGGCTCTCTGGGCCCTGGGTGGAATTGCCTATTGTCCTGCAAGCCTGGGGCCTGTTTTTCTAAAAGGAATGCCTCACGGGAGGCGAGAAACTCACTCCCACATTCCTCTAGATGTGGATGTGGTCTGGTAGAACCAAGGCAAAATGCTGGGCGCAGAAAGGGAATGGCGCACCCTTCCTGATTTTCAGGCCAGGGTTTTTTGCAAATGGCCTCGTTGGGGATTCTCCAAGGAGAGTGGTGTCCACGCCTGCCTGCCTGTCTGTCAGGTGTCATGGCCTCTCCTCCTCTCTAACCCAAAGAAGCAACCACAAGGAAAAACCTTCCCTTGGAATCTCAGCTTGGAAACAGGCACGATTGGAAATCAGAATATTTACAATAGAAAAACTCAGGCAGACTTTTCCATCTGCAGCTCACACCCAGGCCGAAGCTGGGGGCGAGAGGGAGTAAAGAGTGTGGGAGTGAACAGCAACAACTATTTCCTCTCCTCTCTTTTTCTCAAACCACACAGGCACCCTTCCTTCACTCTCCCTTCCTGAATTAACGCCCCTTTCTAATCGTAACTAAAGAGCCAGGATGAATCTGTGCAGAGGGGAGGAATGTGATTTTGCAATCCAAAGTCCTAATTATAGGGGAGAATTGTTATTTAACAAAAAGGAAGAAAAAGAAAATGAGTCGTGTAGAACACATGAAGAGGTGCTCCGTAGATGCCTCCCCTGGTTTGAGAAAGGAACTCTGCATTCCAATCATAGCCTCTCTGTGGAAAATGTGTTCCAGGAGTTTCTCAAAACTCTCCGGCCCTGATGCACAATGATACAGAGATCTGATTTCTGTGTCCTGTTGATGTGCACTTTCTATCTCAGCCTTGTTCCATTGGGCAGACTTTTGGAACACAAATGGAGATCTTTCAAATTTAAACAAGAAAAAACTGTCCTGATGTCATAAAACCTAGTGCAATAGCCATACACAAATTGGCGTGACATGTCTGACTGGTCCAAAATGCTAACACCATCCAATCATCGACTGGTATATTTATAAACACCCCCAAATTAAGACATTAACAATTTCCTCCAACTCTCCATTTGGGTTTGGACCTCAGAATTGTTTTCCAAAAGGAAACCTATGTGTGTATATGTTTAAAGAAATGGGACAGCTGAAAATTGTTTGCACCTGGCTTGTGTATACTGGCTCTGACTTTGGACACTGAGCAAGTCAAATTTCCTGGGGTTATTTATTTCTGGGACTCTTGCCTTCAAAGTCCTCCTTTCTCTCCCTTCCTACCTTTGTCACCTCCTACAGATAGTGGAGGGGACAGACACAGAGGCTTCCCTATGCCTCGGTGCATAGCAATTCGATGAGTTTGGGTTTTGTTGTTTTGTTTTGTGCCTCTGTAAAGGGTAAAGATGATACCAATTTGTGGCAGGACTGTACTTCTTTATGCCCCAACAATCACGAGACAGCCTGGGAGACTGAAATTCTCTCACCATGTCCCCTACCTCCGCTAAAGAAAAAAATGCCAGACAGAGCTGGGTTTGTTCAGGAGCTGGGGTGGAGCAATGCCTGCAGAGAATCCCCCTTTCCTGGGGCTTTTGATGTCTTGATTTTGAAGATTTATATCAAAAGTGAAAAAAAAAAAGCTGAGTTATAGGGAGGTGGGTTAATGTTCTTCCTGTGTTTTTAAACAAATGCAAAAACAAACAAGTCCTGATTCCAATGGCTGGGCCCTGGACCACCTCCCTCACACTCCTGCCTGCTTTCCCCTGGACTTCAAACATCTCTGAGGTTGAGAATCAGCTAAGAGCAGAAACAAACTTCAGGCTTTCTCTTATTTTCCTCACAAAACCAGGGAAGGCACAGACCCCAGATTATTTATTCAGCATCCTGAGGAATTATCTGGAGTGGTTAAAATAACAGCCTCTCACTACAGAGAAAACTTCCCTAAAAGGCCCCCAAACCCAAAAAACAAACAAAACTAAGATTTTTTTTTTCAGGAAAAGGGCTAAGTTATTAAAAAAAAAAAAAAAAAAAGAAATCAAATCAGAGTGAATTGCAGTGGGAAGTATTGCAAATGAGCAACTCAAAGCCAGGGAAGCTGACTTCCTATTTCTCTTAAGGGCCCAGAGTTTGAGTGTGGGTTTTTCTGGCTCTGTAATTAGATGGCTAAAACATGTAACTCATGTATTTTCATCTTGCATCCTATCTCAGTTAGTCTTTAGCTTAAAAAAAAATTATAGAGATACTCATGTGGCCAAGAGACTTTCAAATATATTGATTGGTCCACAATATGGCAGGTGTATCTGCTATCAAGCCAAGAGTATGTGAAGAGGGAAGGAGGTTGCCTAAATCAAAGCAAAGCAACAACACAAGCCACCTACTGCCCTGTACTCGGGAACCTTTGGATGCACCAGTTATTCAGACCAGGAAATGCTGGGAATGTGTCTACAGAGACAGCTGTGTGCCAGTGTTCGTGAGGGTGGCCGCCATGTGCCCTCTGTTTATGCTTTTAGCAGTAAAGCTGGTGGTTTAGGCAAGGGGAGGTCCTATTTAAGACCAGAAGCATCTAGAATTGATGTTACTAAATATAAACCACCGGGGTAAAGGTATAAGAGAGAGAAGATCAGCAGGTTAACGTGGTGTGTTCAGTAATAAACAGAGCGCTTCCCATTGGGACGGTGTGTGGAAGGGGGCCCAGGTGGTTATGGCATTGGGACAGTGAGAAAATGATCGCTAGGTAGCAGATTTATCCGTCGGGCCAAAGTAGGACTTCTGCCTATTTGATGTTCATATATTAATGTGTCAGATACCCTGTAAAAAATTATTATGTAGTTTTTGAAAAAGGAAACATACAAAAAGCTGGGAAACTAAATGGAGGTGATTTTCATGAGTGTCAGCAATAGACGGGAAGGAGAACAGAGCACACAGAGGGTGTGTATTTAACTAACTTTGTATTTTGCCATACATTGTTTTCATTTACAGCCATGTCTGAAAAATGACATGTTGAACATCACAGAAACATACAATACTACCTAGGGCCTGCAAAAAAACTAGGGTGCCCTCACGCCACTAAAGCTGCTGCCGTGACATCTGGTTGGAGAGGGGAGTCAAATATTTTTTTTCTCAGTAAAATTCTCTGCCAGGGAAACAACAATGAAGCATGAAGATTTACTGTTTGGAACGCATATGTCTATCTATGCTTTTAAAACGCTAGCTGTTGCCTTCTGAGAAACTTTATCTGTTTGTACATGTACATTTATTTGTCATTTCACTGGATTTTTAAAAACTAAGATTCCAGGTTGAAAACAATCACAATCTATTCAGCTGTATGCACCATGCAATAAAAGGCACACTTGCCCACATATAAGACCCTCAGCAAGAGGTATAGTTAATTATTAATTTTATGGAGGTTATACATTTAATAGCCTTCTTTGCTAACACAATAAATTTTCTTTGAAAAAGAGGCTGAATGGAAGTCAGGAGTAAGTTGTTCTCCAAAAGTGAAAATAATAATAATAATAATAATAATAATAATAATAATACTTTTAATATACGGCTCTCACATAAATTTCATTTTGTGAATACACTGGGAAGTACACGTTGCTGGGGCTTCCAAAATGTGGCGTATCCCACTGACGGTTCCAACTTGCGAGTGGGCTCAGTTCTGTAATTGGAATGAAAGGAATTTTAACGCTATTTAGACAAAGACTCAAATGCAGTGTAAAGGGGCAAGCTAGATTTACTTATATGATTTTTTTTTTTTTAATTTAGGGACTCATTTGTAATGACAGGCACCTAGGGAAGATTTAGTTCTTTGTAAAGAAAAAAAAAAGCAGCATTTATTTGTGTTCGTCACTATCTTCCAAAGTTTTTAGGAATTGTTATTTCTAAAACTGCCTTTTGCTTAGACTTACTTACCCTTCTCTTAAAGCTAGAGAACCAAGCCCCATTTTTTTTAACCAGCACTTCTCTGCTTTATTTTCTAACATTTGGAAGCCCAAGCTGGCTTACTATATTGAACTGCCTTGTAGATTTCTATTAAGATGTATAATAATTGCGTAAGTATATTTTGCCCAAATCCAAGCCGCGTTCTTTGTGAAATAACGGTAATATCTCTGTCCTGACTGTCACTCTTCTTTGGAGAACGTGTCTGCCTAGAATCTTCCTTTGGACTCTGAACTTTTGGTAAAAGACACATTTCTGTGTCTTCAGATGAAGAAGCTATATCTATCTCCTGGTCACGATCAGAGGATACAAATCTCTGAAGCTGAGGACAGCTAACTTCCAGCACATGAGACTAGGTTTGCTAGTTAAGACTTTAGTTAAGTAAAATGAAGTGTGGATTTGGGACCTATATCCAAATGGGCACATAAAGGAAGGACGAAATATAAAGGGTAAACACAGTCTTCACATTCTGTGAAAAAGAGGCAGGAAGGCCTGTGATACACCGATAAACCAGCCGGAGCTCTTCAGCACCAAGCACAACCTGTTTTCTTCAAAATAAGGCCTTTTCTCAGTGTTGCAATATTATCTCTTTTTTTCTTTTCTTTTCTTTATTTTTTTTAGAATTGAAAACAAAATAAAACAAAAGTCATCGTGTTCGGCTATATTTTCAAAACAGTGCTGGCTTTGTCTAAGATTCTATTAGTTTCTAGGGGAAGTTGACCAAGAGGGCAAGCTGCATGAATTTGTAACATTAGTTGCATGAATTTGTGTCAATTTAAAATAGGTCAATGCTTAGGAGTTCTACTGGTGAAAGGAGCTGAAATCTGTCCAAATTTTCTTCAAGTCAGCCCCCACTCATAGCCTGGCTGGGGGTAAATACCAGTAAATCAAAGCACAGCCTTCATTCCACGAAGACATTCTTTTCTGCCTATATTTGGGGGGCTAATGTAATCTGAAATCATTAGCAGCTTGTCGAAATGGAGACAGTACACTGAATATTCCCAGTGAAATATGATTTGATAACAGTTAAAACTAGATAGGAACTGGGAGTTTTGCAAGCAAGGGGTGGGTTTTCTTTTTTTCCTACTTAAGACAAATGACCTGCAAAGTTAGAGGGGAAAAAAAAAAAAGTAAAACAAAACAAACAACTTTGATTTTGTCCAAAGTGTTTATGTTCAGTCCTGTCAGGCCTTGCTAATAAGACAATCATGGCATGTAAGAGAAGAAGGAAAAATAATCAATTTTAGCAAAAAGACAAGAATTGCTTGTTTTTACCATTAAATGCATATGTGCCCAAGCCCCTCGCATGGGTCACATTTGCTGGTTCTGCTTTCTCCAGGTACTTGCTCCTGGGTCAGAGGCTTAGGGCCACGTTCAGAAAGCCCAGCTCCACTGTGGTTCTGTTCTGTTTTGTTTTTCTTTCTTTCTTTCTTTCTTTTTTCCCACCAAAAGGCAATGATGGCTCAACTCATTTGAAAACTGAAAACTTGGGGAAGAAAACACTGAGAGGTCATAATTTACATCAGTATTAAATATTACTAATTCTACTACGGTGCCAGCCTCCTTGCCTCACAAAACAGCCTATAATTTCACCCTGAATTATTGCCTCCCTATTTCTCCATGAATCCTTCACTGGAGAAAAGGATGCATTTTCTACTCGTCATGCGGTTGTTTGGCCCAGTTAAACTGTACACTAAGAAACTGAGTACGGAATCAAAAAAAATGCAGTTTATTATTGTAGATTATTCTTTCTCTTGATATAACCAGAATTGAAAATGAAAGGAAAGCACATAGGAACATCACGCGTGGTTAGTTAGTAACTCAAGATATAAAACAATTTTGCACAGCAAAATATGTAAAAGAAAAGTAACTGACAAGATTTTTTTATATTTATTGTGGTAAGATTTACTTTTCATTTTTTTTTTAAAGACAGGATGTCAGTCCCTGAAAATAACATTTACTGATTATTGCCTTTAAAACTGTGGATTTTTTTTAAGTTACAGAAAATCCAGTTCTGCACCACAATACAACTGTAAAAAAATCTGCATCATCTTAAAACTGTGCAGTAATGCCATTTGTATAACTGCATAAATTTTATTAGCGTTCTAAACAGTTTTGCAATTTTTTTTGTATTATATGCTTGCAGGTTATATCTTAGTGCAATTCAGTCCCAAATACTTTAATTTTGAAAAAAACATACATTTTGAATGTAAAATACCCCTACAGATATAAACAGGGGTGTTTCCCCTTTTAATACTTTGGTTTTCAATACAGTCAGTGGTATAGCAAAAACTACACATACCCAACTTATATTTAAGTTGCAAGCACATGCTGTATAAGCTACTTTTTTTAAACAGTCCCCTTGCAAACTCTACCCCCCTTTAACATCACAACAGTAAACAATTTAGTGCATCAATCTTTTAAAAAATCTACAGCTACACAGACCTAACTCTTTCAAATTTATCTATAACATTCCTTTATCTGTAGCATACATTTTAACTGGGCTAACAGATTATAAAAACTAGAATTAAATTATATACTAGAAACCCATAGCATTCCACATTTGACAATGACCAGAAAGCCAAAAATAAAATAAAAAATAAAATAAAAATAAAACCAACCAAAAATAATGGGGCAGAATTCATTTTTTAAAAAATAAATTTTAGACTGTTTTCCCCAACAGCACAATTTAAGTCCCCAAAGGGGGGCATCTTTCTTATGAAAAAGAAAACATTGATTAGAATTCTGTAATATTTGCCATGTTAAATTTGTAGCCCATCCTGGTATCTTTGACAAGGAATGCCTTCAGTGCATTTACAATGGGAGGCTGAAGTTCTGAGTAACTCAAAGCAGTTTGGGAGCAGATGCAAACTTTCATGGGAAGAAGGTTCTAGGGTTGCAATTTTTTTGTTCTGAACTCAAAAAAGTCATGAGGCAATAAAACAAAAGTATGAATGCCATGCTCTAAGTCTTCGAAGTCCATTTCCAAGCCAAAAGGAAAAAAAATAATTATACCATACATGTCCAGCATGCAGGCTTTTTTTTATTAATATAATGTCTCTTTTCCATAAAGTCTTTGAAACAGTTATAGTTCATTGTTGCTAAGACAAAGTAGCAAGCATAATAATGCATGAGATGAAAATGAGTTTTTTTTTAATGGCAGACTAAACTCTCAGATTTGGCACGAGAAGCCAAAACTCACAAGTCACACCCAGAAGGTCTGATGCAGGCTTGATTGTGGCAGGTTCATGAGGATTTTTTTTTTCCTCTACTTTAGCATAACAATGCTAAAAAACCGTGATGGAGCTCAGCACGCTGCAAGTCTATAACATTTCACATTTTTTTTCCTTTGCAAGCTCAATCTCACATGAAGAACTCAGGAGGAGCAAAAAAACTTTGCTTTTTTTTTCTTTTATCTCGGAGGAGATGGGTGGAGAGGGAGTGAGGGTGGTGATTGGCAACACAGCAAGCTCCGAAAAGTAAAATTAAGGGGAAAAAAAATCCAAACAAAATAAAACACACACACACACACAGAGAAAATGAACACCAGCTCATGAACTGAAGAAGAAGAAAAAAATGCAAATGATGCGGGCTTCAAAGGTGAGCAATGTCTCACATGAAGAACTCTGCTGAGATCTTTGACCGTTGTGAAAGTCCAGGGAAGGGGGTGTTAAAAAAAAAGCTAACAAGTTATGGGGAATTTCAGATTGACAATCCATGAGCCAGACACCCCTTCCCTCCCCAACTTAAAAACAGCCGCCACCCACCACAAACTCAGAGCAGGTGTGTGTGTGTGTGTGTGTGTGTGTGTGTGTGCACGCAGGGGCCAAGGGGGGCGAACTCAGCAGGGGAGGGGGCGAGGTGGTGGCGATCTGGCTCTGCAACTCGCGAGCCCATACCCGAGCTGGACCCCCGCGGAGCACTTATCAGGGTGGCTAGCTGGGGTCGCGTGTCAGACTCACATGAAAAACTCGGGAGAGGACGGGTTGTCGCTGCTGGAGCCGTTTTCTCGGAAGCCGCTGCTCACCAACTTCTCGTACTTCTCCTTGTACGCGTCCCTCTCGCGCACCAGCCTGGAGATCTCCTGCTTGAGGTGGTCGACCTGCTGCAGCAGCTGGTTCTTCTCGGACTCCAGGACGTGCCTCTGCTGCACCCTCTTGAAGCGGCAGGACTGGGCATAGCCGCGGTTTTTCAGGGTCCGCCTCTTCTGCTTCAGCCGGATCACCTCCTCCTTGCTGACCCCGCGCAGCTGCCGGTTCAGCTCGCGCACCGACATGGTCACCAGCTGCTCGTCGGAGAAGCGGTCGTCGAAGTGCAGGCCGCCCGCCGCGTGGTGCTGGTGCAGGGCGCCCCCCGCCCCCGCCGCGCCCCCGCCGCCGCCGCCGCCGCCGCCGCCTCCCCCGGCGCTGGCTGGGCCTCCGCCGCCGCCCGCGCCTCCCGCGCCGGCCGAGGCGGACCCGCTGCCCGCGGCGCCGGGCGCGCCGGCCGTCGGGTGGTGGTGGTGGCCGGCGGCGTGGTGGTGGTGGTGGTGGTAGTGCGGGCCCGCGCCGCTCTGGGCCGCGGCCGCGGCGATCACGGCGGACACCACGGCGGCGGCGGGGCCCATCTCCTCGCCGCTGCCGCCCAGCGAGGTGCCGGCGCCGGCCCCGGCCGCCGCGGCCAGCTGCTGCGCCCCGCGCGCGTAGCCATCGAAGCCGCCCTGGAGCTGGTGGCTGTTGCTGATGAGCGCCTCGACCGCGTCCTCGGGGCTGAAGCCCAGCGCCTCGGGGTTCAGCTGCTGCGGGTAGCCGGTCATCCAGTAGTAGTCTTCCAGGTGCGCCTTCTGCTCGCTGCCCGAGCCCGGGCTGGGCGCCGAGAAGCTGGGGGAAGGGGGCACGGAGCTGCAGGGCGTGCTCATGGGGGTGGAGGACAGTGAGCCCCCGGCGATGAGACGGCCGCACTGGCTGATGATGCGGTCGGTCTCCACCGGCTCCTTTTTCACTTCAAACTTCATCAGATCGAAGTCATTAACATATTCCATGGCCAGGGGACTGGTGGGCAGGTCGGAGTTGCTCATCGCCAGTTCCGATGCCATCCTCCTGCCGCCGCCGCCGCCGCCGCTCCGCCAGATGGGCTGCAGGAGAGGGGCCAGCGGGCTGTGCTGGGTGGCCAGCGGGTGAGCCAGCTTGCCGGGCTGGGGCGCTTCTAGCTCGCGCGGCGGTGGCTGGCCCGAAACCTCCGAGCGCGCACACACCCCCCGCCCTGCCCGCGCCCCCCGCGCCCGCCCTCCCTCCCCCCGGCTCACGCCAATGTGCTTGCTCGCTCGCTCGCTCGCCCCGGCCCCTCCTCGCCTGCTCGCCTCCGTGCGCGCCTAGCCGGCGGCGGCTTCAGGCTCGGGCAGGTCCTCCGCGGGCTGCGGCGGCGGCGGCAGAACCCGAGGAGCCCGGCCGGGTGCGCGGCGTCCCCCGCTCGCCGCTCCGCTGCGCGCTTTGCATAAGGAGGCTTCGCCTAGGCGGCCGGGCTGCAGGCGGGGCGCGCGCGGCGGCCGCTCCGGGCTGGAGGCGCGGCGGGCGGCTGTCCGGGCGGCGCGGGCCTTGGCACGGGGGAGTTAACACTTCATGCTTCTCGCCTCCTCTTCTGCCTGGCTCTGCTTTTTTTCTTTCTTTCTTTTTTTAATTTTTTTTTCCTCTTTCCTCTCTCTTGCTCCCTCGCTCGCTCTCTCCGTGCAAAGTGCAAGGCAGAGGTGCAGGCCTCCTGGAGGAAAGGGAGGGGGAGTTTAGTTCTTTCTTGCTCTCCCCCCTCCTTTTTTTCTTTTCTTTCTTTCTTTCTTTTTTTTTTTTAAAGCAAAATAGCGAAGTCCCAGGGAAAGGCAAGGCAGCGAGCAAAGGGGTGGGGGGAGGCCAAGCCGACGAGCAGCCCGAGCTACAGCTCGAAGATGAAAAAAGATTTTAAAGCCTCTGATCCAGCAAGAAGAGTTTAAAGCAATTGCTGAGTTTTATAGCACGCGTGACGTCAGGCTGAAATGGGAAATTGACTGGCACTCCCCGCCAATGGCAGGCGGCGAGCGCGGCCACGATTAGCATAATAGTATAGAAACAAGGAAACTTTTCGGAGCTGTCAATCAGGGCCCAATCAGCTGACTGTCAGCTGGGACCGGCTGGCTTAACCCTTCCCGCGCCGCAGCCTCCCCGGAGGGAGGCAGGCAGGCAGGCTGGGCGCAAAGTTTAGTGCGAGGAGGGGGAAGTTTTCCAGAGGGGTGGCTGGAGTCCGGGCGGACCCGGGAAGGCAGTGTGAGTTTCTTCGGACAGAGAGCGAGGCCTGGCGTCCAGGGCCCCAGCTCGCTTCCCTCGCTCAGCAGGGATTGGCCCTGATCCCCTCTCCTGTCTGCCCCCCACCCCAAAATCGTGACCTCGCCTTGCAGCCTTCCTTCCTCACCCCGTCTTCCGCACCTCAGGTGTCTGTGGGGGGGCCTTCCTTCCCTGAGCTTGGTGTGCCTAGCGCTCCAACTTGGCCCAACTCTTTGTCTCCCTCTCTGTCGCCGTGCGCCGGGGGTGCCCTGGGGTGCGAGGGTCGGAAATGCGCGCGGGACGCTGCCCGGCCGGCCGTGCTCCTGTGCTGGCGTCTTGGAGTCCACAGAGGGAGAAAGTCCATTTTATCACCCCTTTAAAGGAGGTGAAGTAAATTGTTTGGGGCCATTCCGAGCAGGGACTAGCTGCCCACTGGCGTCCTGCGTCCTTTGGGGCAAAGCGAGCGCCTAGGCGAGCGAGTTAAGGGGGAACTCGGAGTCAGGCTAGGCAGTCCAGCTGCGCCAAGCACTCGGGCCTGAGTTTGGCCTTTGAGATTCCTCTCTCTCAATCCCTCTCTCTCTCTCTCTCTCTCTCTCTCTCTCTCTCTCTCTCACACACACACACACACACACACATACTCTCTCTCACACACACACACACTGATGCACCCTCTAACCATCCCCTTATGAAATCTGACCCCTGTTTTATCAGGGTCCAGTGCGCCCTTTGCACTTTTTACATTTTGCTTGATTATTTCGGACTTGATTGTGGAGGAGGACAAGGGGGGGAAAACAATACCCTGGCCCTCACCAGCTCATCAAGGGTTAAATTTTAAACCGCTTTTTCTTGGATAAGCCCGGAAACCCAGAGTGGGGGTGGGGTGGGGCAGCTCCCCCACCCCCCGTGCAAATGCTAATAACTAGTTCAATTTTCTAGATCGATCCTTTTAAAGCTGGGGGGGGGGAGGAAGGAAAGAAAGAAACAAGAAAGGAAAAGAAAAAGAAACCAACAACTCTTTTCTAAGATTTTAAAGCGATAGGCAAGTCGGAGGAGCCGAGATTTATTTGGGCAAGAAGACTGGACGCCGACCTGCGTTTGGAAGAAAGATCCACCTGTTCGGAAGTTTGGACCGTTGTTGATTCCTTCAATTAAAGAAATGCATTTGTCGTGAATCGTATTTACTTTAACTTTATGGGATGGGGAGACGCGAGGAGGGTGCACTTAAAAATATTATGAAGAGCCTGCAAAAGGATCGAGGAGTGAAAACTATTGTTGGACCGAGTTGGTTTCTACCTCAACAGCGCCACCTTTCGGCTAAGGTCAGTTGAAATTGATCCGCGTCCAGTTTTGTTGAAGTGAAAAGGAGCTGGTTTCCCAATGTGGGAGGAGGAAAGAGGCGCAGAAAGTTAGTTGGACTGCAGTGGGGGAGCCCGACCTTGTAGAAAGGGGGCCTCAGAAAGTGCTAGCAGATGCAGGAATCCTTTCTTTCCCTGCGATTCCCCTTCCTCATTTAACAAAGAGGCTAGGAGACACAGAAGTCCTGGGGGTACAATTCTGAGAGACCTTTGCAAGCAGATCCCTTGTAACAGGGACTCAAACCCTTTAAAAACGCCAGGATGGATTTTCAACGGGCTTTATGGCAGTATCAATAGAATTAAAGTTACTTGTAATTCTGTGGTAAATGAGATATCTCTAGTAAGATTAAGTGCAGCGCTATAAAGTTGTTTATCTGAAAAGTAATTCTCAGAAAACCTGACTTCTGACACTTAAGTCATATATTAAGCCAGCTTCTTGAACGTTGCACTTCAGAATGGTCTTCACCACCCAGCACCATACTTTGCTATTTATAAAGAGACCTTAGGTGTCACTCACTGGCTTCCTACACCAGCTCAGACCTCTGTTAATGTCTCTGATCCCGGCAGCCTTTAGTTTCACCAAACTCAGGAATCCCTCATTCTAATCCGGAAAAGCCAGTGTTCTTGGTATTTTCTAGACAGGTAGCTCTTTTTTCAACATTACTGCAGAGAAGTTATTTGTAAGGGTAGTTTGGGATTTATAGGAGTACTTTGTTGGAGTGGAATGAACTATGTCTAGTCCCAGTTTGGGAAAGAAAGAGTGAAGATTATGTCAATATTTATGCAACCTAAGAGACTTCCCTTGCTTTCCTACTCTTTAACAATATTTTACCTAGTAATGAAGTTCAGAGATTACAGTTTACATATTCAGAGGAAAATCCACTGTGTAAATTACATAAACATGATGTTGTTTGGCATTGTCCATACTAGTGGTTTTCTAGGTCTTTTAAAAATCATGAATCACAGATGTCTGACATTTATATTTTTCATGTAAAATTTGGACTTGTGTATTTAGGAAGAATCAGGGTTTTTTTTTGTCGGTGGTGATGAACTTTAAAATTGTTTTGTATCACATTTTTGTTACAAGCTATAAAATATGATCCCTGACTCTTAGAAAAAGTATTTTTGGCCAGAAACACTGAAACTGCAACATTTATAAATAAACAACATTTGCTAATGATGAAGACCATAGCATGTAGTTTCATGGCTGCATACCTAATTGTTGCAATTATATATCATTTCTAGAAATTAAATGCCCATGTTTGGGCAGCTAGATGTATTATTATATGCGTGTTTTTATGGTTTATTTTTGTGCACTGCTGTCAAGCTATGGTATTTTTCTTCCTCTTATTACAGTATTTTTTTAGAGTCTCCCATTTTCTCCTGAAAAAAAAAAAAGAGAGGATCAAAATTATTTTTTAGATGGATAGCAGAAATGCTCTCCGGCTTATAACTTAATACTCAGTTTTGTCCTTTTTACTTTATTATTTAGTGATTCACAGGGGTGTCTAAACATTTACAGTTCTCTGTTAGCGACATTTCTCGTATAACAATTGAGCTCTCTCATTTTAATTAGTACCATTCAGGTTTCTGATTCCCTGCAATTACAGCAGGCCACAGCTTTTTAGTCTTCTTTGCTAACATTGTTTGTTTCACGTCTATCGGAGCCCATCTAATCCAAATACAATATGAACTGTGTTTTCTTACTGCTTAATCTGCCTTCACTCTATCTACTCTAGTAATCTCTGTAGAACAATATACAGTAATTTAGAAACCATGCTTTTGTCATTATTGACCAATTCAAACCAGTAGCATTAAAGTTTCTGAAAGCAATGAATATTTATAGAAGATTTTTGAGGGGGAGGAGGACATGGGTCGGATCACGTAGAACATTTCGAAACAGTCACATCAAAAACACAATGGTAGTTTCGTGTCAGTACATACCTAATGACTTCATGGCAAAGGCAAAAAGAAAACCCTTCATGTCCAAATTGCAAAGATGAAAAGCTAAGTGGAATATATTTTTCCTGATTGTGAGTTATTGAGGCTCAGGTCTATCATGCTGGAATCAGACATATATAATCTGAAGAGAACAGGATGTATCAAGAGCAGCGTCTGAGCTCTTTGTTTATCTAGAAGCTAATTTTATGGTGCAGGACTAACCAGTGTCCACTACATTTCCCTCAGAAGCCAGCTAAATTGATTTGAGAAAGAGTTCTTGAGAGTAACTGAATGATAAGGCATACCCTGTTCTTAGGTCTAGTGTTAGATAAATCCTTTTAACAGTCTTCAGTTAGCAGGGTAAGTAAATCACAAATCACTGTTAGCAGATTCATGGAGGAAAATTAATAGAATCAGACGCGATAATCTGATAAGGATAAAATTGCTGAGGAAACAGTCTTGCCTCATATCGGAGGCTGTGAAACAACAGTCTGATTACTAGGAGTCGTTATGAATAGGTGAATTATGTACTAAATAATCATCAGAGCAATTCAGCATTTATTAATTCTTTTCTCTTTAAGCAATTCACAGTTGTAAGTTAAAGCCACTCTCTCTTTGAAGACACATCTTTTATAATTTTTATTAGAGGTAATTTATTATTTACATTACCTGTATTTACTTCATAATTGAACATTTTGCATTCAAATTTATGTAATGCATTATGCCTGAGAATATATTTCTGCCTGATTAGCATAAATAGTCACTTACCTCATGAATTACTAACAAAGTTTATCTTAAAATATAGGTTTTTTTATTAAGTGGAACACAAACATATGTACAATAAATTCTGATTTTCCGGTGCAGTTAGAGAGCAACTCACGTGTAGTTACCGGGAAGCGAGGGGAGTATTCTTGGGGAGAAAGAAAACTATAGACAAAGGAGACTGTAGGTTTCTTTCCAGGGGTACCATTTAGATGAGGGGGTGTCAGGGGCAGAGTAGGGAGGAAAAAGGTGTTTGATTCTTAAAACACGGTTCCAATTATTTATTGGATGATTGTTACTTGAAACTTAGATTCTGGGCAAAAAATCGTAATCAGTGAGCTCCACTTCTGTGGGTGGAGGACCACAGCAGCAAGGCAATAGCATTGACAGAATTTGTTGATTTTATTTCCACTTTTGTTTGTCTGTTTTTATTTCTACAGGACTCTTCCTCAGAACGCAGCACACCCAATTTGATGAAATGCTTGTTTTGCACAAGAGATGGGAAAAACCCAATGTCTACTGGGAGTGGGTCCCCGATTTCACCCACCTCTGGTCCCTCTCAGGCCGACAGAGCCCGGCATGGCCTGGCAGACAGGAGGCATTGGTTTAATAAACAGTTTTGGGGACACACTTTTGGGTTAGGCGACAGGCAAAAATGTAAAATGATGGGGCCTATTGCTCCGCTCTTGCCCTTCAAAAGCAACAGATTTCCACGCTTTTGTCCTTTTGCTTTTTGTTTCTTCAGAGCATAGTCCTATCCTTCTATTTTTTTCCATTTCCTTCAATTAGGGACCTGTTATGCCTCGCTCTTCCATTGTCTTTCCTGTGGTCCTATTCGAGGCTCACACCGCTAGCTGTGAGGTGAGGGAATTTGTCTGCAAAGCATTCAACCCTTCAAAGATTTTTATTGTGGCGAACTCAGAACTGATTAAAAGAAAAAAAAGCTAGAAGGAAAAAGAAGAGAGCTGATCTGGGAAGAATCTGTACCCAGGTCGTGTCTCTCATGCATGGTGACTAGGGGCTGGCATGTGGGGGTGTCGGCCCCCAGCCTCCTTTCTACCCCTGTTGGTGGTGTGGTTCGTACCTCCTGTTGCAGAGACATTTAGCAGCTGTTCAACCTGGGAAAGAAATGCAGTTCCCGGGAATACAGACCAAATTTAAATACGCCTGTGATCGCTAGGGAGAGGATGTTGCAGGGAGCTGCCGAGTGTCTGTGTTTCTGAATTTGCTTGGCTGGGGCCTGACGAAAGGGGTCCCTGATAGTCCATTTTCTATCTTAGTTCCTAGGTGCCTTTCAGCCATGGCTGGGCTTTCTCACCGGGTGTCCTGCGGAGCGAAAACACTGGACATGTCCAGTGACACCGCCCCAGCACCGTTGGTCGCTAGAGGGTTCCTGATCCCACGAAGAGCAAAAACCTGGACTCACGCCTCCACCCACTCAAAACAAAAGTTCAAGTCAGGTTGACAGAACTTCTGATGGCATTTTTTATGTAGTAATTTTATAATAGTGATTGATGTATGTTCTTTGTAGATTATAAATGTTTGGACAAAATAGAAATAAAAGGATATCACATGAAGGACGTGCTTATTCCCACCTCCACCCAAGACCTCTGATCTTCGTGTTACCGTCTGTAACAGTTGGGCGACGTATGGGTACTTTTTGCAGAATGGGATCCTAGTTCTTTAACTTGTATTGCCTTTAAAACACATCTACATTCATCTCAAAACCGGGCATTGAGTGCTACCGTGTTTGAGGGCAGAATTCACCTAATGGAATCTCATTTGGGGAAAGGTGTTATACTACACTCTCGTCCGATCCCGTCAGATCTCAGAAGCTAAGCAGAGCTGGACCTGGTTAGTCCTTGGATGGGAGAACACCTGGGAACAGCAGGTGTAGGCTTGGGAGAAGGACCATACAGCCCACTCCCCAAACAATCTGCCATCAAAAACCCTCTGAATAGCAGAGAAGCACTGATGTAGTGCCAGGCATGGCACAGTGTTGTGGAGTGTTTCATTCTATTGTATATTGGGTCGTGATGAATGGGACCCAACTTGACGACATCTAAAAACCACGACATTTGAGACCTGAACTTAACAATCTCTTCCAGCAGATGTATAAGTCTGACTCTGCTGCATGACCCCCAGGCAGGTGGGCTGGAAGAATACAGGGCTGAGTTCTCCGTTGGGTACAGCAGACACAGTGCCTAGGATCCACAGGACTGCTAAGGGCCCACAGAGCTCTTTTAATCTCTCTTAAAATCAGAAGAAAAGAAAGGAATATAATGTAGCCTGGATTACATCTGCCTTCATACTCACATGATCACCAAATATAATTTTAAGAATCCATTTTTTATGGAGAAGGTGTCCATAGAAGTCAAGGTGCCCAGGACCTACAGAAGTCCATAGGTGACTCTTCACATTACATACTTGATTGCCTCCAGTGACAAGGGGCTCACTACCTACCAGTTTTACCTTGCATCCTGTCCATCCATCTGCCTACAGTTCTTGAGATTGTCATGAAATCTTTTTGTCCACTTCTTTTAGCATGGAGTCTTACCTTCTTCCTCTCTACATCCATCCAGATTATAAAATTAATACTCTTAGGTCCTTGTGTGCCACAGGGTCTTTGGGAAGTCAAAAATAGTCAATACGGTTTCTACCCTTCCTCTGCCATTGTTTCTCTTTCTAGACACAGCCAGTGCTTTTAGCATTTCCACAGATGCTTTGGTGTCAGGAGCCCCACCTCCTGGTTGCTCCCTTGATCCCTGCTCCCGTCTAAGGGTTCACGTCCCCCAGCCAAACCCAGGTGCCCGGGCAATCCCCTCACCACCAGCCTCCTGACGCAGGACACTGTTTCACAAGCTCCTCCAGCAGACACACAACCCTGGTGACTCACAGTGCGTGCCAGGCAGACGCAGGTCCTGGGCCTTGCTTCTCACCTCTCCTCCGTCCTACATTTGTGTGCTTATGGTTTTGACCCCAAGCACAGACATGCACAACAATCCTCAGCAGGCTCAATCTCGTTCCATTCAGCCTGTGCCTTGCTTGTCTAAATCTCTTTGGATCTCGAATGTGCCGCTGACTTGTTTTCATTTGCTCCGCAGCTTTGTGCCAGCTGCAGATGAAATTGGCGTGCTGTGTACAGGACTTCACCTGTCTGAACCAGGCCTCTCATAGACACATCGGGATGCTGTCGGGATTGGAGATAGGACTTCGGCAGGGCCTCATACGGTGTGAGGCCTTGGAAGGGGTCCACAGAGGGTGGGTCTTCCCCTGGCATTTCCTACTCTCCATCTGAGTTGCTGATAACAACACAGGAAAGGACAGAGCCTGGTGGCTTCCCAGTAGAGACTGTCCGTCCCAACCCCCAGAACTCACCCAAAGTGACCCACTGGATCATTCAAGTCCTCTAATGAGCCTTTTAAATCGACACGGCCTATTTGGTAATTGCAGTGATTTTAAACTCAATTACCCCATCTGGATGTCCTACATATATATATCTTTCTAATGAATTCTGAAATAACTCCACTTTCTGATGGTGCGGGTAAAGCGCTGCGTTGGAAATGACAGATTACTACGTAAGCATTCCATGTTTCACACCTGCCTGTGTCTTTGTAAACCTTTGCCTTGTCAAAATGCATGGCGGTTGTCCCAAGTTGGGACCTCAGAGACTAATAAAAAATAGATAAAACCAGAAAAACTAAGATGAAGAACTCTGTGTGTGTATAAAAGTGTATCCGAGATCAGTTCTTCCCAATCTGTTTTTTCTGTTGCTTAGATCACCAACTTTCCTGCCATTTCCTGATGCTAATTTCGAAGCCAGGAGGCTGAGAGGCATTGTCTGGAACCAAGAAGCTCAGAGTTCCAAGTGTCCACCTTTGAGTGCGGCTGGTCCCTCTGGTCTCTCTTGAAGGGAACTAAATGTGCAGCTTTTGCAAAACTTTCCTTCTGAAGCTCTCCCCTCACCGCAAGGGGCCTGGCTTTGGGGTACAGCCTCTGAGATCAGTGCCCAGGTCTCCTACAGATTCATCCTGGGCCCTCAGCAAAGCTCTTCTTTGTCCTCCTCCAACTCCTTTATCAGGCTGCAAAATGGGCTGGACTGCATGAAAAGGGTAAAGACAGTTATGGCTTATGTGGAGGGGAAACTCCCAGCCGTCCAAGGCTGGATGTTGTTGTTGTTAGGTGCCATGAGGTTGAGTCCCCCTCATAGCAACTCTGTGTACAACAAAACAAAACAATACACGATGTCATGCATGTGATTTTTTTTTTTTAGTACTTGAGGCTTGAACCCAGGGCCTCACACATCCTTTATATGTGTTGTACCACTGAACTGCACCCCAGCCCATTTTTTGCTTTTGTTTTTATCTTGAGACAGGGTCTCACTAAGTTATGCAGGATACTTCTGGCCTCAAACCTGCAATCCTCCTGCCTCTGCTTCCTGAGTTGCTGGGATTGATTGTAGGCATGAACCATTATTCCCAGCCCACATGATCTTTTTTTTTTTTTTTTGAAATGTTTAAGCCCATTGTTACAGCCACTGAGTTTCTTCTTGAGTGGTGTCATATCAGCAAAAGGAGGTCCCAAGGGCTTTACCTATTCCCATTATTAAAATCGACTTCACTTTGAGGAGGCAACCCTTCCCCAGTAGTTTCTTGAATGCCTGCCTTCCAGCCTGGGTGACTCATTTTCCGGCCCTCTGACAGTGCTTCTCTGCTATTCATAGAGTTTTCAATGGCTAATTGGTTCGGGAGTGGGTTGCCAGCTCCTTCTCCCCAGTCTGTCTTAGTCTGGAAGCTCAGCTGAAACCTGTCCCCCATGGGTGACTCTGCTTGTATCTGAAATACCGGTGGCATAGCTTTCAGCATCATAGCAACACGCAAGCCCCCACAGCATGACAAGCTGACAGACACGTGGCTGCTGTGGGTTTGTTGTTGTTGTTGTTGTTGTTAGGTGCCATCGAGTTGGTATCCAACTCATAGCGACCCTCTGTACAACAAGGGAAACACTATTGTCAGTGCTTCTCTGCTGTTCATAGGGTTTTCAATGGCAGATTGATTTTTGGGAGGGGGTTGCCAGGTCCTTCTCCCAAGCCTACAGCACCTGGTCTTCCCATGTGGTCTCCCATCCAGGTACTAACCAGGCCTGACCCTGCTTAGCTGCCGAGATCTGATGGGATCGGATTCCACAGTGCTACGGCTTCAGGCGCTGTGGGTTTAGGCTGGTGTTATGCAGAGCTTTTGTCGGCACTGTGGTGAAGAAAACCTTGTGAATTCTGGAGGGCCACCAGGCAGGTACTTCTCCTACCTGGAGTTGCCTCACTTTGGCACCAGGCCAATCCGGGTGTGCACCCTGCCCCGGCCCAGGGGAGAGGCCTTGGGCATGTGTCCTCTCTGGACCTCAGTCTCTTCCTTGTTCGAAGGTGGAGAGGGTATCTGTGATTGCGCCATGCACACAGACCAAGTGCCCTGCACAGTGCCTGCCCTGTGGGGAGGGCTCAGAAGAACACGCTCTGTCAGTAGGGGCCCAGGGCACACTAGGACTCTTGAATTAGTTCCCCTTTTTATCATTTCTGCTGCCACCTCCAGCTGTGCTTCCCCTGAAGCTGGCCTCTTTCTCTCTCTGCTGAGTCTGATGGTTTTGCTCACCTGGAACTCTACCCTGTCCCCATCTCCTTTGTCCATCGTCCTAGTTCTTGACTGATCTGGGCCTTGAGTTTCCTCTTAAAAACTTTACCCAAGTCCCTTCTCCACTGGCTCCCAAATGCAGGCCAGGTGTCCTGGGGAGTCCTTGACTGTGTTTGTGCCCTCGTGGTGGTGTGCCAGCTCTTTCCCTCCACCCTGTGAGCATCTGGAAGCCTGGAATATACCTCTCCCCATCATCGCCACTGCCATAGGGCTCAGCATACCACAGGGGCTCCACATACCATAGGCACTCCACATGTGCTTATCCAATGAAAAGGAGCAAACAGATACTCTGGTTTCCTGCTTGCTTTTTGGTTCGTGTTTAATTGTTTTTGTTTTTTAGGTTACAACTCACACCAAATGTCCTGACAAATGTCCCATAAAATATGACTTCGATAGGAGCAGGGCTAGCTGCTGTGTTGCAACCTGACTGCCCGATAGTCACCTCTCCCTGGTCCCATGGGCCCATCCCTCCATTACCAGGAGGCTTGTCTGGTTCCTCACTCAGCTTATGTCCTTGTAAGATGGAATGGCGTGGAAAGCATTGTGGAGATGTGCAGGCCCTGGAGCCAAGGGGGAAGGCAATATATCTTGCTGGGGTGAAGTTTTGGGTACAGAGAGAAGGTTAAGTGCCTGGGAGTCAGCAAGGTGTCTGCTGTCGCAGACAGGGCCCTGCTCCAGCTTTGCCTCCCAGCTGCTCCCCTGGGGCTTCCAGGCACACAGACACTCTTTTGAAATCCTAAGGTAATAATGCAAGGCCTGCCCCCATTGCCACACGTCCCGATCCTGCCCATTCTGCAGGGCGCCGCTCATACGCAACCCTGTGCCTTAGGCTCTGAGCAAGGCCTGGCGTCTAGCAAGCATTTCATGAAGATCTGATTTTGCCATGGTGCCACCGGCTCCTGAGGCCCTCCCAGCTCCTGCCTTTCATGTGGGATCCCCACAGGGTAGCTATGGTCAGGCAGGGGAGCCACGTACAGACTGGGTGACCTTGGAGGAGGTCTATGGGTGTGTTTCCACTCTCGCTGTCTCCCTCTGTAGACAGCAAAGCCACTGAGACTTCTGTGGGCTGCAGGTGAAAAATACTTTGACCTAAATTGGCTTAAACAAAATAGGGAAGCTATGGGTCGCATGCCTGAAGACTCCAACGCCAGAGCTGGTGTGAAGCCTGGCTGGGCCGGGGGTGATCTGGTGGCATTGGACCTGGCTTCCCTCCCTCTGTTAAGCTCCATTCCTAGAAGCAGGTGCCTGGAGCCCCAAGTCCCCCACATGAGGTTCAGGGAGCATCTGAGTCCCCAGTGGGGCGAGTTAGAGTCATAGTTTGGTTCACATCTGCCTGGCTCATTGGACGGTTAAATGCCCACCTCTGAGCCAACCCTTGGGGCAAAGTGATAAAATGTCTGATTGGCTCAGACTTGGATTCAGAAAAGGGGTGAGGCAGGGGGCCCTGGGGAATGGCCAGAGCCTGTCTGAGGGAGATGGAGGCGCTGCCTCCCTCGGTGACACTGTGGAGCCCGCCACCATATTATAACATTACTAATCACCAGCAGATACCCGATACTCGCCCAGCCGGGTCTTGCCCTCCGTTTGAACCCACTGGACGGTCAGAGAAGCCCTATAAGGATGTGCTGCTGTTGCTACCATTTGATGAAGGAGAAAACTGAGGTCCCCACGTTGGCTCCCTGGTAGGTAGCCCCTTAGGGTCTCTTTCCAAGATCACCTAGCTGGTGAGTGGTACATGGCATGAAGCCAGACATGGCTGCAGAGTTCATTCTCCTACCTACTTTCCTTTATTATCTACTGTAAGAGGGAATAAGTCAAGAAACACATAATATAACGTAATATAATGTAACTGTGTAACAATAGCACACTGCATAGAATCACATAATATTTTATAATATGACAGCATTGTATGATATCAGGACAGGGATTGGTAAGCAGTCCATCTTTGTATCCATCTCAAAAACATCTACCACGAACGTGGCTCAGGGAGATGCAGGGTAAGGGTTGGATGGCTGACCAAATGACTCTTTTTTGTGTGTGTTGTGTGAATCCTTTGATCTAAGACCCTTGTTTCTGCCATGGAATGACTCAAAATGAAAAGAAACACAGTGTCTACAACAATGGGCTCAAACATAAAAAACATAAAAAAGATCGAGTGCATGGCACTGTGTCGGGTAGTGTTTCGTTCTGTTGTACATCCGGTCGTTATGAGTTGGACCTGACTTGATGGCACCTAACAACAACAACAATATTGTTACTATAACATTCCTATATTTGTTTGGGTCTCACAAGAAGAATAAATGATTAAAGGAAGGAGTTTGAGGAAAGAGCAAGTGAGCTGAAATTTCTAGGCCTGTAGCTCTTTAGCTTCCACTGGTAGTAGGTGTTTCACAGTAGCACACTGGACCTGGGTCCCTGAGACAATCTTAGATGCACTCTGTTGGAAAAGGCTGAGGAAATTTGTAGGATAGGCAGGTAGAGAAGGAGCAAGGCAACACGTGCAAATGACAGTGAGCTTTTGAACTTGATTAAGTCTTCCTCCCTCACTGTAAAAAACACTCTTGACCGTTTAGGAATTACCATTATTGTTGTTAGGTGCCATCGAGTCAGATCTGACTCACAGCGACCCTATGCACAACAGAACAAAACACTCTGGACGCCATGCCATGCCCAGCCCTATGTCAGTTCTTCTCTGCTGTTTAGAGGGGTTTCAATGGCTGGCTATTTGGAGAGTGGGCTGCCAGGCCCTTCTCCCATTTTTTGCAGTGCTGAGGATTGAATTCAAGGCCTCAGAGAGCACAGAGCAGCATTCTGCCAACTGACCTAAATGTCAGCCCAGGAAGTGCCATAACTATCCTTAAATTGGTGTTTGCTCCATGCAAATAGGCAAATACTTGTAGGCAAATGTGTAGGCAAATACTTGTAGGGTTTTGGTGGGTGTTAAAGTACATCAAGGTGGGCTGAAGAGCAAAAGCTTTGTGTTTGACTTAATGATAAAACCTATGCTCTCTTCTACCTTCTCAAGGCACAAATAACAAGGCAAGTAAATAAGCTTGGTTTTCCTTCCTTCATTCGTGCCTCCTGCCTTATAGTTCAGTATTATTGTGAGACATTTACTCAAAGCATAAAAGCGATTATAAGAATGCCCCTGAAATTATGTTCACCTCTTTAGTCAGAATTGCTAGCACCTCCTCCCTCCCTCCACCACCCTGTTGTAATTTGGGTATGATTTCAGTGCTCTGTAGGTGACTAAGAGCCTAGTCATTCATACAACACCCACCGACTTTATTGGAAGTTACCGCCAGAAAGGTCTCTTCCCAAAACTCCACAAGCTGAAATGTAGCTGCGGGGCCAGTCCTTCTTGGCCATTGCACAAGTCTTCACATTCTCTCTGCATTGGAGTCACTTCCATCTGGGGCTCCAGCTTATGATTTTTGTCCATTTCCTATGTCTCAAGGAGGAAAGGTTTGGTGTAAAGTTATTTGAAAGAGGAACTTAGACTTCTAGCAGCCATGACTCTGCTGCATAGATTTTAATCTCCCAATAGCATTGGGATGATTTGTAGTGATGATGATGAGGGTGATGATAGTTAAAATAATAATAAAATTGCCAGCTTAAGCCAGGTGTGGTGGCTCCTGCCTGTAATCCCAGCGATTCAGGAGGTGGAGGCAGGAGAATTGCGAGTTGGAGGCCAGAGGCAGCCTGTGCAATTTAGCAAGATCCCAACTCAAAATAAAAAATAAAAATAGAGACCAGGGCCATGGTTCAGTGGTGGCACACTTGCTTAGCACGGTTGAGGCCCTGAGTTTGATACCTGGAGTCCTGCAATAAATAAGCAAACAAAAATGCCAGTTTATAGAAAATGCAGGAGGTGGAGAAATAATGTAGACGTCATGACCAAGCAATAATTCAAATCCAGAATTTGGAAAATCCCTTAAGACAAATGTTGTCATGAGTTCAACAAATAAACGGCATGTAAAAGGGAGCAAGGGAAAGAGAACCACTACAGATTAAAGCAGGTCTTCTTTTAAGTCTCAGAGAAGTGACTCAAACCCAGACAGGTTGCAACAGTGCAGAGACAGCTGGCTTGTGAGGGAGGCAAGGGGCATATGTTAGTCTTCCCTCATCTGTGATTTTATTTTCCCCTGTTTTAGTTACTTGAAGTCAACCAAGGCCCAACAAGATTAAATGGAAAAATTCCAGAAATAAGCAATGCGTTATGTTTTACATTGCATACCGTTCTGAGCAGCACAATGAAATTTCGAGCCCTCCCACTTTACCCCAGCCACAATGTGAATCATCCCGCCACTTCGTGTATACACATTGTATAGGCTACCTGCTTGTTAGTCACTTAGTAACTAAGTGTTTATTGTCCTTAGGTGCCACTGAGTCAAGTCTGACTCATAGCAACCTTCACAGGGTTTTCTATGGCTGGTTGTTTTGAGATTGCTTTGGGAGTGGATTGCCATGTCATTCTCCCATAGTATTGAAGTAGAACCTTGATTATCATATCTACTGTCTCAGTCTGGGAGTTCTTGTGTATAGATTTCAGTGCTGTCTGTGGTTTCAAGCACCCACTGGGGGTGTTGGGATGGATCCCCTGTGGAGAAGGAGGTCTACTGTGGAGTGCTTCCTCACCTGCCTCCTATAGCCATATCGTCATTCCACTGTGGTACCTGTGGGTCAAGGCTACTCCCTGGCTGGCTGTGTTTCCCTGACTACCTTTTCAGCGAGGCAGCCTCATATTTACTTCTGGAAAAAGCCCCTTCCTCGGGGGGCCTCCTTGGACTCCTTGTGAATCAAAGTGGAAGTATTTCTGCTCACAGGGCCCCCTGGCAGGGCACTCGTGACCGACTGTACATTGTAATTATATACATATTCTAATGCTTAACATTTTGAGGTATTTGAAGAGTCACGTGCAGCTGTAAGGAACAACACAGAAAGATCCTGGGTGTCCTCCACCCAGTCTCTCCCAGAGTTGACTTCCTGCATCACAAGAGTACAATAGTAAAACCAGGAAATGGACATTGTTACAATGCACACACCTCGTATGAATTTCATGTGTGCTTGGTGTGTGTGTGTGTGTGTGTGTGTGTGGTGTATTTCACTCTACGTGACCTTACCCTGTGTGCGTAGATTCCTATGACTAGCACCACTGCAGTCAAGATGCGGAACATTTTCATCGCAAGGGCTGTTGATGCTACTCTTTGTGACTATCTTACTTAGCAATTTCACTCAGACTGCTGTGTTGTGGAGCAAGGATCTTGTGTTTATTCTGTGTCCTTGTTCCAGTTAACTTAAACCAGCTGTGGCCCCCGGGTGGACCTAAGTGAATGCTTGTTGTTGTTAGGTGCTGTCAACTTGGTGTCCGACTCATAGAAACCCTACAGGTGAAACAGTATTGTTATTGCCTCTCTGCTGTTCATAGGGTTATCAATGGCTGATTGCTTTTGGGGAGTGGGTTGCCAGGTCCTTCTCCCAAGCCTACAGCACCTGGTGTTCCCATGTGGTCTCCCACCCAAGTACTAACCAGGTCTGACGCTGTGCCACAGTGGTATGGCTGCAGGTGTAAGTAAATGCTTAGGGAATAGATTCAAATTCTATCAGAGAAAAAACATTAGGAAGTCCACAAGGCTTTATAGATAGACTTTGGTGAAGAGAGAAAGAAAAAACATCCCTAGCAGAAAGCATTCAAGGTGATGCAGATTGTAGGACTGATCGTAGTGGTAACAATGGCTTTCTTTTACCTAAAAAAGTCATGTGATTTATTTTATAGTCTCAATTTGACAGGGTCTGACTATGGAATCCAGACTGGCCTACAACTTGCAATCTTCCTGCCTCCATCTCCCCATGCTGGGATCACAGGCATGTGCCACCACGCCTGACTTCAATTTGATTCTGTTTGTATTATTTTTTCATGAATATTGGGACTGTGAAGCTCACTGAAAATCATGGACTTGTCCCCAGCTTCTCCCACCCAGGCTTCACTCACAGAAGTCAGCTTCGCTTGTAGCTGGCGGTGATTCCAGGCATAGAGACATGTCAGGCCTGACATAGAGGCTGACTTGAGCCAGGAGTTGGGTGCTCAGGAAGAGTCTTGGGTTTCTTTTCTCTGGACAACCTCATGATGGAGAGGTACTTTCCTGCACTGGTCCCTGCCCAACTCTTGGATTTCTTCTTAGTAACGGTGGAGTTTGCCACAAATGTCTTGGAGTATTGATGCCCTCATGTATATAGCCATGCATTTCCTTAATGCCTGAAACCACCCATATGACTTTGGACTCTCTAGGAATGGAAGGATGGACATATAGCAAAGTATGTCAGGTGATGTCCAAGATTTAAAAGGGCAGTGACCAACTGACCTGTTATTGAGATCACAAGGGGCAGAGCTTCACTTATAAAAAACTTGTTGTATATCAGGCTTTGTAAAAGTCTGAGGGATAAAAGGATTTAAAAAATACTATTTCTCAACTAAGTATCGTTTTCTCTGTCTACTCTTCTATCCATCTGCCTATCTACCCATCTGCCTATCCATCCTGCTATCTATCCATTCTTTTGTCCATCTAGCCATCCTTCTGTCCACCTATCCATCTGTTTCTTCACTCATCCCTGCATTATTATTATCCATGAATATGTACAGAGTCCAACAACACCTTTTAGAATCTCCAGGGGACATGAGAAAGGGCACAAAAGCAAGCGTTTTGAACTTCTTTTCAGTATCTTCCGTACACTAATATATTTTGTCTCTTAGAAACAAGAGTGTTAACCCTTTAGAACAGGCCACACATTGGTACTGAGTGAAGCTTCATCTGTATTTACAGCCTCGCCAAATCACCTGCATTATTTCCCACCCGAGCTCTGCCTCCTGTCGAGGGAGCATTACCCCTCCCTAACCAAATATCCCTCCCCTGGAACCATGGAAAAATCATCTTCCACAAAACCAGTCCCTGGTGCCATATAGGTTGGGGACAGCTGCCTTAGATTCTATGTGGATCAGTTTCTTAGTGACAAAAAGAACCAGTGTTATTTTCTTCCTGTGCTAAATAAGATATAAACTTGAAAATCTGAGCAGAAACTTAAGCTGTTATGGTTTGTCTTCCCACCGCCAATGAGCACCTAACACATTTGGTGGTGTTGTTTTCCAGAAGTAAAACTGTCATGGGATATATGTGCACCCTGTCCAGGGATCTATTCCGAGCCACTACATACGGAATGCACTGATTGGTCAGTCTCACCTATGGAAGAAAAAAGATTCTCCCAACAATGCCTCTGCTTACGCAAGCCTTCATGGCAATGGGACAGACTTCACACACAGAAGTCTAGGTCAGTGGACTTACTCTCAGTGGCCTTCCTGTTATTCCATGAGAACTGACATACTAGTGCAGAAGCAAGCACCCTCTTAAAGATCTGAATGTGTATTCTGAGGCCAGTGGAGGGACCAGCGTGAGCATCTGAAATATCAGAGTGGCCACCTGAGCTTCCCATGAACACTCCCATCATGCTTCACTGTGCTAGTTTCCTCTAGCTATTAGAAATAAAATTTCACTGGCCAGTCTCCCAATTCCTTCTAACATGGTAATATATTCTAACTGCAAGTGTCTTTATCACCAACTTCTTGTCTATACAGATTTTCCATAGAATTCTTATGTAAACCAAATGGAAGGACAGGAGTAGAGAATAGGGAAAAATAAAGCCAGGATTTAAATTTGTTCATGCTACCGTCTTGAAGGACCAGAGAGCAGAGACCTAGTGAGGGGCACAAGAAAGAGCAACAGAGTTGGGTCAGGGTACTGTGCTGTTTCAACGTTCACTGGGATGAAGTTGTGAGGGCAAGGGTTAGGGGTATGCATCCTTACATAAGTTACAGGGTCAAAGAATAATTCCAGACCACATATTCAGAGGTTAGCTTCCCCACTGCTCCAAGAGAGTCAGTACTTATACCTTACTTTATTTGCTCTTCCCATGTTGTGGATCTTTCTGTGGATTCTTTAACGGATCTAATCTTCAGAGGAGTTTTACACAGTCGTTTCAGCTCTCTGGGCTTTTGCTTTCTTATCTGTAAAATGTCAGAGCTCAGTGAAAGGAACCCCAACCTTCGAGCCTAGAGGTGACCTATTCTGTATATGCACCTGGATGTTTTCAAAGCTATTTTCATATGCCAGTGTCCAATGCCTCACACCCTGCCAGGTACACAATGCTTGATTTTCTTCTTATTTCCATTTCAGGAGGCCCCAACACAGCTGCTGGATGACCATCTGTATGGTCGAAACACTAACATATAAGTGGGTGCCCAAAATGCAGGCGAGATTTAAGAGACATTATCTATGCATTAGTTTTCTAAGTTGAATTGAATTACAGTAGCAATGTGTAGTATGAAGTTTGCTCAAGAGAAGGAGTTAATTGAATGAACGCTACTGGCATCATGCAACAGGCCCCATGGCCAGAGAAAATGGTGGAAACATGGTTGTCATGCAAGACCATTTTGAAGGGATATTTGAAATTCAAGAATGGGAAAGTACAAGGATGGAGGTGTGAAGGTGCGACAGAACTTCCAAAGCCTAACCATAGCATGCATTTCTGGTAAGCGTGAGTCTCATGGTCCTGTGTCCAGGGAAGATCTGGGAAAGCTTGCACAGCAACAAGTCCACTTCTTCTGCTGTGGTGACTGCTGTGAGCACTTCTTATAACTGCAGAAGTCAAACGGGACTTGTACTCATTTTTATTATAACTATATGTTGAACACTGCGATTTTAACATAGTTTTTTCCTTTCTTAAAATGTGTACTTTTTTGGCACTCTTTCTATTTTTATTATCATAGGTATGGAGTGTTTTGCACAGTGCTTTGGAATTTCCATTGGGAAAGGAAAAGTCTTGCCCAAGCCTTGGTGGGGTTGGCAGGATCAGGACAGGATTCCAGCGTCCCTGACTTTGGCTGATACCCTTCCCATGACGTGCATAGCCTCACTTCCTTACCCCATTGAAATGTCCTTTACTTCTTACATGAGATGGGCTGCCCACATCTCGGGAGGCTCCATTATTGGTAGGCTGTGTGCAGAGTATTACACCTGTGCTCAACAAACAGAGGCAGCTATGGCTATTATTACTAATCATCAGCTTACTGAGAGGATTCATAGAACTGTGTGACTCAGCTTGTTTTGCTTCTGAGAACCGGAGGTTGAAGCTTGTTCCTTGGAGGAAGTGCTGTGGCTCAGAAAGAGAGAGCGAGAAAATCACATACCAAAGGGACCTTTTCCACAATGGTTGTGCCACACACAAAACTAATTAGCCACGTTCTGATTGGGTTGAAGTGGGAGCAAAACGGGAAAAGTTGCTCTGTAAAGATGCCGTGGTCCACAGGGTTCCCTGGCTCTTCTCTCTCGGTGACTTCTGTATTAAATTGGTTCAGTTTGCTGGTCACAAGCTGTGTTTTCAGATGGGATGGGTTGGCAGCCAGCTCCTTCTGAGCCTTCAAGCCCAGCTGTGGTCCACAGCCAGCAACCAGGAAGTTGGGAGGGGCTCTTGGATGGCAAGGGGGAGCATGGCTGTGAGTTCTTGTTTCCTACCCTTACTGTAAATCTGCCTGAGTGGGAAGACATCACACAGCCACTGGGGCACAGCTCTCATGGGGCAACTGCCAAGGCAGAGGGTGCAAAAGGACCGGGGGGCGGGGGGGTGTTTACACATGGGAGGCAGAAATGTCCCCGGCTCTGGGTCCCTGAGCGGGCTGCGGGGGAGTGCTATGGGGTGAGCAGCCCGGAGCTGAGCCCGGTGTGTGGGGAGCGTCCACCCACAGCAAGGAGCAGAGATGACTGCGCAGCGCAGGGGTGGTGGGGCGGGCTTGGGAAACCAAACCTTCCTCCTCGCCGATCCCCCTGACGGGAAGCCAGGGCCAGCGGAGAGATCTGGTTGAGGGCCCAGGGCCACCAAACCACTTGGCTTTTGAATGCCAAGACCCAAGGGCTCATCGAAGCTCTGTGTTACCCCAGGTCCTTTGACTATAGTGTGTTGTTGTTGTTGTTAGGTGCCATCGAGGTGGTATCCGACTCATAGCAACCCTCATAGGGTTTTCAATGGCTGATGACTATAGTGTAGACTCGTGATAATGTGGAAGATAAGAAAAGGAAATCTTGACCCAGATCACTTATTTTGCTTTCCAATACCCTAATATATGGGGCATATGATCATCCTATAAAAACTACTTCCATCTTAATAAATTAAGTTAGCAATATGCATGGCTGTCGGTCAGCCACCTCGCAACCCTCCTACGTAGCCCACACTGACCTTGACCTTGTAGCCCTCCTCCTGCCTCATTCTCCCAAGTCCTGGGTGACAGATGTGTGCCCGCACTCCCAGCTAACCATTGTATATGGCACAATGAAGACAGAGGAACAGCACAATAGAAAGAGCTGGTCCTCAAAGCCAGTGCCCCGCCAGGACCTCAAACCTGGGATCGCCCTCTGCACACAGATGTCCACTAAGTGGGATAAGTACTTCCTCGTGTGAGCTCGGTGCCTCATGCTTTCTTTCTTGCAGCCAAGAGCATTCTAACCCACATGGCTCCCACCCAGGCACATCAGGAATTCATTTCGTAATCCATGAGTGCTTCCCACACCACCTTTTGCATACTTCCTTTGCAGAGCTCATCCCTGAGTATTTATCTGTCTTTTTCTCTGTCTATCTGTGAACTCTTTGAGGGCATGGATGGTCTCTTACTTTCAGAGCCCCAAAAGAATACAGTAGTGAACAGTTTACTATGTGAGGGACTGGATGAACAAAGTCAAGGGGAATTAGACTTCGCTGTGACTGTAAGAGAGCATGTTTCCTGGGTGGTCCCTAGGGCCTGGGGGAAGCTTCCTTTGTCTCCGGATTCAATGAAGAAGGTCAATTTTTGCTCCAGTCTTGAAACCTCTTGTGAGGGCAGAAACATGTTCATTGTTTGTCACTATAATTTAAACCAGATTAAAGTCTCTCCTCCCCAGAGGATGACACAAGGAAAACTTGACATCTAATGTTGATGTATGACGTGTTCCCGGGTATTTTTTTTTCTCATTTTCATTTCTCATCAGTACAAAAGAATGCTCTTTTTTGTTTTTGATTTTTACCAGAAGTCACACTTAGATGTGGATGAAGAGCTAAGATAAATTGCTAAGTGAAGGCAACATCATGGTTCTCTCTGTGTACCTTGGAGACTGCTTGGGGAAGCCAGTTGCTTTAACAGATACCATGGTGCTCCCCGTGAAAACCCCACTACATTTCCAGACTTTGAAGACGTGAGCCTGCCTGTTTTACCAGCATCCATCGGGTCCAAGGTAAGAGATTTCTGGCAATGAAGAGTGAAAAGGTCAGCAAAAATGTTTAAAGTTGCCCTAAATAATCCATCCTCCCCTCCGCCAAATATTTTTACCTCTTACATCCAATTAGAAGAAAAAGGCAGATTTTGAGCAAGTCCTTATGGATGAAGGTAACTGAAGAATAGAATTGTCAATGGCAGGGGCAGCGTCCTGGCTGGAGAAGCCAGGCAGATACTTCCATTTCTCCTTCTCTCTTCTCATGTCTTTGGTCCCCAAATTACGTCAAGCCCATCCGGAGGCCAACCTGAGTTCATTGTCACCTTAGTGCACTGACCAACTTTCTTGAAAACAAAAACATCTTCACTGGCATGTAAGTCATATAACATACTATTCGTGCATTTAGAGTGTACAATTCAGTGGTTTTTGAGTATGTTCACAAGGTTATGCGCCCATCACCACTATCTCAGTCCGGAGCGTTTTCATCTCTCCCACTAAAACTTCCCTACCCATTAGCAGTCATTCACCATTCCTCATTCTTCACTCCTGGCAAACTGCCAAGCAGCTTGCTGTCTGGATAAGTGTACCACTTCTAGAGACTTCCTACAAATGGAATCATATAACATGTGGTCCTTTGTGACTGGGCTCTTTCACATAACATGATGTTTTTGAGATTTATCCATGTTGTACTAAGTTTCAGCCCTTCATTCTTCCTTGTGGCTGAATTATATTCCACTATATGTTGTTGCTGTTCTTAAGTGCCATCGAGTTGGGTACGGCTCATAGTGACCCTGTGTGCAATGGAGGAAACACTACCCGACGCTGTGCCATGTCGGGCACTATTATCAGTGCTTCTCTGCTGTTTATAGAGTTTCAATGGCTGATTGTTTTGGGAGTGGGCTGCCTGGTCCTTCTCCCAAGCATAGAGCACCTATCGTTCCCAGGTTGTTTCCCACCCAAGGACTAGCCAGGCCTGATCCTGCTTAACTTCTGAGATCCAGTGGGATGGGATGCCACAGTAGTATGGCTGCAGCCATTCCATATGTGTATGTACCCTATTTTTATCTGTTTTTATGGGTGCTGGAGATTGAACCCAGGGCCTTATGTATGCTAACCACATGTTCTGAGCTATACCCTTTGGCTATCCATTCATTTTTTGATGGACATTTGGGTTATTTCTACCTTTAGGCTATTGCCAATCAAACTGCTATGAATATCAATGCGTGAGCTTTCGTGTGGATATGTTTTCATTTACTTGGGTACATAGCTAAGAGCGGAATTGCTAGGTCACATATTAATGTTGTTTAATTGTTTGAGGAGTGGCATGGCTGTTTGCCCTCTTTCCCCTCCCTTTCTCCTTGAGTCACACAATGGCCTCTTGATGGTTCTTCTCTCCTCCACTGTTGTCTTTGTCTTTGGCTGAGTTTCCTCCCCTCACGGTAGGGAGCAAAGTCTCTGATCAAACAACTTGAGAGCCTGTGTACTGAACAAGGGATGGCTAGGAAGCTGGCATTGAAACATGAGCTGGGCCATGCTCCTCTCTGCCTGCAATTATTCATTGCACCTTGGATAAGAGGGCCACTCCTTACTAAGAGGGAGAGGGTCCAAAGGACCCTCCCCTGCTTTGCTCTCCCTCTTGTTGATTATTTTCCAGTTTCTCTGGTCTTCCTTAAATGCCGTCTCTTGCTTGCACCAGGCTTTTGGACATATTACTTATATTTTTTCCTCTGTTTGGATTAGAGGAGGCCATTTCCCCCGAAGCAGGCTAAATGAATGAACCAATAAACCAGATTCAATATATCCAATATGGTACCTTGCTTGATTACCTTGCTCCAGGTCACACAGCTGGCTGATGGCCCAGTCCTCACCAAATTCTCATAACAAAGACTTTTTTGTTTTGGTTTTAGTCTCTTCTTTTAGCTGGTGACCTACTATGTTAACCTGCTTTGCAGAACTTCTTCCACCTCTGCATCTGCATTTCTCAACCTCAGCAAGGTTGACATTTAGGGTTGGGGAGTCCTTTGTGCCCAGGAAGGTATTTCGCAGTATTTCTGGCTTCTGTTCACTGGATATCCATAGCAACTTCCCCTCGCCCCCAAGTTATGACAACCCAAAATATGTCCAGACATCACCACATGTCCCCAGGGGGACAAAATTGTCCAGTTGAGAACCATAGCTCTATAGCTATTGTCTTGTTCAATAAATATTGATGCTCAGAATAGCCAAGGGCATTTTCCAATCCCTGTTCATCAGAGAAAAAATTTTATCCAATTTTCCTTTAATAGGGCAAGAAATGAGACCCATACAAATTTAGAGGGAATGTTAACAATACATTTAGAAACTCAAGAGGTTTTATGATTAATTTGCAGCTAATGAGACTATCTAGTTTGCTGGCTTCATTTTTCTAGAATTTTGTTCTGTAAATATCAGCTTAATGGGATCCCAAGTATCCTAGGTCAGGCAGGTAATACAATCATATCCGTTTAGGAGACATTTCCTCAAAGTATTTTCTGGGCTGCTTGGCTCATTCTTTCCCAGGATCAGAACTCCAGGGTAGTCATGGTAACAGGAAAGGGGAACAGATTATCAGAGAAGGAGACCCCATGACATGAGGGGCTCATTTTTAAGTCCTTTGCGTTAATTTCAACAGCTCCTACTTCCCTCCCTGGTCAGCCTTAGAACGAAATCTGAGAGACAGAAGTGAACACAGCTGCCCTAAACAAGTTTCCTTCAAGATCTGGATGCTACCAGGCTCCTGCAGTACTATTCAAACTTGGGGGGTGGGACTAGGGCTCCCATTAGTAACTCTTGTGAAAACAGGAGTCATCTTAGCTGGATACATCCAAATACAAGATGCAGACTTTCCCCCCTGGCAGATTCAATAAATTTCCATGATGCATATTAAATGTTTAATTAAAACGCAACACTTAAGCATTTTCAGGAAGTTATAAAAACTCGTTGGAGGAGGTCTGGAAGCCAGGGGTGCCGGTGATTTTGCCAGGCTTTTCTCCATCCATCAGACACCAGGGGCCATCTCTGGCACTGGGTTATTTTGTTGCTCTTCGGCGCTGGGTTGTTTTGTGGATGTTAGAGTTCATGATATAACAATTTGAGAACTTCGAGGGACTGCCGAGATTATAAACACTGGATCCTTTAAAAGCAGGACCACTAGCCAGTGTCTCGCTCCAGCCAGAAACCATGCTGTCCCGTCTACCGAGCATAGGGAGCTGGGGGCTTTGCACAAGGCCCATGGGATGGGGAGCGGAAAGATCCCAAAAGCCATTTGAAGCTTCAGGCAGAAAGTGCTTAGAGACGGGATTTTGTTCCTTTGGCTCTCTCTGCTTTTAAGACTTCCTGGGGTCCCAGCGCTGGCTGCGTTCCCGAGCCGGCCGAGAAGCCAAGCTCAAATGACACATGCTAGGTGCTCTGCGGGATGAAACCTTATTTAGTAGCTCTATTAATTGAACCTCACAACATGTGGCTGGATAGAATTCATATCAGAATGCCCCTCGCGGTAAGAGACGTCCCTGGACGATTTCCTTTGCCCTCCGAAACAAAAGCTCTTCCGTGCTGTTTTTCTTTTTCCTCATTCATTCATACATTCGTTCTATATTCTGCTCACTCATCCATTGCACAAAAGCCTGTTTAGTACCATCTATGCACTGTGCTTGTATTTGTCCTGACAGTTGACTTTTATTGAGCATCTACTAAATGCCAGTCATTGTGGTGAGTGATTTATATACACCATCTTCTTGAATCCCCAACAGAGATCTGGGGATGGGATGGGTGGAGGTATCTCCCACTCTGTATTAGGCTCTCTGCTTGTTTTTCGATCTACTTATCTTTTTCTAGTATTCCTGGTTTCTTTTACTTCCTACTTACTTTTGCTTTCCTTTCCCTTTGTCCTCAATCGACCCCACTTTAACAAGGTGGATGTTATATTTTGACAGTATATTCTAGTATCTCTTCTTAAATTTAAAATCTAGTCCCTGACATGGTTCCAGTCTTAGTTTGAGAAACACTCACATATTTTTGCATGCTCTAGTTACATCTATTGTCATAGTATTGTTTACCCAATGAATAAAATAAATATTTGGCAGTCAGAGACATCTCTACTTGCATCTGTAGATTGGAAATCGGTTGAGTAAGGAAAGGCATTTTTCAGGCCAGGGACTGAGACTTCAGAGATAGATATCCATGGATACTAAACCAACATCCATGGAGGTGGTGGGATGGGGAACAGGTGCTACCTTTAGGTATCAGAGTAGAGTGCTTAGTAGTTAGCATACTGAGTTAGTTACTAGTTCAAATTCAACCTATTGGTAACCAATTACATTATTCTGGATAAATTTTCCTATTCTCCCCAGACCTTGGCTTCTTTGTCTAAAACTCAATTGCTGCAAATATTTAATGAGATCATGTGGGCTCTAGGTAGAGTCCAGTACTCTGTTTATATAAACTGTTGTTAGGCAGAAGTCTAAGAGGCCCCCACAATTTCCCACCCTCATCTCCAGGACTGAGAAGATAGTGAATGTCACTCACACATGGGCGACTACTTTTTTGCTCCATTGCAAAAGGATTTTGCAGATAGGCAGAAGGTCACAAATCAGTTGACCTTAAAATAAGTTGTCCATGGGCTTCTAATCTAACCTGTGAACCTTCTGAAAGTGTGGAGGTTCTCCAGCTGGGAGTAGCAAGAGAGGTCAGAGAGCAACAAGGTATAAGAAGGAGCTGATGTTGTTGCCCAATAAAAGAAGTAGCCAGGAGTGTGATAAGGAAGGTGGCAGCTAAGGGTGGCCCGCATTTGACAGCCGGCAAGGATATGGGGACAGCAATCTTACCACCATTTGTTGTTGTTGTGGTTGTTGTTGTTGTTAGGTGCCGTCGAGTCGGTATCCGACTAATAGCGACCCTCTGTACAACAGGGGAAACACTATTGTCAGTGCTTCTCTGCTGTTCATAGGGTTTTCAATGGCAGATTGATTTTTGGGAGTGGGTTGCTGGGTCCTTCTGCCAAGCCTACAGCTTCTGGTGTTCCCAGGCGGTCTCCCATCCAGGTACTAACCAGGCCCGACCCTGCTTAGCTTCTGAGATCTGATGGGATCGGATGCCACAGGGCTAGAGCTGCAGGCACCTTACCACCATAGTGAAATTAATTCTGCCAATAATCTGTGTCAGTTTGAAGGCAGATTCTCCCCCAGGGCCTTCACGTAAGAGCTCAGCCTGACAGGTACCTTGATCCTGGCCTTGTAAGCCCCTACCCAGGCAATCACTTGAGCCCACTCCAACTCTTGACCTTTAGAACAGCAATGTAACAGGTGAGTATCATTTTAGCCCTGTGGCATCCGATCCCATCAGATCTGGGAAGCTAAACAGGGTCGGGCCTGGTTAGTCCTTGGATGGGAGACTGCCTGGGAACACCAGGTGCTGCAGGCTTGGGAGACGGACCTGGCAACCCACTCCCAAAAATCAATCTGCCATTGAAAACCCTATGAACAGCAAAGAAGCACTGACAGTAGTGTTTCGCCTGTTGTACATAGGGGTACTATGAGTTGAACACCGACTCAACAGCACCTAACAGCAACAACAACATATTTGCAATGGAAAATGATTACAGCTTTATTATCATTGCTGCCACAGGCTCATTTAATTTTACCACAAACAGGACAGTTTTGGTGAAGAATATTACTCTCTTTTGGTTATAAGTGAAGAATATTACTCTCTTTTGGTTACAGGTGAAGAAACTCAAATTCAGAGACGTTAAGATCCCCGTTCAAACTCACACAGCACGGGCATGTGCCTGTGTGTGGAGTGGGGCACAGACAGAGTCTCCAACCTCGGTCATCTGATAGAAATTTCCATGTCTTCGGACCAGTCCATGTGGCTTCAGCCTAGGGAGCCTCAGTAGAGTCCCTGGTGGAGGTAACTCTGTGTCCACTCTTTCTAGAACTCTCTAGTATTTTGAATGAGAGACTAGAGATGCTGGACTGGCAGCCCACAGGGCCGTCTGATGTAGCGTTTTGCTCTGACCAGCAGCAGCTGTGGGCCCAGCGAGCAAGCCCAGGCCAGGGACTTCAGTCCCACTCAGCCCTGGCTACCTGCTCTCATGCAGCGACCTCCTGCCCAGCTGGATGCTGCTTCCCGTTTGAATCCAGCTCATCCCTTCCGGTGGGGAAGAACGGAAGGGGTTGGGCATGACACGAGGATCATCTGCTTTGGGCAAGCCAGGAACATGGGGTTGTTGCAGGCTTCAGGCTCTTCTCCCTGGAGCTCATGCTTGGCTTGTGAGCTCCTGGGCTTGTTGGCCGGGCCATCTACCATTCTTTTTACAGCTACTGAAGTAAATGGGACACAGTATTCATCCCCAGCTGGTAAAAGCTCTGTAAGGCCTGGCAACCCCACTACCCCTTCTGTCAATTCTGTCACTTGAGTCTAGAACCTGGGAATTTGCAGGGGTACTGTTCACTTTCCGAGGATCATGGTGGACTTTTGCTTATGGAAAAGTGACTTCACGCTAAGCCCATAAACCTGCTTATTAACCCAATGCTATTCTTGGTTGGTGCTGGGATTTAGCTCAGTTGGTAGAGCGCTGTGCCGCAGTCTCTGAGGTCCCGAGTTCAATTCCCAGCACCGCAAAAATGGGAGAAGGGCCTGGCAATCCACTCCCAAGGCAATCTCGAAACAGTCAGCCATTGAAAACCCTATGAGGGTCGCTATGAGTTGGATATCGACTCGACGGCACCTAACAACAATAGCTTAATTTTGGGAGAAGGACCTGGCAATCCACTCCCAAGGCAATCCCAAAACAGTCAGCCATTGAAAAGCCTATGAGGGTCGCTATGAGTCAGATACCAACTCGAGGGCACCTAACAACAACAACAACAACATTCTTGGTTATTTTTTTAAAGGAATTTTTTTTTCACCTTTCAAGGAATGGAAGAACTCTATACTTCTCACAATGGCTGTGGTTAAGTTTGACACCTGATAGTGAACTGCAGAGGTTCGCCTGGAAAGTGATTTCCTCCTGAATAGCAGCCAAACCAAGTAGCTCAGAACAAGAACTAGGCTCTCCCTGGGTCTTTGGGATTATCCTGCCAGCCACTGCTATGGACAGCTCTTCTATGGGAGACAGAACGGCTGACAGGAGGGGCCCCTACTCAGTGGAGGGCTCCAGACTCCACAGCATGAGCTAAAGCAAGATTCTTAACCTTTCTCAAGCTGCCAGGGGCCAGGAAAGAAAGGGTGCCATGCCCCCACGCCTGCCAGGATGGCCTCAGGAGCTTCCTTGAATTCTCAGAGGTATCCATGGCTCAAGGAAAGTTCAGAACCACTGATACAATGGTAAGTTGGAGGAAGAAATTCATCTGTGGGCACTCAAGGAGACTCGTGTACCTGTGCCTGTGCCAGGATCTGCCGGGGCCCACCTAGCCTGCAGGGCACCCTGGTAACAGAGTTCAGTGGTCACTTGGAAACAGTGGCCAGAGGTTATGAGCAAGATCTCAGCTGGGGATTAATCTTAGGGGGGTCACAAGAGAAGGGGTGGCTGTTGCCATGGAGGATTCGTCTAAGGAGATAATTGAGAGAAGATATTTGTATAGGATGTTGGGTGTCTTCTTTGCGTGGTTACAGATGCACCCCCAAAGGCTGGAGGTCACAGGCAGGTACTGTCATGGACCCCATACTGCAAGTCCTTAGGGGAAAAGACCAACGCTTCATGCTGTCTTCTGACACCTGTCATTCATGATGATCACAAATCCCTTCTTGCCAGATCCACTGGCTGCCTTCCTACTGTCTTTCCTTAGGGTCAGAGGTCATACATCAAAGAGCTTTTTCTGCACTATTTATGACACTGCAGCTAGCCTCACCTTTTGCAGGGCTGATCCAATTGCATTTTGAAGAAAGATTGTGCTAAACAGAAATGACCAGACTCCTCAAATTTGGCTCCTTTAAACTTTTTATACAACATATTCATTCTTTCTTTTTCTGATTATGACCAATGTTTTGGTCAGTATGGAAAATATGGAAAATATAGAAAAGGAGAAAGAATGAAGATGGTGCCTTTGAAACAGTGGCTATTGATAGTATTTTCCTTCAAGCAATTTTTTCTAATACATATACACACATATACACAAGAATGCAAACATAACATTAAAAATATTTGTAACAGAATTGGATCAGACTGAATGTACCTTTTATATCCAACTGTTCACATCCTAACCCGTCATCACTATTTTCCTGGATGGTTGAATACCTCTTGAAAGCTTGGCTTTATTGGCTACAGAAAACTTAATTGTATGATTATGAAATCATTTATTTGATTATTTTGTTTATTTAGGGACATTCAATTCCTTTCCAGTTTTTCAGAAATATACCTGCTACTTTGATCAACATCCTTATATGTAGTGTCTGAATACCTGGTTATTTTTCTAAGATAAATATCAGATGTTAGCAGGCAGGTGGGTAGCTCAAGGGTCGAGTGCTTACCTAGCACGTGCAAAGCCCTGGGTTTGATCTCCAGCACCACACACAAAAACAACTTGGATTACTAAGCAAAAAGGTATAACTATTTTAGGGATTTGATATGCTAAACTATTTTCTAGAAAATTCACATCTACCTTTCCATACTCTTGGTAATGTAATGTGTTGCATGGGTTTTTTTAAAAAAAATCTATGTCAACTTATAAACAATATCTCATTTTTAGCAGCACTTTAATAGCCTAAGTTGAGACTTTTCCCTTGGGGACTCTATATTCCTGTCCTAAACTCTCCCCCATCCTCTAAACCCAGGGACATCCAACGTCTCCAAGTAGCAAACTGGGGACCAGTTAGGTAATTCTTGGTGCACATATGTCCATATGTTTATCCATAAAGATAACCATTTGAATACTCACCTAGTTTCACAGTGGTACATCAAATAAAGATGTAACTAAGGACGCAAATAAAGTGGACTTCAAAAGACACAGTAAAGACCTCTTTGACAGCCTGGTTTAAATCTTTAGTTCTACAAATGAGCTACTCAGCCAGTGGCACTAATGCTTTGCCCTCAGCCAAGAATAGCAGGTGCCATCAAGCTAGATCTCTGCTGAAGAGAGGAAAGAAAGAAGCCAAGAGTGGCTGAGGATATTCCATGTGCCAGGTTCCAGACTAGGCTCCGTTGCACCTGGTCTTCCTTCTACATCCACACGTTTATTTCCTCCAATTCCATGCATAGAGAGGTCAATGTCAAGGTTACGACTTGCCAAGGCCTGCAGCCAGCACTGCAGTGAGCAGAGAGAGGATCTGAACCCAGGTCTTCCTGGTTGAAGTGCCAGGCTCAAGTCGCAGTCCCCTCCCTGCTTCCTCTGCTAAGGCAGCCACACTGCGGCTTCCTATTGATTTGCCTCCTGTGGCCTCGGAATTCCCGCTGCTTAGCTTCCTCCTCCTCGCTTCAGCTCCTAAGGAAGCAACCTGCTCCTAAGTGCTTCCTGCTGACTTTTCTTTCAGGCGCGGTTTCCTCGGACCCTTCTTGAGTCTCCAGGTCCCCAGAGGCTGTTTCAAGGTGTCTTGTTGGGCTAAACTCCTCCAGGGAGTTGACACCTGCCACGAAGGTTTCACCTTCCCCCGGGCTGAGCCCACGCATGACCGCGAGTGAGTCACAAGTGAACAATGGAGCCATCTCCTCCAGCTGCGGGGGTCTGAGTCCCCAAACCACACTTATGTTTTCGTGTACGAGTCGGGATGATTCAGCGGAAACTTCTAGTCAAACGGATCACCATAGCAACTTTCAATAGATATCCAGCATGCAAATCAGAGGGTGGAAAGGGACAATTTTCAATAACCCCAAACCGCCGTCCTCTGAACTCAGTGTGGATCGAATCCCAGACCCTTTGAAGGTGCATTGCAGAGTCAGCGGAAGTGACTGCCACACCTGGTCGGATCTGCTGGGACCTTCAGATGTGACAAGATAAGTAAACAGCGACCTGTGGCTCTCATGCTCTGCACTCTGTTGAGCCAAGATGGCCAGAGCAGAGCTGGGAGATCCGGAGGCCCACTTTCCCTGCGTCATTCATAGACCTCAGGATCCGGGCCAAATCTGAAAACTCTCTGAGGTACAAGGTTTTCATCTGTAAAATGGGCATAAATGAGCTGCTTCTCAGGAATCTGGTGTGTGTCAAGGAGTGATGAGGAGGTGCTTTACATATGCTGTTGTTGTTAGGGGCCGTGGAATCACAGGTTAGTCTTAGCAATACATGGTGGCTGCAGCTTGTCTCCTGTTTGGACCTTTTGAAGCCTATATTCTGTCATCAGGCCTCAGGGCTCTGGGGAACAGCAGTTGTATGGAAACACAGCACTCACATGGAGGGCCACATGGTGTCTGCTCCCAAGGAGCGGCCGAGAAGAGCTGGAGAGGGGTTAGGGGTTTTGGCAGGCAAGGGTGAGGTAAGGTGGGTTTGCATTAATCCCAATGGAGGCCTCGCCCTTGAAAATAAAATCTATAGTGATCTAACATTTTACATTCTCAGCAGTATTACGTGAGTGATCTAGTCTGTATGCCTTATTGCCAAAGTAGAAGGGAGACCATTGGTGGGGGGACGTGGATGGGGGCGGAGGATCATGAGAGGATAAGGGGGAAGTTATGTGAGCAATGTACAATGAAATGTATATATGGAAATGTCACAATGAAATACATGTCAGAATGAAGCCCATTAAGTTGTACATTAAAAATTTCCAATAACAAAACAAAACAAAACAAAAACCCAACAACAACAAAAAACAGATGTCAACTAAGGAAGCAAATGAGTGTTGGGGAGAAGGAAGTTGTTTTATTAACACGTCACTCACTGTGTCAGATAGGGGCTTTGGCTACAAGCAACAGAATAACTGTGGCTTAAAGAAATAAGGGTGGATGTGCTCTCTCTCTCTCTCCTCACTCTCTCTCCCCTCATCTCTCTCTCATACACACACACACACACACACACACACACACACACACACACACACACCCCATACCCAGAGTTTTGAGTTTTGGGGGCAGTTTGCCTCTCATGTTAGTCTAGTGGCTTAACAATACTAAAGGCAGCATTTCAGCAATTTTCTTGTCTTTTCCTTCTGGCCTGTCACTTCATCTTCCCAAGGGGCTGCCAAAGTTCCAGCCATATATCTGCATTCCAAGCAGGAAAAAGGGAAGGAGAGGCTGACGGGTCCCATCGGCATACTGACATCTCATTGGTAAGAACTGACTGATAGGAAGATTCCTAGTTGCAAGAGAACCTAGGAAAAGTGATTGTTTTTAGTGGATAGCACCCGATTGATTCCCTCTTTAAATTGTTAGACTAATCTTTTGCCTTCCTTCAAAAAGCATGAGGTAAGTAGCTGCTGCCTGCAGCCATAGCCCTGTGGCATCCGATCCTGTTAGATCTTGGAAGCTAAGCAGGGTCGGGCCTGGTTAGTCCTTGGATGGGAGACCGCCTGGGAACACCAGGTGCTGTAGGCTTAGGAGAAGAACCCGACAACCCACTCCCAAAAATCAATCTGCCATTGAAAACCCTGTGAACAACAGAGAAGCACTGGTAATAGTGTTTCGCCTGTTGTACACAGGGTTGCTATGAGTCGGATACCGACCTGACAGTACCTAACAACAACAACAGCAACAAGTAGTAGCTGCTTGCCAGCCATCACTTCAGAAGCTCCCAAGTGCATGGCACTGGGGTAGATCTTGTGGAGGATCAGAAAACTAGGCACGAGCTATAATTCCTGACACAAAGAACTGCTTGTCTAGCTGGGGAGGCTGTGGTTAGCCAATGAAATAAGGGCACGGGCATTGGTTTATAGCACAACAAGTTTGAAATTGTCTTTTGATGTCCTTCATGAGAAACTAGGCTGGGGCTGACCTCGAACTGCCTGCTGACCCCATGGAGGAAGTTTGCATGTGACCCCAAATCCTCAGGCTGGAAGGAGCAGAGCAGGCCTGGCCTCCTGGCCCCTGCCCCTTGGCTCAGTGCTCTACCCTTTTGCACACTCAGCTCTGCCTCTGGGTGGGCAGGGGGCAGAGGGGTGGTGTGGGCCAGGGAGGGAAGCAAGGTCCTGAGGATTTGTTGATGACTCCGCCTAGGACCTCCCAGGAAGAGTGCAAAGGTGGTTCAAGTTCTGTACTGAGCCCTGGTGGGGTCCAAGGGGAAGGAGAATGAAGGAGGCTGCACTCTAGCCGGCCCCTAGGGGCCCAAGGAAACCCCAGCATTGCAGCTCTCTTTGCTCCACATGCTTTGCATCATTGGGGCCTGGCAGGAAGGAGTCTGGGGTCAGGGGAAGGTGGTTATAATAAAGGGGAATTGTGGGTACATGAGACACCCTTCGGATAACAGCTGTTCCCCAGGGCTGCTAAGATCAGGGAGCCAGTACCCCTCCTGTCACTTGATGAGGTAAGAAAACGGAGCAATTCCCAAGCCCAGGCAGAGCGTGAGAGGACAGTGCAGCCTGACCCTGGTTCCTGACCTCCTTCCAATGTCTTTTGCAGGCCTAACCCAAATGGAAGCTGGAGGGCTTGGGAGCCACTGATACACGTCTCAGCCTGTTTTCTGTTGTTATCACAAAATAACACAGGCAGGGAACTTGTAGAGAAAGGCATATTTTGTTTCATGGTACTTGAGTCTGGAGGTCCAGGATCCGTGGCCCTTGTGGTGAAAGCCTGGCACTGCATCACCCTCTGGGAGAAACACAGAAGAGTAAGCAAGGGGCGTGTGGAAGAGGCGAAACGCGGGGAACAGTGGTGCTTGATAATGGCTGGCTCTCGTGGTTACTAATCCAGTCCCAGGAGAGTGAGCCCCTTCACTCCGGAGAGTATTAAAGCCGGTGCTGAGAGTGGGGCATCGATCCACACACAAGGCAGGGCTGCTGTGACCCCTCAACCTCCTAAAGCCTCAACCTCTGAGCACTGCCACATCACAGATGAACTTTCCAACACATCAACTCAAGGGCAAGATTCAAGCCATAGCAACGCTTCCATGCAGATCTACCTCCAAGAGCACAGAGCTGGGTGGAGAAGGATGGAGAACGGATCTGAGAACAGGATTTTAAAAAGTAAAGTATACTTGCCAGGTGTGGTGGCTCATGCCCGTGATCCCAGGGACTTGGGAGGCCGAGGCAGGAGGATTGCAGGTACAAGGCCACAGGCAGCCTGTGTAACTTGGTGAGACCTTATCTCAAAATAAAAAGTGAAAAAGGAGCTGGAGGTGCAGCTCAGTGATAAGAGCATTTGCAAAGCAAGCGTGAGACGTGTGGGTTCACCTTTCCGGCACTAGGAAAAAAAGGAAAATGCACTTGGCACAAAATTGAATGGCAACAAAGAAGCTGTTGACAAACCTCTCGAACTTTATGCTGTTACAATTATTCTAACCAGAGAATGTTCCAGAAGCTTTCCTAGAGTGCTGATTAATGGGTTTCCCACACAGGGCCACACCCCTTTCTCATTAAGAGCTCTACCTGGGTGCATTGCACCTGACTGCCCCAACCCCAGCTTCACAATCAACCCGAGGCCTCAATTCCAGGACAGAAAAGTCAAAGTACCCCTCCGGTGTTTGTTCTTAAAAATCTCGCACATATATAGATTTGGGTGACCAACACTCAGAGTCACTTTTGTTGAAGTATTCTTTTTGTCAATATATTGTAAGGTGCAAATTATAAGAATATTTGTTGTTGGTAGGTGCTGTCAAGTTGGGTGCGAATCATAGAGACTCTATGTACAACAGAAAGAAATACTCCCTGATACTGGGCCATACCTGGCACTATGTCAGTACTTCTCTGCTATTCGTATGGTTTGTGATGGCTGATTGTTTTGAGAGTGGGCTGCCAGGTCCTTCTCCCAAGCCTATGTTGTTGTTGTTGTTAGGTGCCATCGAGTCGGTATCCGACTCATAGCGACCCTCATAGGGTTTTCAATGGCTGTTTCAGGATTGCCTTGGGAGTGGATTGCCAGGTCCTTCTCCCATTTTTGTGGTGCTGGGAATTGAACTCGGGACCTCAGAGACTGCAGCGCAGCACTCTACCAACTGAGCCAAATCCCAGCCCCCCAAAGCCTATAGCACCCAATATTCCCAGGCGGCTTCCTACCAAGGACTAACCAGGCTCTACTCTGTTTAGCTTCTGAGATCAGATGGGATCAGATGCCAGGGTGGTAGAGCTGTAGGCCATCAGAATGTAAGACTCCTAAAGGGACACAGGTTGAATGGTGGGCCATATGTGTACATTTATTTTCTGAATTTAGTCCAGGTCTGAAGCAGTAGTGTAATAAGCAACTATATAATTTGCAGAGAGTCAGTAGATATTTAAAACAAATGGCTATTGTCAAAAGAGGGAGGAAAGTAGAGTCGGGTATTGATTATGGAGGGGGTTCCAAAAATGTATATGCATTTAAGTTTTAAAATGGTTCTATTCATGGGTAACAAAAGATGCATAGAAGTCATGTTTGACTTCTACAACTACAACAGGTAATCAAAGCAGTTGTCATCGTAACTCAATTAAGTTCAAAAAGTCACACATAGATAACACCTTTTAAAATGTGTACACCTTTTTGGCACCCTGGTATGTGCATATATTCTGTGTTCATACTGCTGGGTACGCCCATTCGATGACTTGTTTGCCCCGATCCACCAACCAGCTTTGTCAAGATACTGATTATAGTAGCCACACCCATAGGTTAATTTGTTTCTTTCACAATAACTGTGAAAAGCAATGCTGGAAGATTCTGCTCCATTCTCCAGAGCTGCTCCTACTTTGAGGATTGTTGTATTGTTGTTGTTAGGTACCATCGAGTTGGTATCCAACTCATAGCGACCCTGCATACAACAGGTAAAACACTACTGTCAGTGCTTCTCTGCTGTTCATAGGGTTTTCAATGGCGGATTGATTCTGGGGAGTCGGTTGTCATCAGGTCCGTCTCCCAAGCCTACAGCACATGGTGTTCTCAGGCGGTCTCCCATCCGAGTACTAACCAGGCCCGATCCTGCTTAGCTTCTGAGATCTGATGGGATGGGATGCCACAGGGCTATGGCTGCAGGGACTCAGACTCTGAGGATTAGAGGTAGTTTTTTTTGCCACTAGGTGGGAAATAGGTGGTTGGGTGTGGTCACGTGCACTCCCAAGACACTCGGGGCTCACCAAGAATTCCAACACTGAGTTTCAGCTTTGGTGAGAGGTACCTGAACATGTTCTCCAGGTGTACTGATTAAAAACAAAACAGAACAGAACTCCAGGCTTCCGTGCCTTTCCCAACCTGCCTTCACAGACATTAAAAGGGTGGGATGTGGCTGGAAGTCTTGAGGAGCAGGCGTTGTCTTTGGCAGGAGCCCTGGACAGTAGATAGTATCATTTGAGACTTTAATGTGGTGACAGAGGGCTTGATGTGTTGTTCACACGGTGCCCAATGGGGAGATGGAAACAAGTCAAGGAATAATTCTGAAAATCAGGTCACAATCCTTCCTCCCTCCTTGCCAATGAGAGAGACAAGAGGGAACAAGAGCAAGAGTGAGTGAGAGAGGGAGTAAGAGAAAGGGGGGAGAGAGAGAGAGAGAGAGAGAGAGAGAGAGAGAGAGAGAGAGACAGAGAGAGAGAGACAGAGAGAGAGAGAGAGAGAGAGAGAATGAATCGTGAGTACATGTAGTCTCTGAATAGAGGTTTCCAGGTTGGGACACACCAGCAAATTGGGGAGTCCATCCTACAGGAGTAAGTTCACCTACCCCATGAAGATCCACTGAGCACCAGCTTTGTGCCTGTCCCTCCATTGACTTCCAGTCCCTGCTCTCCAGAATGCCTGGGTGGATGGATAGACAGGCAAGCAAACCTGAGATCCCAAGGTGGAACCACACATCCCACAACAGAACCCAGTGCTGGGTACCTCAGGACCCGTGCCAAATTGCATCACAGTAGAGAGATATGAGCTGAGGATATCAATGGAGCAGCTACTTCCTCTCCAAAAAATATCTCTGTTGACAACAATTTCAAACACCCCTCAAAGTTATTATCGTGGGAAAAGCCCAACTTTGTTGGGCTTCTCTTACTTTTCTCCCAGTTGGATGGTTCCATTTTTAATTGCATGTCAGGTGAGCATCGTCTCTTACCCTCCCGGTCTCAGGGCCTCTAAAGGCTGAACCCAGCCACATGTGGAAGCACAGAGCCTCCTCCTCCAAATGTGGGGGTTGGCGGAGACTTTTCAGGAGGGTTATGTTGGAAAGGAGTCATTCGGGATGCGAACATGCTGGCAGAGGGGCTTGGGGGAGGGTAGAATGCCTGGACATTAGCATCCTTGATTCCAAGACTCTTCTTCTCATCCCACATCCAAGTTCCTATTGGGATGGGAACTGACAGTTGACAATAGTGGCCCTGTTGTGAGCTAAACTTAGGTGGCACCGTGTAGTACTCAGCGAGCAGCCTGGCCAGGAGTCAAGGCTCCAACAATATGTCATTCTTGCTGCTGCAGCTGTCTTCCTCTCCTTGTTGCTGACCTCTCAGGACACAGAGCATCTGAGTCCCTGTCCCTAATCCTAGGAGCAGCACAGTGCTGTCAGGACTCCACATGCAACCCTAGTTCATTTCCAGGTCATTCCACATTGCATACTCTAGTTTATTTCCGGGTCATTCAGCACATGCTTACTCTGGGCACAGTGCTGGGTCCAGAGAAGGGGCAGAGTAAACCTCTCAGGTAGAAGAGTGCAGGGGCGCCCTGACCTGGGGATAAGACCACCCAGAATGAAGATACTTAGAGAATTTTACTCAATTCCCAGGGCTGTCCAGCTACCCCACAAAAAAATGTGCCCTCCACAAACTGCCCAGAGGAAGCACATTCTGAAGGCAGCTCATCAGTCTTTACCATTTGCAAATATACTTTCAGGAGTCTTAGTGGGTGTCCTGGGCACGGTGGGAGATCCTGGTAAGTCTGGGCCATGAAGTAGCTCTTACCGCATGCATCCTAGCAGCTAAACTTCAGTGTTTCATTTTCCATGTGTGATCAACTTCAAAACTCTGGGCTATTGGAGAAATTACCACCTCCAAATTATCGATGAAAACCCAAACCCTAGAGAGATGTATTTACGGTCAGACCATCACAGAGAAGGTAGGACCCTTCTCAGAACTCATCTCTGCTTTGTTATATCAGGACTTTCTCTCTCCTATGTAAGATTGGACCAGGAAGATTGTGCTCCACTTCAGCCATTGTCCCTTTAAGAAACTACATGGGGAATAGCATCCACGCTCCCTCCATACACGAGCTGTTTCTCATGAGTTTTCAGTGAAATCTGTGTCTTTCTTGGGAGAATTCCAAGTATACTTTGAACCAGACAGGTCTCAGACTTCAACATAAGGGAACTGGAATTCTTAGAAAGAGCTGAGGTTTCCCTGAGAGGGCAGGAGAGATGGGCACATCAGCAATGTGGGTGAGACCAGAGCACAGCAGGGCTGAGTAAATATTTGTCAGGACAAATGGCATCTGATGACTACTTAGAAGGTTCCAGCGGAGCTTGGGCAGTGGAATTCATGCCTAAAACCTCATCCCCCATTTCTGGACACCCTGGGTGCCGCCAGATCCCCTTGGAAGGAAACCAGCCTGCCTTTGGAGTAAATAGTTAACTCTTTTGGGCTGGAAGAAATGATTATTCAAAAGTTGGTCCCCACATACAAATGCAAATGACATCCGAGACACATGAATGCTAATTTCTCCAACGAAGTGTGTAGACAAATGCTAGTCATTAGAAACGTTTCCGTGCATTTATATTAGGCCGTCCTCTAAAAGACTTTTTAGACAAATATGTCATCAAGATATTCAAAACCATGTAATCTTATCCAAAGTTTCATCTATCAACAGTACAGTCTTCATCTCTTGCAGCTGTGTGTCAGAATGCACGGGGAGATTACTCAGCTGATACAGCCAGCCCAGCCAGGAGGGGCTGCAGGCTCAGGGGTCCACAAGAGCACCCCAATAGGAGGGTCTGGGTTTCCAGGGCAAAAGAGGCCTTCAAGCCACAGGTGAGAGATGCCAAGCAGGGGAGGGGCGACCCCCGATGGGTGATTGGAGAAGTGGCAGCGATGGCGCCTTCTGTGCACCTCTCCAGCAGCCTGTCTTTGAAGCCAAGTGCTACTGAGGTGACAGATGAAGTTCAAAGCCGAGTGATGGGGAGGGAGCACAAGATCTTGTCTTTGCCGTCTTCTGCAAGGCAAAACCTCAAGCCGGGAGGCAGCTCTCGAGGAGGCTGAGGTGAGGGGAGGAGGTTGGGGTGCCTGATAACATTTGCAAATGGCCCACAGGAAGGTGTGGTTTTAAGTCATTTCTCTGGGTGCACGTGTGTGCTTTCCTGTCCTTTTCTCTTTCCTTGTCTTCCCTTCTCTCTCCTCCTCTTTTCTTTTGGGGGAAGACTATGGGGTGAATGTTTCCCTTGAAGGAGCCTTGATGATATCCCCAGGGCTAGAAAAGTTATTGTGATTGCTTGGTCCCTGGGGAAAGGCCACTGAGCTTGCGTTTCTTTATTTAGTGTATGAATGGGTGGTGGCTTTGGGCAGCGATGAACATTTCTCAGTTAATCATGTAGGAACACTGTTTCATCAACTAATTTATTTATCTGTTAGTCTGCTAACTCACCAAGATGAATGTCCATCAACCTACCCAACCATTCATCCATCCATTCATCTATCCATCCTCTGCCCATTGATAACGATGTCTGAGGAACCCATGAATATAATGTGACCCAAGAACTGGATCTGTTGTTGGAGAAACAGTGGCACAGAGAGGTTAAAAAATGGAATCAAGATCACCTGGCTAACAAGAGATGGGGTTATGCCTGACTCACTTATCCCATGGTTCACCCCAATCAATCCATTAACCATTATTTCTTGAATGACTTCCTTATACCAGGTACAAAGCCCAGGTATCCCAGGATCATAACTTTATCTCAGCCTAGCCTTTGTTCTCTGTGCGCTCCCAGTTAGGAAGCAGAGTCAAATGACACAGCTGGCTGTGAGATGCATGTCTTGCAAAGGTGTGGGCCATCCTCAAATAGCTTCCAGGGGGAATACTGTCAAAGGTATATATTTATATCATGCATATATATATACACATACATATCCATATACATAGATATCCATATATACATATACATATATATACACACACACACACACACACATATATATATATATATATATATATATATATATATATATATATATATATGGAGAGAGAGAGAGAGAGAGAGAGAGAGAGAGAGAGAGCGCTGTAAATGACACTTTCCTGCTGCTGCTTTGTCAGGGGACTCCAGGAAGGACAGGCCAGTCTGACGCCAACTCCTCTGAAGATGGGCTTGGTGTAGCTCCACTGGAGTCTCAGATGATGCTTCTCGGAGCTGAGAGTAGGATCTGTGACTGGTGGAACATGGCCGTCAAAGCTATGGAGATGTCTAAAAAGCATCACTAAATGGTGCAAGGCCTTCTGGGAGGAAACAGTTTGGGCAGAGACACACAGGCATGAATGATGATGCAATGATACAGCAAGGTGGGCTATGCTGCTGAAGCACAGGTGACATTTGGTGGGTGGGGAAAGGTGGGCATAGGAAGTATCTACACCGTTAGAATGAGGCCTCACTGTGAAAGGTCTCACTGGCCAGCTGGAATTTGGACTTTGGGGAAGCCACAAAGGCATTTGGCAAGAGAAATGCATATCCAGGTTAGTGCTTCAGAAAGGATGGCTGGTAGTGGGTAAGCAAGTCTGTAAGCTGAGCCCTAGTTAACTGGCTATTGTAGTAGTTTACATGAGCATCTATCCTAGGCTTACGTCATAGGAATGTGATAGAGACAGCAGATTCTCAAAAGTTTTGAGAAAGAGAATGGAAAAGATGTGATTGATTAGCAAACCGGCAGGAGAGAGAAGAGCTCAGCTCAGCTCTCAGGCTTGTAGCCTGAAAATTCATTCAGGTAGTTATTTTTTTAAACCTGGTTAGAAAGCATGAGAGCAGCAGCAAGCTACGAGGAGTCTGAGCTGTCCAGGGGACTTCCTCATGGACATATCTCATAGGTACATAAGGGAAGACAGTGTTGGTGAGCAGTAGAAATCAGATAGTCATGAGCAAATACATTGTATATATACCAATAATCACTACTTCTGCACCCAGAGCAGGCATCACTAATCAATCATAGAACACTCACTACCATCAAATGAGCCTCACTGCTTAAGCATGGTGATTCAGGCAGCCATTAACCACAGATCTTCTTGGTGACTATTGTAGAGGTGATGCCTGAGTTACAGAGGGATTGCAAGTGCCGGTGTGCAGGAAGAGGAGTGAAATGCGCTGAGAAGCCCTACCTAGCATCTCAGAGCCGTAGCTGAAAGTGTCAAATCTCATTGGGCTCAAATCTCATTGTCACTGCTTGGTGGCTGTGTTAACTTTGGAAGTCTCTTCAACTCCCCAGGCCTTCATTATTTATTTGTCAAATGGGGATGACAAAATAGTGTCTCCTAGGGGTTTGGAGAGGATTTCAGTCAAGTAAAATGTTCAGAAGAACCTGACATACACTAAATGCTCAATGAATGCTACTGGAGAATATTGAGAAGAACATGGGACACAGTGAAGGTTAAGGGCTCCTCAGAGGCTACACCAGTTTACCTTTCCTGGGGACTTCTGAACTCAGGCAGCCTGATGCCACAGCCTACCTGATCACTGGGGATCAGCCAGCACTTGAAACGAGCCCTAAAGTCCACGGCCATCCCAGACTCAGTACAGTCTGGAGAACGGTGTGTGGTTTCCATGGAGATGCTGGGTCCTCCCTTTGGCCCAAGTATAGTTTGGGGTTTTCATCTGTGCATCCTTTGAACCTTGCCTCCTGATTTTTATTAGCTCTTGAGTGTGGCAATTGGGGGAAGAGCTGGGCGTTTTGAATCAACATGGCGACCAGTGAGTCTGTCTGCCTCTGCTCCCCGGAGTGGTAGCTGGCCAGGTGTCTGCTACCCCACAGGAGGAAAATGAACAGGCATTTAACTCATTCATATCAGGAAGTCACTTTTTAGTTTAGGTTGCCAAGGATGTGTGACTTGAGAAAGGCCTGTTAGCATGTCTAGAAAAGCGTGTTAAAAAATAAATACATGTAATTTATTTATTTGCCTGGCTTGCCGTTTCCCAGTCATTCTCCTCCATCCAAAGGCACAGTTGTGATCTTTTGGGTGTAGTATAACATAGAAAGTATTTAGCGAAATACCCTCAAATTTATGTAGCAAGTATCAAGTTTATCTGCGTAAATAAACGATGATATTCTCTGAAGTGCAGCTCTGCTCGCTCAGCCAGACTTTCACCATCTTTGCCAAGACACAGAGACTGCATTCTGCCGGCTGCGTAACCACAGAGGGCTGTTGGTTTTGGTAGGGGGTGGACTTCCAATGTTATTTCTCACTGCAAATGTGCATGGTTATGGATGCCAAAATTCTTGACCCAGATAGAGAACTTCTGGTGACCTTGTGGGGGAGATAGCAAGCCCTCAGGTTCTGACAGGTCAACACATGTCCAAAACCTTTGAGGCCAATTGGGAATTTGGGTCCAGTCGGTGTCCCATGATCTGCTGCTGAGTTCGGTGTGAGTTTTGTCTCCTAGAATATTGAGCCCAGGATGAGTCTTGGTCTTCACGTGGAACTTCCTGTTGGTGTGGTGGTTGGTGTGTGTGTGTGGCTGTGGGATCATTTGCATATTGGCTTGGGGTTTGCCAAAGTATGGGGAAGTTTTGGAGTGGATGGGAAGAGAGAAAATGCCGGAAAGACAAAGACACAGAAGTGGGACAGGGCAAGGAAGGGAACAGCAAGAATCATGGTGGTCTCATGAGAAGGGGGTGGTCAGGACCTATTCATTTTTCGTTCCTGGTCCAGGACTTTGTCTCTGGCACTGTTTAAGATTCTGGAAGGTACTGCAGTGATCCAGATTGCCAAAGTCCCTGATTGCATGGACTTTACCATCTTGTAAGACATTATCAAAAAATGAGGGATTAAATAAGATCATATCTAGAGCTGTACCATCCTGGCATCTGATCTTGTCAAATCTCAGAAGCTAAGCAGGGTTGGGCCTGGTTAGTACCTGGATGGGAGACCAGGAAATACCAGGTGTGGTAGGCTTAAGAGAAGGATGTGGCAGCCCACTCCCCAAACAGCCATTGAAACCCTATGAATAACAGGGAAGCACTGATGTGCTGGGCACGGGACAGTGTCCGGGAATGTTTCGTTCTGTTGTATATCTGGTCTCTATGAGTCAGACCCGACTCAATGGTACACAACAACAACACATAAGATCATTTCAGATAAAGTAACTACTACAATTCTGCATGAAAACGATGCTTTTCTCCTCAGTGAGCTCAGTTTTTTCTACTCCAGGGGCAGCTGGAGTAGAAAATCCCACTCAAGGGAGGGCATCCCTGAAGCACAAGCTCTGGACAGAGAGGCTTCCGCTTCCACTGAGACTACTCCATACCATTTTCAGTTTATTTTCTTACATTTCCTTATGTCAGTGGCTCTCATATGGGGGTGATTTTTCCCTCTGGGGGGACATCTGGCAATGTCTGGGGCACTCTGGAGTATCCCAATAGGGAGAGGCAACTAGAAGCAGGTAGAGCCAAAGATCTTTCTGATCATCTTACCACGCATAAGACAGAATGATCAAATCTCAAATGCCAGTAGTTCTGAAGCTGAGAAGCTCTGGTTCACATGTCTGTTTCTCTCTCCTCCATAGGGAGAAGACCCGCCTTGTTTTCTCATCCCACAACTTTGACACCTCGTAGATACTTACAGGCTGGCAGTGACTGTATCAATTCTGAGTACACGCGGGGTGGAACAAAGCGTTTGCTGAGTGGATATGTGATCAGCTCCGTGACTACTGGCCGCATGACCTTGTTGAATCACCTAACTTTTCTGATGCCCAACAGCAACCTCCCACAGCAAAGAAGGATCAAGCCCCCATCGCAACAGCGCTGAGGTTGAGAAACCCTGACTTAAACAAAGTTGCAGGCAAAGCTGGGGCGCCCATGGTCCTGGGGTTGGTGAGTGTGTGTGTGTGTGTGTGTGTGTGTGTGTGTGTGCGCGCGCGCGCACGCGCACACACACGCCTAAGTGCCAGATCTGCCAGGAAGCGCTGCCCCCTTGAGCCCAGCCCTCACCACAATGATTTGTCACTTTCCATAGGAAAACTGCCTCCCCAGACGGTGGGTTTGGAACCCACACAGCCTACGCCAAGGGCTGCAGGCAGCCGCTTTCTGCAGAACGACTTGAGGAGCCAAGGGGGTGGGGAGCCAGTATCCTCGGAAACTTGGGGCTCACCTTAGTGACGTCCTCATAAAACCCTGGTCACCAGATCCCTTCCTGTCTGAGAGCATTTGCCAACAACATGTTTCCCAACAACACCCAGGATCTGCCCGAAACATAGTACTCTGTCCACTCTGCCCTTGAGACAGTTTTCCATGGGGCTCTGCCCGTGGATTCCCTCTGCCCAGGACAGCGGCTCTACCTGAGTTCACTCCCACTGCCATCCCAAGGCGAGGGGAGTCGGGTAGGAACGCAGAAATGAAATAGCTGGGAAATCTGAGACATTGTTTTAAAACAACAGTTTTTAGGGTGTTTGATTTACTATTCAACTGTGCACAGCTGCTGTTCGGAAAATGGGATGCGTGCCAAGCCAAGAGAGCTGGTGGAGAGGGTGGGGGAGAGCGGGAACAAAAGAATCCACAGTGTTGTTTGCACACTGACCATGTTAACTTGACTCTAAAACATCAGCGCAGCTGACCATTCCTGAGACTCCATCAACTCGTGTCTCCTTCAGCTGCTATTTATCTGCTGAACTGCTGGTTCCCTCTTTGCTGTTGTCTTCTTTGTCTTAATTAAAGAAATTTAGGGGACTGTCCTGCCCTCAAAGTGCAAATTTTTAATCAGTACTTTGACAATCTCTGCCTTCTTTTCCATCTATTTTCTTCGTTCTGGCATCGAGACACACACACATGTTGATTTCGGATTTTTTTTTTAAATTAAGGTGGAATTCACATAACCTAAAAGTGATATTGTGGGGTGTATAATTCAGTGGCATTCTGAGCATTCACCATGTCGTGCAACCATCACATGTATCTAGCTCCAGGACACGTTCATCACCTCAAAACAAAACCCCATACTTGCTAAACACTCTTGCATTAGTCAGCTGGCACGTCCCTATGACAGAGGAACTGACCAATGCAAATTTATGGGGGAAGAGATTTATTGGAAACTCATGCCTATAGGATTTCAGTCCATAGAGGCAGGGTAGGCATATGGCATGGCGGAGGCAAGCAGAAGGCCTGTGGCGGACAACTTCACATCATGGTGGATCAGGAGCCAAGAACAGACAGAATGATGGGACCCAGGGGTCCCGATAAAAACCTTCAAATGTCCACCCCCTGTGACCTACTTCCTCAAGCTGGGTCCCTCTTCCCAGAGTTCCATAAGTTCCCTGGACAGCACCACTGGCTGGGGACCAAATCTTCAAGTACATGACCTTGGGGGACACTTTAGATTCAGACAATGACAGTCTTCATTTCCTCCTCTAGACAGGCTCTGGCAACCACTAGTCTGCTTTGTTTCTTTATGTATTTACCTATTCTGAATATTTTCTAGACACACAATCATTCAATGTGTGACCTTTTTTGTCTGCCTTCTTTAATTTACCTTAATGATTTCAGTGTCACCCATGTTGCAGTATATATGCTGTACTTTCATTCTTTTTATAACCGAATACTATTCCACTGTATGGATATGCCACATTTTGTTTATGCACTCATTGGTTGTTGAGCATCTGGACCTTCTCCAACATTTGGCTGTCAGGAATAGTGCTGTGATGAATATTTTCACATAAATATTTGTTTGAAGACTTGTTTTTAATTCTTTGGGGTATATACCTAGAAGTGGAATTGCTGGGTCATATGGTAATACTGTATTTAAATTTTTTGAGCAATTAGGAATTTTTAAAGACACTGCTTTCACTACAAGCTTTGGTGTCCAATCAGCTAATATTTTCTCCACCTAGGATGAGCACAGAGTTAAACCAGGGGTCACCTCCTGAGGCAGTGCTGGCTTTCTGCTCAGAAATGTGAAGGCTGAAGGGAGGCAGAGACCCCAGAGCAGCCCTTCTTGCCTCCATGGAGACAGTCATTACACACTCAAATATGGCACTAGATGTACAATTCCATAATACTCCATATAGCAGGCATCATTCTACCCATGTTTTTCAAACAACAACAAAAAAAGGGATTGAGAGAGATTAAACAACTTGTCCAAGGACATAGTTGTTGCTGTTGTTGGGTGCCTATGAGTTGGGTCTGACTCATATTGACGCTCGATCCTCATAGGGTTTTCAATGGCTGATTGTTTGTGAGAGTGGCCTGCCACATCCTTCTCCCATGCTAAGAAATAATGAACCTCACTAGGTCAAGAGATCCATGAACTTTCTTCAACACGTGTAATTGAAGCCATTTCACCAGTTTCAAAGGCTGTAAGTTCTTTGCCTAAGAAAGCAAAAGCTATCAGAAGGAAATGCCTCAAGTTAAAAGAGAAAAAAATCTCTTTCCTTTTTGAGGGAGTTTATCTGATCCAAAGACTGGACACAGGCAAGAGGACATTTCCTTCAACCCAGGCAACATGAGAAATGCAGAGTGGATTTTTCTGAAAGATCATTTGGTGGCCTGTGTTATTGGACAGGAACTCTGCCTTAATAGTTACAACTTATTTGATTGATTCTCTTGGTTTAGCATTTTCCCCTAAGGAGGGCAAAGGAGTACCCTTTGCCTTTCCTTCAAGGAGATAGATATTCTCCTTTTCAGAGAAGAAGCAAGAGCAGGAAGAGAAGCTAGCCACTTCCTTCTAAGCATTCACCTTGCCTAGCATCAATTCTTATGCTATATTAACATAACAATTCTCCTATGAGCTTAGAGGTATTGTTAATTTTATTCTGACAAGGAACTGGTATTGGGGGGGAAGCATAGGGGAGGGTAAGGGATAACCTATATGAATAATGTTTATCAAATTGCATATATGAAAATTGTCACAATGAAAAGCATGTCAAAATGAATCACATTATGATGTACATTAAAAATTTCTAATAAAATTAGAATAATTTTGATAATTAGAATAATTAGAAATAAAAATTTCTAATAATAATAAAAAAAGAAAGGTTAAGAAACTTGCACAAATTTCCCCAAACAATGGACGAAAGAGTCAAAGTTCAAACAGAGAGCATGCTGAATTTAAAGTCTTTGAAATGCAGGCACTCTGTCAAGCCAATCACTGATCAATCACTTCTTATTGTTGGACACCCAGCACTCTGGTCTTGATGCTTCTACATCATCTCATTTCTCCCTCATCAACTTGGTTTGTAGAAAAAGATCTCGAGGTCCAGCTGGGTCATGTAACTTGCCCAAGTGCATATAGCTAATACCAGCTGAGGGCACTTACTGTTGGGCCACGTGATTCTATAGCCCCGTTGGTTCCAAAGTATCTTCAGTTTTTTTCAGTATGGTGCTGGGTTCATCCATTCCAGGAGCAGGGCCAGGAGGAAGAGCTGCCAAATAATCCTGTTTGGTTGACTCATAAATTTCTGACAGTTTCATTTTACCCTGACCTAGGCAACCATTTGTCATGGAGTGAGCAGATTTCCCACATTAGGATGGACCTGCTGGAGGGTGATGGTTTCCTGAATTGCTTGTGGTTAGTGATTTTTCCTAAGATGAATTAGAAGGAGAAATCTTGGGGGGGTTAGCAGTGTGTCCCAGCAAGCACTGAGACACAACATCTTTGTGTTAGAACATGGGGGCAGCAGAGATGGTTGGAAACACGTGTTTGCCAGGGCAGGTATATGCAAGTATGTGGAGGTGGACTTGGAGTGTTTGTGCAAATGGATTTGTGAGGATGCGTGGTGGGGGATGGGCCGGTGAGGGGAAGGGATAGTGAAAGATCAGGAGAAGGTTGCCCGGTGTGTCAGATTCCTGGGGGTCTTGGACCAGAAGGATTCTCTCTGTGCTCTTCTGGTGGTGGGGTGAGCCTCTAGGTCTCCTAGGACTTCATGGCTGGACCTGCTTATGGAATCTGTGCCTCCACTTTCAGATTCTGACTCAAAAGCTTTGATCAAGTTGAGGCCCAGGAATCTGCATGTGAACAAGCTCTTCAGATGGTTCTGACGTAGATGACATGGACCACACTTGGAGAAAGTCTGGTTTTTCAAAAAAGATTTATGTGTTTACTTATTTATTTTGTGGCATGGGGGGATTGAACGCAGGACCTTGCGCATACTTTGCAAGGGCTCTACCACAGTGCTGCATCTCCAGCCCCTTCATTTTTTATTTTTTATTTTGAGACAGTGTCAACATAAGTTACACAGGCTGCCTCTGCCCTCGAACGTGTGATCCTCCTGCCTCTGCCTCTCCAATTGCAGGGGTTACAGGCATGCACCCCTGTGCCCATCTCTGAGTATCTGGTTTAGAGAGTACCCAAAGATTGCTTGACATATGTTCTTCCTGAGTACCTAACTCCAAGATGATGTCTCTGACAGGTTCCCAGGTATCTGGGGGAGGCCCACTGCCTGGAACTTGCAGTGTCCCACAGTCATTCAGCACACAGTTTGATTTTGTTCCTCTTTGGGCTGAGCAGTTACACACACACTTTCAAGTCATAGAGCCATTTTGTGATGATCCCTCACCTTGTAGTAAGGAGGGGAGCAAAGGGCCTAATCAGATGCTAAACAGCCAAGAGCAACATAACATGCATTATAAAATCACCCTCAGCAACTCCCTTATTGCCGATGTGCGTAGAATCCACTGAGTTCAAGTGCAGTTTCAGAGTTAAAATCCTGACATGCTAAATGAACTCTAGCCTTTTGCAGCAAGGATTTGTGAACAACAGAGACAACCTCCCCGCTCATGAGAAACAACTTCAAAGTCCCCTTAGAATCTGACCCTGGCTGGAGGGATTTCTATTTCTTTCACACTGTAAATAGGTGAAGGTAGGCCGGCTTACAAAAACTCTTTGGCAATCCATTTCTTCATCCTCATCAACCAAATCCTGATTTCATATGACATTGGAATGCAGCCTACAAGCCCCTAAAAAAGGTGTGTGTGGGAGGGGGTGGGATGGGAGACTTATTTGACAGTGTTACAAGGAGAGAAGCTGGAAGCAAACATTTGACACTCCAGCCCTGGAATGCCGTAAAAATTTAATTAGGTGGATCCATTAGTCATGCCCACATGGAGGTTTCATACCGGACTTACAAAAATGCAGGCTGCTGAAGGGACCTTTCAGACCTTCCTGTAAATGCCATTTCCCTCATTATTGGGAAATGTGGTCTCCGCGGAACCATCCAGCCAGGCTTTGTATTTACAAAATACGGCTGGGACGAGATGAACATCATGCCCTGAACTGAGCTCTTGGATCCAAACAAGAGACAACTTTTTATAAGGGAGTTCGCCCTGCTGGGCTGCTTCTGATTCAGCAGGGCTGAGACATGGTGTTGGTGGTGATGTCTTTTATCACTTCCTGACTTGAAATTTCAGGTTTAGAGGTGGCAGGAGCGAGGTGATATGGGTGCACTGTCGTCAGATGAGCCTGGGTCTGTTTTCAAGTTGAAAACACCCAGGCAGGTCCTCAAGTTCAAAAACAGGGCGAGGGGAGGGGCTTGACCTCAGACTAACTTTTGTAAGGTTTAGGGCCTGCCTTCCATGCAGCTTGATTTGCAAGCAGGCATTTTCCACTTACAAACACTGTTAAGTATCTGCTTGTTCCCTGTGGTTGGGAGGACACGGTCTAGCGCAATTTTTTTGTTGTTAGATGCTGTCAAGTCAGTATCCGACTCATAGTAACCCTACTTACAACAGGTGAAACACTATTGTCAGTGCTTGTCTGCTGTTCATAGGGTTTTAAATGGTGGATTGATTTTTAGGAGTGGGTTGCCGGGTCCATCTCCCAAGCCTACAGCCCCTGGTGTTCACAGGAGGTCTCCCATCCAAGTACTAACCAGGCCCAACCCTACTTACCTTCTGAGATCTCACGGGATGGGATGTCACAGGGCTATGATTGCAGGCTTTCTAGGGAAATAGGTGATATAATTAATCATATGGTGATATTTCCAAGGAATTGAAAATTAACTCAAGACGTGTAGCTCTCCATCAGTGGAATCATACGAAATAGTCCACTCTGACCATTGATTGGCATAAACAATCCACGGGATTCAGTCTAATCTGGTGCTAGGCTGAAGTTCACTGCAATATCATTCTAGGGACACAGTTCCCTGGAGATTGGCTGTGGACTATGTCTTCATCTCTGTGCATTCATCTACTTGTTCGTGTTATTATTTCAACAAACACGTATTTCTGTACACACTGCATTAAGACGTAAAATTTAATAAGACACAGTCCCTGCCCTTGGGGAGGTCAGAGTCTAATGGGGGAAGACTGATTTCTAAACAAATAACCACAGGACAGTGAGATACTAATTATAATGTTACTATTTATTGAGTGCCTATGCACCAAGCAATCTATACACATTAGCTTGTATATTTTTTAAAAAAGTAATCCAGTAAAATGAGATTTTTTAAAAATTTATACATAAAGAAATGGAGACCTGGACAAATTTAAGAAGTTTCTAGATAGCATGTTAAGAAATGACAGAGTTGAGATTGTAATCCACAATGTTGTTGTTGTTAGGTGCCGTTGAGTTGGTATCCGACTCATAGTGACCCTCATAGGGTTTTTAATGGCTGACTGTTTCAGGATTGCCTTGGGAGTGGATTGCCAGGTCCTTCTCCCATTTTTGGGGTGCTGGGAATTGAACTTGGGACCTCAGAGACTGCAGCGCAGCGCTCTACCAACTGAGCTAAATCCCAGCCTGTAATCCACAATAGGCTGATTCTATTAAGCTGTATTGTCTCCTGGTCTTAGGTCAGAGCAATGAGGACCTGGGACAGAACAAAGCAGTGAGTGGAGGTCTCTGAAGGGAAGAGTCAGGAAAGTTTTGAGAGGCTCTTGCGGGATGAAAAAGAGCCCAAAAATTTGCCAAGGGCCTTTGGTGTGTTGTCGGAAACATCTGCTATGTTGTAGATAGTATTTCTGGATCGCTATTTCTTCTAAGTAAATCTTAGTTTGTGATAAAGAATTGTATTTTGTGTAACTAATGATAACTTGTCCCTAAAAGGCCTTTGGCTCTGTCAATCTTTCAAGTAAGTCCTTCATTTTCTGCCAAATTTTTGCACACGTGAAGAGTTCAGGCAGCCACTCCTGGCCCTGTCTAGATTGTTGGATGAATTTGAGCAGAGGAAGTACTCAATTTTGAGGAAAGCAGCCCCCCAGAGGATATGCGTGGAGAAGTGAAACGAGCAATTGGACCCACACAGTGCTTGTGAGCGAGGGCTCAGGCTTTGGGGGACAGTGTCCTACCCCGGTTCAGGGGTAGATGTCAGATTTAGTCTCCTCAGATTGCTACATCTTTGATCCTGGAGATCTTGGGTGTGAGGGTATTCACCATCTTGGTTGAAAGGAAACGAAAATGCCATAGCCCCCTTTACCCCAGTGGACTTTTCTCAGTTTCCTGGAAATTTTGGAAACTTATTCTTCAAACCTCTCACCTCACTCTGTCATCTATCCTCAGCAACATGGGACAAGGCATCTCCTTCTCCTTTCTCCTTCTCCCCTCCTTCCTCTTCTTTTCCTCCTTCTCCTCCTTCTTCTTTGCTGTGCTTGTGGGCTGCAACAGGGCCTTGCACATACTTTGCAAGCACTTTACCACTGGGCTGCACACCCAGCTCATCAAGTTACACAGGCTGCCTCTTGCCTCCAATTCACTATCCTCCTGCCTCAGTCTCCTGAGTTTCTGGGATTATAGGTGTAAGCTACCATGTCCACCTGGGACACAGCTTCTTAAAATGGACTGGTCAGAAGCAAAGAAAGCCTTGCATTCTGGCCTTAACAGTTAGTGCCCCCATTGAGCACTTCATCTTTGAAAGTCCAGGCAGTGTCTTCTCGGTAAAGACCAATAGAGCCTCCTCAAAAGGCACTTAGCCCGGCACAGGACGGAATGATCCACTGGCCTCCGCATTAATGCCCACCTCTGTGAACCAGCATTTCCCGTGATTCCCATGGGGACCTGCAAACCTATTCTTGATGTTTGCCTGGGTCTTGGTCGGTCCCCTCGCAGTCCTAGCCCCAGATGTGACTAAGCCCTGGCCAAATGCACATTCCATGGCGCATGGACTCAGCGAACAACACGCTCTGCTCATCCAAGCCAACAAGCCTCTGGTCTAGGATATTTGGAACCATTGGCAAAGAGAAGCTTGCTCTTTGGGGACTGAGGTTGATTTAAGTTGGCACTTGTGACAGCCATGTATCTACATTTGGGACATCCAGGCAAAGAATGGATGTGGTCTAGAGGTAAGCAAAGCTGGGAGCCATGGGAACACGATTCTGGGGACATTATTGATATAACTGATTTAGCCAGGCCAGAAGGCAATATCACCACTGTATGCATTTTCTTTTTCTTTTATTAATTAGTGTTTTGATTATACCTACTCATGGAGTACATGGTAACAATTCAGTTCATTTATACAGTATGCAAATACCGAGTCTTAGCACTTCCATCTCCTGCCACTGTCTCTTTCAAAATGTGAATAATCAGTTGTTTGGGGGGTGTTCTTAAGCTAGGTGGAGTTGAACTGAGTTTTCTGTCACTTCCCAGCAAAAAGAGTCCTGATACCATGTCTATTTAGGATGCCCCAGGCTGCCTCTGCATATCTTAAAGCATGTTATGCAATTCCCAAAGTCTCTATGTATATAAACTTGTAATGAGTTCATTTTAATTTGAAATAGGAATATGTGAGTGGGATATGAGTGCCATTAAATCCAAAAGTTAGCAACAGGGCAAAGCAAGTGATTGAAATTAGTAATCATCCGCTTTATGAACACTGATTCACTGGAGCTCAGCTGCCCAATACGAGGGCCACAAACCACACGTGGCCACAGGGCACTGCATGGCCTGTGGCCAGTCTGGATGCAGATGTGCTGTAAAGGGAATATATAGGCTGTCTCATTAATGCTTTTCCTATTGATGACATATCAAAGTGATGCAAAGTGGAACTATTAGGTTAAATTGCACTTATTATTAACATTAATGTCATTTTTCCCTTCTTGGAATATAGCTCCTAGACAATTTTAAATTACACATATGGCTTGTATTATATTTCTACAAAATGGTCCTTCACCAGAGCTGCAAGCATTTTAAGATTCCACTTTACGTCCAACCCAAACTTCCACCCGTGACACTCCTACCCTCACTGTCCCTATCTTGGACTAATTGTGATGGGCCTAGGGGAATAAAAACTGAATTAAATCCAGTTTTCACAGTACAGCGTCTCAGCTATTCGAAGGCAGCTCCCAAATTCTTCCCATAGCTTCGCCTTTCTAGGCCAAACGCCCCACATTCCTCACCCACTTTCCATGGAAGGGGGTTTCTTCCCCCTTCTCTGGATGGCTCCCAGGTTCCAAAGGATCCCCTTAGAATAGGGTGTTCAGAATTCTTCCTGGGACACCAGCTACAGATTGAGCCCAGAGAACCTTGCCTTTCTGTACCTCTATTAATGTGACTGGTTGCTACTAACCCCTTGGGAAACCAAGGCTGATAGCCATGGGTCTCCAAGGTGGAAGACTAGACTTGTAGCGTGGGCATCAGCTGAGATCTTTCTAGAAATGCAGATTCTCTGGTTCCACCCAAGATCCTCCTGAATCATCAGCTCTGGGGGCCAGATCAGGAGACTGCACTTTAGGAAGCCCTGTAGACTCTCTCATGCACAAACGAATGTGAGAAGCCCTGGCTTATACCCAAAACCTAAAAATTTTCTGCCATGTTGGGTGCAGTGGCACACACCTATAATCCCAGCAGCTGGGGAGGTAGAGGCAGGAGGATCACAAGGTCAAGGCCAAAGGCACCCTGTGTAACTTAGCAAGACCATGTCTCAAAAGAAAAAATAAAGAAGACTGGAGGTGCAGCTCAATAGTAGAGTACGAGTCCCTGCAAAGTATGTGCAAGGCCCTGGGGTCAGCCCCCAGTAACACACACACACACATGTAACAACAAAATTAAAATAAATAGACTTTAAAAATCTTCTGCCTTTCAGCCAGCCATGAGGTCTCTATCTTAATGATTGACCTTTTTTTTTGGAGTATAACACAGGAGTTTGCTTTGTTCCCATTAGAACACCATAACATTGGCACGTGGTCCTAGCTGGTCTCAGCCTTCTGGATACAGATTCTGACATTTTTCCTACATGTGCCCAGTGCCCACTGAATAATGCTGCCCTTCGTCTCTTCCAGAGCATGGATATGAAGGTTGAGCGACGTAGACTGGCATAGAGACCACACTTCCCTCCTCATCCTGGGTTACCAGTGGTGGGGCACTTGCCCAGTACGATCTAGGTCCTGGGTTCTACCTCCAGCACCACCAAGAGTGAAAAAGACCCAGGTATCACACATTCAGTGTGCAGTTAGGATTTGTGTATGTTACTGGAAGCATTGTATACATCAAAAGATTTACATAATATTAAAAACAAGGCTGGGTGTGGTGGCTTGTGCTTGTAATCACCGCAACTCAGATGGCTTCTGCATTGTTTCTTTGGCTTCTGACAGGTTTCCAAAGCTCATTTCCCTCCACCTTCAAACTGCTGCTCCAGACCAATTTGGCCAGAGTCTGAATCTCCACTCAGCTCTTTCCTCTGCCAAGAAAGAGGGCTCAGGGCTGGTTCTCCGAGTCCTCTATGCTGACCACTGTCAGAGTTTGATTAATGACCCTCTCTGCTACAACAGTAGTGTCCTGTGGGGGTGATCGTGTCTCTTGGGGTATTTGGCAGGTCAGGACAGTTTTCAGTTGTCACAAGTTGGGTGGCGTGGCTGGCATCCAGTGGACAGAGGCCACAGATGCTGCTGAACATCCCACTATGATCCCCAAAGGAGTCATTTGCCCCGAATATTCCTAGTACCCGAGGTTGGTGTACCCTGTTCTGAGCTACAAGTTCTGAATCTCTTTGGCTTATCAATTGCATTCCCAATCCTAACCAAGGGCAGGGCCCAACAGAGGAGGTGAAGAAATATATTTGTGGCATAAGTGACAGCTCCTACTGGGAGAAACCCGGGAAGAACCAATCCACATTTCCTGCAGGTCTATAGCATTCGGTTTCAGGAAATCATTTGCCTGAGGGCTGACATCGCGGGAGAGCTGTGGAAATGGTTTTCATGGAATAGATAAGCTAGCTTCATACTTAGCATACCCATGCCAGTTAAGACATGTGCTCTCTAAAGTACTTGTTGTTGTCAGGTGCCATCGAGTGGGATCCAACTCACAGCAACCCTCATAGGGTTGTGGATGGCTGATTGTTTCAGGATTGCTTTGGGAATGGATCGCCACATCCTTCTCCCATCTTTATGGTTCTGGGAATCGAACCTGGGTCCTCAGAGAGTGCAGAGCAGTGCTCTACCAACTGAGCTAAACCCCAGCCCTTCTAAAGTACTTACAAAGCACTAAAACATTTTTGTGTCTCTAAGTCCATTCACCTTTTGCTATCTTATTGCCCCATTAATCTGCTGCATAACAAGCTTCTTATTAGCAGTGTGAACCTGGGCCACTTAACTTCTCTAGGCTCAGTTTCTTTGTTGTTCTTGTTATAAAGATATCCTGTGCTTGTTAAGCTCCATGATGGAAGTTACCAGAAGAAATCAGGTGATGCTTGGGAGGCAATGAGAGCATTGCATGGCTGTCTGGGTAATTATTATTGCCTTATTTAATCTTTGCAATACAAACTTTCATCTTAATATGATATGCCATGAATGTGGGTCTCAGCCAGACAACTGGATGGCTTTTTATCCAGTTTTCATCAGTGAAGATAAGTCACTTGTGTAGATGACTGATCTAGACTGATCTGAAGAAGAATACTTCCCTCCTGGATGCAGCTTTTCTGGAAGCTTCTTAAAAATTGACAGGAAGTTATCCAAACCACCCAACATAAGCCTCCACACTTGAATTCAGAGTTGGCTGATACTTTTCAGATTCTCAAAGGACTGGGCTGATGGAGGGGTCTCCGAATCTTGCTTGTTGTTCTTGTTAGGTGCCGTTGAGTCGGTATCCGACTCATAGTGACCCTCTGTATAACAGGGGAAACACTATTGTCAGTGCTTCTCTGCTGTTCATAGGGTTTTCAATGGCAGATTGATTTTTGGGAGTGGGTTGCTGGGTCCTTCTCCCAAGCCTACAGCACCTGGTGTTCCCAGGCGGTCTCCCATCCAAGGACTAACCAGGCCCAACCCTGCTTAGCTTCCAAGATCTGACGGGATCAGATGCCACAGGGCTACAGCTGCAGGCGAATCTTGTTTAAATGGATGATATTTGTGCTCTGGAGGGCAGTCAGCACACAGGGACATAGGGATCTTGTATTAGGGCTGAGGCCTGAGGGCTCATGCATGAAACCTTCCCCAAGTTGCCTTTCGAAGCTTTCTATACAGAACCCACATTGGCCTGAAGCCAGATGGCAGCTGTTCTGCTTCTCTGGGGGAAAGGGGCCATGACTTGTCTCCCAAAGTCAACGAGTCATTCTGTCCTAGTATAGTGTCGCTGGGCTCTTGGGGGAAAACAAACAGACTCTGTTGAAGCTGAAATCTGTGCCCCTCGTCAACTCTTTGGAGGCCTGTAACCTGTGCCTGCCCCTTGATCATCCTTCTTGGCCTGGAGAAACCACTATGACCAGGGTGCAGGCTGGATCTGTGTAGCTCAGGCCTTTGATGTCAGCATGGAACCAAGATGCCAAAGCCCCTGCGGGAGAGAGATTTCTGGGGGCCCCTCTGAGGTACCCGCTTCTGACTCCTGTCCCACCAAGTCCAGGGGAGCACAATTCAGGCTAATCACCCATTCCTGGGTCTTCTCTGTCTTTATCCACATAGTCATGAGACATTGCCTCAACTTTGAATGCACTCTGTCTTCTGGAGGTCTCTTTTGTGATGTCAACCAACCTTTCTCCTAGGAACTTCTCTGGTGGACACCCAGCTGGAAGATGCAATACTGCTGGGAATATTTTATTCTCTTGGCAGCTGTCATGAGAATTTATGAGCAGATACCAGCTTTGGGGAGAGAAGAATAATCAAAAAGGACTCTCAGTGGGGAGGTGATAGAAACTGATCTTCCCAGGCCCAAATGTGAGCAGGCCAATGGGGAGGTGGACAGACTTGCATGTTACTCTTGAAGGAAAAGGAAGAGGAAGGTGGCAGTTAGTGCAGGTCAGAAGCCTATGGGATGTCTGGAGGCTGACCACAGCCCCCTTCAATACACCCTTCCTGTGGCCAAGAACCTTTTAGTAAAGTCGCTGAACTCAAACCTTTTCAGACACATGGGTATAGGTTGGAAATCCTCTTAAGAAATGGGCTCTCAGGTCAGCTTGATTGAGGTCTAACTTTAACCCACAGGCAAGTGCTCAGAAGCCAGGAGACAGGAGAGGAAATAAATGTTGGGGGAATTGACAGAAATTGTGAGGATATCCCTGGATTCTTACAAGTCTATAGTATTAGGGTTTGGACTAATGTTAATTCAGTCTCTGGGGAGTGGGGGCCACAGGTAACATGTGGGTTAGTTATGAACAGCCTCTGCCAACCTGCTGTACTGAGCTTGCCATTTTTCTCCTTCTCTAGCAAAGTCTAGGGGCTTGGGCTAGCCTCTTGAGGCTCCCTGCGATCCTGGCTATGGAATGGTCTCCAAGGAGGAGGATATGCACCCAAGATGAGGCGTGACCTTGTTTATGAGCCCCCTGGAGCAGGACAATGATCTGGGACAGCGTGGTAGGCACATGGTAAGTCTTGCACTCATTAACCCAGATGGAGGTCACAGCTCCATCTTGGCTGCTGCCAGGAAACAACTTGTCAAAACTTCAGGCGGGAGCATGAGGTTCCAGCTCATTGGAACCCAATTCCAAGATGAGCACCGGCAGAAGAAGAAGCCGTGCTTGAGTGGCCCCGGATAGGCCAAGCAGATGTTGTGTGCGCCCCCTCCCTGAAGTGCTCTGGCGCGGGCTGGGCTCATCACCCAAATGGGGCCCCTGGGAGGGCTTGTGGGAGGGCCTCCCAGCGCTGGGCTCCACGCTCCCCCTGCCCTGCCCTGGCCCCCTGCCAGCTCCCTGTGGAAAGGAGGGGTGGAGACAGGCAGGGAGTCTCGCATGGGCAACTCTTGCAAAAGACCCAGCAATGCTCTTGGATGCCATCCCATTGTCACGGGCTGTGGAGACTCCAGCGGGGCTGGGTTGGGGGGGAGATGGAAGTCAGGTTCTGGGGGAGAGCGAGGCACTGCTTCTGCACAGCCCTTCCCCAGGGGACGAGGCAGCTCTGAGCTGCAGAATCCAAAACAGGTCTCAGAGTTTCTCTGCCTGGTATGGCGGGAGAACAATCAAGGTCTCCCTTGGGCTGGACAAGGGGCTGCCTTGGAACCCAAACATGTTCGAGAAAGAAATGAAGAGTGTGTGCGTGTGTGCGCGTGTGCATATGTGTGTGTGTGTGTGCGCGTGCGTGCGCACATGCGCACGCACATCTTGGGATGGTCTACTCTGTGTGTGTGTGTGTGCCTGGATTTTGTGTGTGTGCAGATAGAAGGAGAGTAGGTTGAGTGTGCATTTGATCGTGGATGGGTTTAGTAAGTTTGTGGGCACGCGCGCATGCTCTCTGTTCTGTAGGTCCTCGTGGACAGTGAGTGTGTAACTTCTTCATGTGTCCATGTCCCCAGTGCCTGGGCATGTGTTGTATGTGCGCTGTATGTCTGTTGTATGTGCACCATACGTCTGTTGTATGTGTGTCGATGTGTGCACAGTGGATGTGTACTTTGTAGCTACACACCTGTGCTTACGCCTTCCGTGTGTGTGCACATGTTTGATTCATGGTGTCTTTGTTTGGGTTCATGTTTTGTATGTGCACACTTGGGCCTACACCTGTGTGAGTCCTTGGAGTACGAGTGTCTCTTATGTGAGGTCTTAGCCCCAAGTGCATCTATCATTCTGGTTGTTGTTGTTGGGTGCCATAGAGTCAGGCATGACTCACAGTGACCCTCATTGGGTTTTCCATGGCCAATTTTTCCCAGATTGTGGTGGGAATGGATTGCCATGTCCTTCTCCAGGTCATCCTGGTAGGCATGTGGTAAAGGCATCCAATGGCTGTGCATGTCCCAGCTGTACAGGATGCTTGCAAAGCCACTCTGTGTGTCATGTGTGTCCACTGGTTGAATGAACTGGAGAGAAGCTTAGAGTCAGAGCTAAGGAACGCGTTCATGTTGAGCCTTGGAGGGACTCCATGGCTCTCTCCAGCCACTGCTCCCTTTCCTCTAGTCCTGCAAAGCTGCTCCCAGCTCTCTGAATGGGCCAGGTGGCCCCATGTCTCCAGGCCTTAGCACATGCCGTTCCGTCTCCTGGAATGGCTCTCCCCTCCCCCATCTTTCTGACACCTATTCTGACACAAATTGCAGTTCAAGTCCCACATCGACTACCTCTCCGTGAATGTGGTCCTTGCTTTAGAGATGGGGTCAGTGCAGTTTGCTGAGAGCGTCATAGAACTGTGAAGTAGCCAGGCAGGAAGTCAGCACCGTGTCTGCCTCCAGGGCCCATGCATTATACTGTTATATCACTCCTAGGCTGGAACGCAGTGTTCTGATCAATTCAGTAGATAGCGAGATTTTTTGAGTCGTTGCAATATAGCAGGTGCCATTCTAAGCCTTGGGAGGATAGCCCCAAATTGCCTTCCTGGAACTTGGCTTAACACCCTCAACTTCTCTGCAGCAGGGACCCAGGATGTGTATGCACAAGGGCAGGGATGCTATGTCCACATGTATGCGCATGCGTGGGGACGTTTCATCTATAGACAAGGAACCCTCAAAGTTATCTCAGAAAAATGTTGCCTGGAAGATCATTTGTACAATTGCTAGGCTGAGGAGAAGAGGAGGCCTCAAAAGAGGAGCTGTGCTATGCAGACTAATGGCCCCACAGATGCCTATTTCCTACATGCCAGCATCTGTGGCTATGGGAGGTCACGTGACCCCGGGCAGTTAAGGCTGCTGATGGAGTGGTTGTTGTTAGGTGCCCTCAAGTTGGGTCCAGCTCACAGCGACTCTCCTAGGGCTTTCAATGGCTAATTGTTTCGGTATTGCTTTGGGAGTGGACTGCCACATCCTTCTCCCATTTTTATGGTGGGGGGGATGGAACCATGGTCCTCGGAAAGTGTGGCTCAGTGCCCTACCAACTGAACTAAATCCCAGCCCCTGCTGATGGAATTAGTGGTGGCTAATTAACTGACTGGGCTGCAGCCATAGCCCTGTGGCATCCAATCTGGTCAGATCTTGGAAGCTAAGCAGGGTCTGCCTGGTTAGTCCTTGGGTGGGAGACTGCCTGGAACACCAGGTGCTGTAGGCCTGGGAGACAGACCTGGCAAGCCATTCCCACAAATCAATATACCTTTGAAAACCCTATGAGCAGCAGAGAAGCACTGGTGATAGTGTTTCCCCTTTGCATGTAGGGTTGCTATAAGTCGAATACCAACTCAACAGCACCTAACAACAACAACAACAACAACAACAACAACAACAACTAGCTGACTTCCCCTGTGTGTCTGTCAGCTTCTCATGCTGTGGAGGCTTGCGTATTGCAGTGATACTGAAAGCTATGCCACCAATATCTCAAATACCAGCAGGGCCACCCATGATGGACAGGTTTCAGCAGAGCTTCTGGACTAAGACAGACTAGGGAGAAGGACCCAGCAGCCCACTCCCAGAACAAGTAGCCATTGAAAACCCTATGTATAGCTGAGAAGTATTGTCAGATATAGTGCTGGAAAATGAGCCCCCCTAGGATGGAAGGCATTCAAAAAATGACTGGAGAAGAGTTGCCTTCTCAAAGAAAAGTTGACCTTCATGGGATGGGAATGGATTTAAGCATCTGTGACCTCCTTTTGTTGATGTGGCATGACTCACAATGAGAAGAAATATAGTGGCTGCAACAATGGGCTCAAACATAAAAAGAGTGTGCATGGCTCAGTGTTGGGTAGTGTTTTATTCTATTGTACATAGAGTCACTATGAACTGGATCTGACTTGACAGCACCTAACAATAACAATAAACAACAACAATTTACGAGGGAGACTTTATGAGGGAGAGATGATCCTGGATGGTCTGGATTGGTCTGAGGTAATCCTGAGGGCCTTTAAAGGTGCAAGGGAGGGCAGAAGAGGAAAGCCACGGTGGTGTGGTAGGAGGTGGCTAGACTTACCCTCAGTGGCTATGAAGAGGCAGGATGAGGCCAGGAGCCAAAGTATGTGGGAAGCTTCTGGAAGCTGGAAAAGGCAAGGTAATGGCATCTCCTTTAGAGCTTCCAGCAGGAACACGGCCTTGCCAGTGCCTTGAAGTTTAGCCCAGAGACTCACTGCTGTGGAAGCAGTGACTTCTAGAACTGGGAGAGAGAGAATCTGTGTGGGTCCAGGCTGCTCAATTGGATCTACACTGCTACAGCGGCAACAGAAAATGGGTGCGGGGCCACAGTCTCAGGTCAGGAGAAGCTGGTCTCACACTTAAGTAAGATCTGGATGGGAGCTGGAGGAGATAACGGCATCATAAATGATGAAGGCTGTTGAAGGAGAGGCATCCATTAGCAAATTACAACTGTGCATATTCAAGAAAATCATAGCCACGGTGCATGCACACCACCGAGGGTCTGTCTGGCCTTGACTTTAACACAGTGGTGGGGGCATTTCCCCAAGCTGTGGTCAGTTATTTAGGGAAACTGGATGGGCTATTATTCCTGCAGCTCATTTTAGGGAGAAGAAATGCCACAATCACCATGATTACAGATATGTCCTACAACGTGGACTTGACCTTCCAGGACCACTGGAGGCGATGCTTCGGTGACAGTGAGCCTGAAGCGGGTCCTGAAAGAAGGTCATCCTCACTCTAGACAGAGCCACTCTACTTGGGTGGCATCCCTGCCATCCAAAAGCCCCGGGTGGCAATGGGCAGTCAGTGTTGGCAGCGTCCGTAACAATAAAATGTGTAATTACATATCGCCTACTTATGCTGTTGTCGGGGCTGAGTGAAGGATCCACAAGGCGATCATGAGGGAAACCCGGCCGAAGCTGCAGAGTGAGTTCCACTGCCAATCAGTGCATGGTGCAAACAGCACATAGGGCTCTATCTGGGAGTCTTCGGTGATCCCTCTGAAAGGGAAACAGCTCTCTTGTGCGGGGCGGAATGAAGCACAGTAGTCTGAGTCAAGCAGCAGTCTAGTCTGCAGTGATCCTCCTCCTCCATCCCCTCCCTCCCTGCTTCCCAGCCACGTGCCTTGGTAGCCACTGTGCTCACCCAAAAGGTGAATCAGGGACCCTGACACACAGCCATTGTTTATCCTATGGTGGGATTTTGCTGGGTTTCTTCCTTCTGCAGAGCACAAAGGTATTTTGCATTGCAGATGCAAGGGCTGAGGGAGCCCTCTTTGCTGTGGAGGGAGGGTCCCTCTGCATGGAGCCAGGAGGTCCTACGAGGCTCTTGCTCAGACCTTCTGGATTTTTCTCATCCTTCTGAGGATCTGTGCAGCTGCACGCTTGTGCGTAGCTCCTGGCCATCTCTCTCCTCTCCTCTCCTCTCCACCCTTCCCCTCCTTCTCCCTCCTCCTCCCCCTTCCCTTCCCCCTTCCTCTCCCTTCTCCCCCTCACTTCTCCCTCTCCCCCTCCTCCTCCTCTTCTTCTTCTTCTTCTTCTTCTTCTTCCTTCTTCCTTCTTCCTTTCTTCCTTTTTCTTCTTTCTCTTTCTCCTCCTCCTTCTCCTTCTTTCTTTTTTCTTCTTCCTCCTCTCTCTCTCTCTCTCGGCTTAGGCTACCATATTGGCATTCACCTGGACTCTAGGTAAGTTGCTCAGAGCTGGGGAAATTTCAGTTACTAGGCTTTAGAAACTGAAATATGTTATACCTTTTCTAGTGACTAATGAATGAATTATTTTTCTATTTTGGCTCTCTGGAAGTAAATGGCCAAAAAATTGTCAGGAAGACATGTTAACCAGGTTGAAAAATACATTGCCAATGTGACTACAAAGGACATGGCTGACTGGATTCTCTGGCCATACCTCTTGTCCCATGGAATTTGAGGTTATACACATTTTTTTAAAAAGCAAAGATTTTAAAATATTGAAAAGGCCTGAATTTTGACCCATTGTTAGTGACTCAAAGGATTTTTCTGTAACACCAAATGCCACATGGACAGTGGCAAAGATGACACTTCCAACAATCATATATGTCCCCAAACTTTGCCAAATGTCCCCCAGGGGCTCATGCTTCTAGTTAAGTGAATGCCCTCTCTTAATGAATGAATTTGTCCAGCATGTCCCAAGTTGGAGGTCTTGCCTTAGGGCGCCAAAGTGTCTTGCCTGCGACCACCCAGACCTTACGAGAGTTTTGAACGAAGCTCAGTTCTCAGGCCCTTCCCATAGCAATGCAGCTGCCCCATGGATTGTCTCAGAACATTCCACTTGGCCTGAAGTGGGGGCAGCCCACTCTGCCTGCTGTCTGGTGGACATGGTACAGCGGGGCCTCCTTTCTCGGTGCAGAGGCTTGGAAATCTGGCTACAGAAAGAACAACGCAGTCTCTGTTAGGGAGAAAACCACAGCTTGAAAAAAAAATAGGGACACGTCTGATTCATCGCCATGACTCACACCTGGGATCACTGTGCCTCTGCTCCGCTTCCCTTGGCCTGTCGCTGCTTGCAAAGGGCCAGGGCGACGTGAAGAGAGAAAACTCCCTCTTGCCTGCTGTGCTGGGGACAGATCCACCATCTGGGTACTGGGTGAGCCCAGAGCAGCCAGCCGTCAAGACAACTTTATCAGGGCTGCAGAGTCAGATTTCAGAGAACCTGCACTGAGTAATAGGAAGGGGATGGGAAGTTTCTCATCCCAGCCTGGACTGTGCTGGGCACCACTTTATGAATAGCTTGTGGGCCTGGGGAACAGTGGCTAACTATGATGTACACAGGCAGGCCTGTCAGCAAGCGTTGTGCAGGACCAGGTGTGGTGGCGGAAATGGATCTTCCGGTGGAGGCAGACCCGGATGAGAATAATCCTGGTGAACACATGAAGCTGTGGAGCTCCTCTCTTAACATATAAACCCATGTTGCCCCTGTGATTGGTCATCAGGCCCCTGGAAAAGCTATGCGTGGCCCTCTGCCCTCTGTTGATGTTGATGTTGCACTCACTTTCACGATGTGTTCTTGAGGACAAGAGGGTATAATCTTGTGCTCACATGTCTGACATTTCTTGGGGCTCAGTTAATCTCCAGCTCTGACTCGCTGAGTGACTGGGTTAACAGAAGATCTGGTGAATTTCCACTACTCCTATTAGGGGTCTTTGTGCCCCTGGAGCAGACAGTTGCCCAAATTCCACCCATTAAAAAAAGAACGCGCTAATTGAGCTTGCCAGCCTAATTTTGCGCTTTCTAATTTTGCCCTTTAAATGCCTCATAATTATCAGATGCAAAATACATTTTGAAACGCAGAGCCACTGACGGATGTATTTTTAAATGTGCCGGGCTAAGATGGGAGTCAGCCAGAGAGGCAGGCAATATTTTTAACTTGCGTCATCAGGCAGGAAAAGGCATTGTCTCTCTGAGTCTCAGCCTCTGTGTTTGGAAGGAAAACAGGGAGCCTTCGAAATGGGTGAAAGGATATGACTGTGTTGCTGTCCCCTGGTGATGCTATGGGGTGACATAGCCTTTGAGATGTGCTTGGACAAGGCAGGGAGGTGAGCCAAGCCTTGGGCCTCAGGGCTTCAGGTGAAGGCGTGGGCTACATGCCCCTGCAGAGTCTATAAGTAATCAAGGTTGGAGTAGAAATGAACTTGGAAGAGCGTCTGGTGACCATCTGATGTAAGCGTTTCCTTATTATTTTCAGTGTTTTCAATAGCTTCTTTCTTATTTACAGAAATGTGAACCCAAAGCCTTTGATTACTGGTGTTTTGAGACAGAACTGTTTTCCCATCTCCCTTGCCAACCTGAGAAAGCATTGTATGAGTCTATTCAAAGCAACTATGGAGCACAAACAAACAAACAAACAAAAAAGCCATTAAATCAGGGGTGGCCAAACTTTTGGCTTCTCTGGGCCACATCAGGTAAAGAGGAATGTCTTGGGCTGCACGTAAATTATATAATATAGTTAATGTGCAGACATACCAAGGGGGTCATGAAGAAAAGAAGTGCTGAACAACCCATTCTGTAGCTGGGTGCTGTGGCACACACCTGTCATCCCAGCAACTCGGAAGGCTAAGGCAGGAGGATCATGAGTTGGAGTCTGGGAGCAGCCTGCGAAACTTAGCAAGACCCTGACTCAAAATAAAAAGTAAAAAATGGGCTGGGGGTGCAGCCCCATGGTAGAGTGTTTGTAAAGTATGTGCAAGGCCCTGAGTTCAACTCCCAACTACCAGAAGATAACAAAGACAAACAAACAAACAAACAAAACACCCACATGACATTAAAAGATTTTGTAGGGCTACATTATTGGCTGTCCTGGGCTGCATGCAGCCTGTGCCCCATGTTGGACATGCCTGGCATAAATATATATCATCTTACATATTGTATTTTTAAAAATATGTCCATATTTGTTCAGTGTGTGCAGTCCACATAAACTGTATGCCCATGTATCTTTGTGAGTCTAATATCAAAAATAACCACGAATGGAGGGTTAGCACAGAACTTGGTACCATGCACCCTCACTTTATAAAGCCTTTGTTTTAACAGATGGGGAATCTCTTCCCACTTTGTCTCCAGGAAAGAAAGACGTGGCCCTTCCACATGGACCCACTGCTCCTTGTTGGACCCCAGGGTACGTACCATCTGAGAGGGTGTTGGCAGCTCATTGCAAGACTTAGACTGTAGGAACAGCAACTTCTATGCAGGGGCCTATTCTAACTGAGCTCTGGAAAGCCACTACATTGCCCAGGATGTCTTTTGATATAATGTGATAAAATTGATTAAATTGGTGACATGGATGTCCACAGCAGCATTGTTCATAACAGTCAAAAGATTGAGATGATCCAAACATCCATCAACTGATGAATGGATAAACACAATCATGTTATATCCATTAAGTGGAGTATTGTCCACCTCGAAGATGTAATGAAGGAGAGATGCTTGCTATGGCATGGATGCACCTTGAAAATATGATCCTGAGTGAAAGAAGCCAGCCATAAAAAGCCACATTTTCCATGATTTGACTTCTTTGAAAATTGATGTTTTTTTCTTACATTACTTAATTCCAAGAGGATGTGGAGTAGCTTACAAAGGTATACACAGAAAAGGATAAATACAATAAGGGCAAAAGAGCCATGGAGTAGAGGGTGGGGGAGGCCCCTGGGCAATGTGGTGACCCACAGTCACTCAGGTAGGTCCATTTGGTACTACAGAAAAGCCCAGCTCGGACTGTGCCCTTATCTATGGCTGCTTTGAGAGGAAGTGTCCAGAACAGATACGTTCGTGTGTGGAGAAACTAGGTTAGAGCTTCCAGGTGCTCAGGACATGGGGAATGGGCAGTAGCCCCTGGTGGGTATGGAGTTTCTTTGCAGGATGAGGAAAATTTCTTGAACTTTTGATAGTGGGAATGGCTATAAAACTTTGTGATTATTTCTTAAAACCATTGTACCATGCATTTCAAAAGGTGGATTTTATAGTATGTGACTCATCTCTCTATAAAAATAGTAGATTGCATCCAGTTATGAAATTAAAATAAAAAATTGATTATCTCTCTCTCTCTCTTTTTCGTGGTACTGGTGGGTTGAACCCAGGGCTTCACCCATGTTCAGCTAGTGCTCTACTGCTGGGCTGCACCTCCAGCCCCTTTTGTACTTTTTTCTTTTCTTTTTTAATCTGAGAAAGGGTCTTGATAATTATGCAGGCTGCCTGTGGCCTCGAATCTGTGATCCTCCTGCCTTTGCCTCATGAGTTGCTGGGCTGACAGGTGGGCACCAGGGCGCCGGGGTTGATGAAGTCTTTACCTCTGTGTTTTCCCTGAGAGATGGAAAACAAACATTAGCTTCAATATTGATGGAAGGGGTGCTTGGTTTCTTTGAAGAAAACCGAATCTCTGCAAGTGAAGCATTGCCTCGGGTGGGTTCTGAGCACTGCTGTGTGGTGACTGTAGGCACCAGCGTGCGATGATAGGTCCCACAGGAGAGAGCGTTGGAGAGCCGAGATGATTGTCCAGGCCAGAGAAAAGCGAGGAACCTGCCGAGTTCACTAAAGCTGATGTGAGAAGACCAGTGGGAGCAGAAGTACATTGTCCTCAGAGCCAGGTACCTGAGTTTAAATTCTTGTTGTTGTTGTTGTTGTTGTTAGGTGCCCTTGAGTTGTGTCTGACTCATAGCGACGCTTATAGGGTTTTTTTTTTTGTTGTTGTTTGTTTGTTTTGCGGTACTGGGGGTTGAACCCAGGGCCTCGTGCCTGCATGCTCTGCAAGTGCTGGACCACTGAGCTGCACCTCAGCCCATTTTTTTTTTTTTTACTTCTTGAGACAGGGTCTCGCTAAATTACGCAGACTGCCTCTGGTCTCGAATTTGCGATCCTCCCGCCTCCGCCTCCTGAGCTGCTGGGATTACAGACGTGCGCCACCATGCCCAGCCCCCTATAGGGTTTTCAATGGCTGATTGTTTGGGGATTGCCTTGGGAGTGGGTTGCCACATCCTTCTCCCATTTTTTGCGGTGCTGGGAATCGAACTCGGGACCTCAGAGACTGCAGAGCAGCGCTCTACCAACTGAGCTAAATCCCAGCCCAAGTTTAAATTCTAGCTAGGCCATTTAAAGCTGTGTGACCTTAGGCAGGTTACTTAAACACTCTGTGCTTGAATTACTTCATGCATAAGATGAGGATACTCATATTTCCTGCCTTGATTCATTCTTACGGGAATTCAGTGACCGCTGGATATTTGTAAGCACACTGCACATTTTTATCAAACAAAACAATCCGGGGATTGTACTACTTTTGCTACTATAACAGATTACTACAAATTTAGCAGCTCAAAACAATACGAATTTACTATCTGGTGTTTCTGGCAGCCAGAAGTTTAAATGTGTCCCTGGGGCTAAGGTCATAGTGTCCCCAGGGCCCTGGGGGAGAAGCCATTCCTTCTCCAGCTTCAAAAGGCCTCATGCATTCCTTGGCTTCTTGCCCTGTGTCGCTCTGACCCTCCCTTTGTCCCATCCCCTCCTCTGACTCTGACCTTTCTGCCTCCCACATACAAGGACGCTTGTGACTACATTGAACCCACCCGCATGATCTACGCTGCTCTCCCCATAAAGACCCTTAATTTAGCCACAACTACAAAGCCCCTTTTACCATGTCGTTATTGTGCTTATTGGGTGCTGTTGAGTTGGGTCCACCTCATCACGACCCTACACACAACAGAACAAAAGACTGCCTGACACTGTGCCCCGCCAAAGATCATTTTTATGTTTGAGCCCAATGTTGCAGCCACTATGTTTCTTCCCATTTTGAGTCATGCCATATCAGCAAAAGGAGGTCCCAGGGGATTTACTCCATTCCCATCATTGAGGTTGACTGTACTTTGAGGAGACAACTCTTCTCCAGTCCTCTCTTGAATGCCTTCCAGCCTGGGGGGCTCAATTTCTAGCACTCTATTTGACAGTGCTTCTCCGCTGTTCATAGGGTTTTCAATGGCTAATTGTTTTGGGAGTGGGCTCTTGGGTCCTTCACCTTGGCCTGTTTTAGTCTGGAAGCTCAGAAGCAACCTGTCCACCATGGGTGGCCCTTCTAGTATTTGAAATATCGGTGACATAGCTTTCAGCATCACAGCAACATGTAAGCCCCCACGGCATGACAAGCTGACAGGCATCTGGGGATGTGGACATCTTTGGGGACCTCTCTTCTGGGTACTACAGGAATATAGTGATTTACGGGACAGGCAGGCAGAGATAGGAGCAATGGAGGAGGGGTTAGGAAACACTGGGGACACCAAGATCTCTCCTTGATTCAAATACACCATAGGGTCAGGTCTGAGGAAAACCGGGCAGGCATCAAGGGCTTCCCCTGCACTCATTCTAGCACCTCCCCTCTGCGGGTCTTGGCCCTTTCTGCTCCCTGTGACTGTGACACTTCCCTGCAGCCTCCTTCACTTGGAGTGTCCAGTGTCACCTTGTAAGACCTGCCCTGACCTTCCTGTTTAAAATTATAATCCACCCTCTGCCTCAGCTGGTCCCTCCCTCATTCCCTGTCCAACATTTCTCTGCATTACTGCCTGGCCTAAGGCATAATGCATGCATGGGGTCATCACTATCTTTCTTTCCTACTAAAATACAGGTTCCTAGGAGGGCAGGATTTTTTTTTTTTTTTTTGAGTACTGAGGGAACTAAATGCAGGGTCTCACACATGCTTTGCCAGCGCCCTCCTACTGACCTGTATCCCCCAGCCCATTTTCTACTTTTTTATTTGGAGACAGAGTCTCGCTAAGTTGTGCAGGCTGCCTCTGGCCTCGAACTTGTGATCCTCCTCCCTCTGCCTCCTGAGTCCCTGGGATGATAGGCATCTACCACCAAGCCCGGCTTGAGGGTAGGATGTTTGATGGTCTCGTTTCTAAGGATTTAAAATCCTGCCTGGCATGTGGAAGGCAGGTGCTGTTTGTTCTGTGTCTGATGGGAAGCCAGGCGAACCTCCACAGGGCATTTGAAGACTGTATTCTGCTCTAGTGGAGACGGGTCTAGCTCCCATGCTAGACAGCAAAGAGGCAAGGCCACAGTCAAATATTCTCTCTGGGGCTCTGTGCACAGGGTGTGGCGCATGAGAGGCCCTGCTGATGGGCTGGTGAAAGGCCGAAAGAAACAGACAGAGGCGTCCGTAAACAAATGACAGAGAGCACAGCCGTGGCGAGGGTCCGCCCTACCCTGTGTCTGGGTGGGACATCTCAGAAGGTGCTGGCACAGGTGGAGGCTGAGGTTGATCTGCCCCATGATGCAAAAGCTCTTTCAATGCACGTGATTAAGGTTTAATTTAAAATGTTCTACTGCCTATAGGGCTGGGATTTAGCTCAGTGGGTAGAGCGCTGCGCTGAAGTCTCTGAGGTCCCGAGTTCAATTCCCAGCACTGCAAAAATGGGAGAAGGACCTGGCAATCCAGTCCCAAGGCAATCCCGAAACAGTCAGCCATTGAAAACCCTATGAGGGTCGCTATGAGTCGGATACCGACTTGACAGCACCTAACAACAACAACAACTGCCTATAGGCATTTGTGGGTGCGTTGCTGCGTGGATGATTGTCCTAAGGGGCCACTTCCGGATCAGCAGGGCCTGGATGGGTTGCTGCACATGAGACAGTATCATGCAAAGGGGTGTGCAGCAGCACAGGCCTCCCGTCCAGCCCCAGGGTGGCTTGGGAGGCAGTTGCTTTTGTGACCCTGGCAGAAGCCCAGAGCATCCGTCAGCACATGAGACAGTGAATTGGACCAGAAGAAACAAACAGCATCACTGAGATGACCCTCCCTCTTCACCATCATGGCAGAGGAAGACATGGGCCTGGGAGAGGACTGACTTATCCCCAGTTACAGGGGAGCCAGGTGTCTGATCCTCCACTATCTTGGCCTTTATACCAGTGTGCTTCCATTACTCCTGGTGAAGAGGCAGGAGATATTCACCCTCATTGACTCACTGATTCATCAGTCAGTCATTGAATTGATCCTCCAATCAGCCGCTTGCCCGTCCCACCCTTTAGCTTGACTTTGCACCATACTGCTGCCCCGCCACACTAGTGCACTTTTACATTATAGCACACACCATGGATTCTCTTACCACAAGCCTTTTGCACATCCTATTTCCTTCTCCTGGAACAAACTCCCTTCTCCTCCTTGCCCAATGGCTTCCTGCCTACTCCATTCCTCTCTTCTCCTCCCAGGAACCTACTCTAACCTGTTCAGCTCACATCCTGATATGCTCTAGTAGCACATCACATGCATATTTCTCTCCGTTAGTGAGCACCACACTTTTCTATTTTCCCTGTCTTTTGTTTACTGGTTTATTGTAAAGCTCAACTTTACAACAGTGTACTCCACCAATTAGACTGTGAGCGCAGTGAAGGCAGGGACTAGTATGTGCTCAATTAATTTTCTTGAAAGATTAAGCAGGTGACTGAGGAAATGGATTAAAAATTGACAAGAAGCATATGCAAATGAGGGAATGGATTAAAATGAGAATGCTTGGGGTCTGGAATGAACAGATAAGAGTGAGCGATAAGATGCATGGGTAAATAGCTATAATTCCTACAATGTAGGAACCATGACCTGAAGGTCGGAGCTTGTGCCCATGGTGGGGTTTGGGAAGGCTTTCTGGAGGAAGAGGCTTTGACCTATATTTATTCTAGGGAACCTCACAATTTAGCAGAAAGGCCAAGGCAAACACCAGAAGCAGGAGCTATGCCTTGAGCCGGTGGCATCCAGACCCTGGTGGAATAGCGTAGACTGTGTCTCATACTGGGGAGGCTCATGCCAACACCTGTCCCCAGGGAGCCACCGAGCCTGTGTGGGATGGGACTTCAGGAAGCCAAACTAGCAGGCTGGGCAGCTCCAGCCTTCACTCCATAAAGGTGGAGGGGCCCCGGGCCAGTGGCTCTCTGGATTGGGGTGGTTCCCTACAGGACATCGTCCATCTCAGGGCCCTGTGGATCACAAAGAACTCACCACCCCCCTGGCCTTCCCAGGGAGATGTGGCATCCGAAAAATCCACTGGGTTGACAAGTTAGTCCACTTGCTTTAACACAATGATAGACATGAGTAGGTCACCGTGTTACTTATCCATGGTATTAGGGTTCACAGAAAGATACGAGCTTACAGCACCCTGGAAGTCAGGGATGCCTTCCCTGATTTCTCTAGCCAGTGTGGAAATCTCTCCTCTTATTCTTTTGTTCAGTATGTTCACTCAGTTAACGTTTGGAGATCTCCAAGGATAAAGACTTTTAACCCATCGCAAGTAGGAAGCTTTCAAATTTTAGAAATTTGTTTCTTTGTTTCCTTTTGATTCTGTCCCTATTGTGGAATCTTCTCCTGGGCAACCTCCAATTTGGCAATTCTTCTCATACTAGGTCTGACCACAGGACTATGCTGGCCATTGGGGTATAAGACAATATTCTCACCTCTATTGCGTTGACGTGTCTATTTCTGTTAATGCATCCTAAAATCTGCACTGGCCTGCAGCCATAGCCCTGTGGCATCTGATCCTGTCGGATCTCGGAAGTTAAGCAGGGTCAGGCCTGGTTAGTACTTGGATGGGAGACCACCTAGGAACACCAGGTGCTGTAGGTTTGGGAGAAGGACCTGGCAACCCACTCCCCAAAATCAATCAGCCGTTGAAAACCCAATAAACAGCAGAGAAGCACTGACAATAGTGTTTCCCCTGTTGTACAGAGGGTCACTATGAATCAGATACCAACTCGACAGCACCTAACAACAACAAATCTGCGCTAAATCTTCACCAGCCTGAACCCACCCTCATTTTCTATTGACCATTCTATTGACGGAGGCGGCATGGGCCTTCTTTTTCACCAATCTCCCAATGTTTTTTTTCTTCCCTGGGTCCTCTTTGGGTCTTTTCTTTTTTTTCTTATAAATCAGAGTGCATCTCTATTTTTACATCTATTTTCACAAGATTTTTCGTCCTTCCAGCCTATTAAAGATGTCTTAGACCCTGATGCTCTCACTGTTTTGATTACCTTATGGTATTCTTTCCTCTACAGATTTTGTCCACCTGCTTCCATTCTCCCTGAGGGCCAGGAGGAGGATGGGGCTTGGTGAGGTGCGAATGGAGTCTCCACACTGAGTACCTTGAACTTGGGGCATCCAGCCACATACATGGCCCATCACTCAAGCTGCCTGTGTCCAATGTCCTGATGAGTCATTGAGAGTTGATAATAGAAGAGTAACAATTGCCACTCATGGAGAAATCATTTTATGCTTGGCACTGTGCCTCCTGTTCTACATAGAATTATCTTGGGTGATAACTCAAATGGTAGGCGGGATACCCGGCTTCCTAAGGCGTCCCTCAGTGGCCTTTGCCTCCAGGAGTCATGTCTTTGTGTAATTCTCTCCCCTCGAGTATGAGCTGGACCTAGAGCCTGGCTTTTAATGAATGGAATGTGGCAAAAGTGCAGGGACTTCCTGTGTGATGGTAGCTTCCACTTGGTGCTTCCTTTCCTGCTCTCGTTTGCTTGGATGGAGCCAACTGCCATGGTGTGAGCTGCCCATGGGGTGAGGAGCTGAGGAACAGCTGGCGAGGAGCGGTGGCCCTCGGTTCAACATCTGCCAGGAGCGAAGTCTTGCCACCAGCCTGGTGAGGGGACCGGGAAGTGGCTCCTATTCCAGGAGCGTGTGTGGTGATGCTGCCCCTGCTGACACCTTGATTGTGGCCTTTGAGAGACCTTGAACCAGAGAACGCAGTTACGCCTGGCTGGACTCCTGAGAAACTATGACATCATACAAGTTGCTGTTCAAAGCCAGAATGTTTCAGGGGTAATTTTTAAGGCATTGATAAATAGCTAATATAGTAGCCGATACCATTTGGAGTCTATCAGGTGAAATTGCAAGCTATTCTTTTGTGGACAAACTTATGTGATCCATCCAACAACCCTGTAGGGTGAGTGCTAGCATCCGCCCATTTTACAGGTGGGGAAGTTGAGGCTTGCTAAGATTGTGGTTTGACCAAGCTCCCAGAGCTTGTAAGCAGATGAGCTAAAGTTCAAAGCCAGGGTCAAAGTGCCCCCTTTGCTTTCTGTGAGGTTTACAGGTAATGGAAGCAAGCTCTTCTGGGGAATCATGAGTCTCATGGTACGTCAACGGAAGGACCAGATGAGCATTGGGTGGCAGCTCCCCTCTGGATAGCTCTCTCCTTGGGAAAACCTGTCTGGCTCGCTAGTCCCCCTGGGAGATTTAACTAAGGATGAAAGGGTCTCCTGTGCATTTTCCCGGATGCCCACATGGGACCTTCGATGGGGATGTGGAAGGTGGGGGAGGGGTGCAGATGTCTCTGTCCTCTCTGCAGAGGCTTAGGAGTGAGCATGAATGTCCCTCTTCATCTATTGGTCTATGAAAGAGGGACTCTTCAAGGGAAGACTTCAAGAGCCACAGAGGACAATAGCCAAAGGGGCTCTTTGCTGCCTACATCTTTCAAATTAGTGGCTTGTACTCCAAAGATGAGTGCTGACCTCAGTTTCCCTTTTCAGCTGATGGAGTGATTGGAAGAAAAGAGAGAAATGATGATCCCAGGTAGACTCTGCCCTCAGAAATGCCTCGCTCCCCTGAAACCTTGGCATTTCCACCCCACTTCCTTTTTTCCAGTGGATGCTCCCCAAGACCCCAGTCTGCTGGGCTCCCTGCAGTCCAAGACACCTCTACCCCATTCCCAGACTCCTTTTCTTTGCCTTCACACTAACTTTCAGTCCCCACTGCAGGCTCTCTGGGAGGTGCAAAGCAGAGGCCAGTCTCCTGAACTCCCTGGGACAGGAAGCCCCCAGCTGGAGAGACCCCGGCTCATCTGCATTTTGTCCTTGATTTGAGGGAGGTGCCCAGGGTCAGGACTTTAACACCTGCAGGGTTGGTTGAACACCAAATACAACTTTTCATGTCACAGAGGAGAAACCAGAGTGGGAGGAGGAAGAGATTCACCTCAGACAACCTAGTAGCCACTCCAAGGGAATATCTTCAAGGCTGCAGACACGTAAGTGTTGGGACAGTCTGTTCCAGAGCTCTGGAGCCTCTTCCACCACTCCAAGAGATTTGTATGGAAGCTACGATGGATTCTTACTTTCCCAGGCACTTCTGTGTGGTAGCTCCAGCTTCGTAAAAGAGGCTAAGGCCACGGTTCTGTCTTGTCTTTTCTTTCTTTTTAAAGAAGTTACTGACCTAGTTAAAGAATCTGATGAACTCTAGAACTCCTTCCCTCATAAAAATACAGATGTCCTAAAAATTATATTCAACTTCAAAGCTCTTTAACGCTCCACAGACTCTGGGCTAAAAGTACTTTCCTTTAAGTTAAGTATTATTTTTCCCCATATAGAAAATGAGCAAACCCGGGCTCAGAGAAGCCATATGCTATGTTCTTTCACAGCATGGCAGGCCATGCCTTCAAGTATAGATTGATTGGGCTCCAAATTCAAGTTGGTTCCTTCCCTGGAATGTGCTAAGATGCAATGACACAGATTCCAAAGACCAAGTATGCATTCATTATTAACCCAACCAACATAGTATTTTTTTTAAAGCAGCCACTAAGTGTGTGAAGTTGAATGAGAGATGGTCTGGCAGAACTTACAAGTCTTTCATAGATGTCAGTCAGCTTTCCTACCTCCAAGACAGACTTTCCACTGGAAGCTTACAGCCTGCCCTCCTGGTAGCTACTCTTTGCTTAAGAGTGGACATCCAGACCTCCTCAGTGAAGACAGGGCTGGATATGGAACTGAGGGCTTCACTGGCAGAACACAGGGGTAGCTGAGGAATAAAATCAGCCAGCACCCCATTGGGCACCATCTAAGTCGGCATGCGATGAGGTAGAATCCTAAGAGGAACACACAATATTTTATGACTAAGAATTTAGGTTTTGTTCCATTGCAACGTCATGGTTGGCCAGTAACAACCCCCTTGCCCCCCACCGCTGCCTTATTTAGAGGTGACAGGGCCAGAAACCTCATCTCACCTGGTTGGTCCCCTTCCACTGCTCTTAGGTGTGCCCAAGTGATGTCTGGTTGAAGTAAAGAGCAAAGAGTCTGCAGTCAGGACAGACATCACCAGGTAATGCCTGGGTCTAGGGAAGAGAGACCCAGCAGGTGGCCCAGGCTGGTCTGCCCAGGGGTTGGGATGAGACGGGTAGACACTTCTCCTTGCTTCAGTTCCTGCCTGACTCCATGATCTCCCCAAGTCTCCGCAGCAATTTGAGTTTCTCCTGAGTCTCATCATCAATCAGGATGTGTATCCTGATTTCTGGCCACTAAGCTTTCCTTCACCTCTTTTTAGAGCTACTGAATCTGTTTCTGGAGGTCTCTCTAGTGGCTCAGAGCCTGAAGCTGTAGCCCTGTGGCATCCGATCCCGTCAGATCTCCGAAGCTAAGCAGGGTCAGGCCTGGTTAGTACCTGGATGGGAGACCACCTGGGAACACCAGAAGCTGTAGGCTTGGGAGAAGGACCTGGCAACCCCCTCCCAAAAATCAATCTGCCATTGAAAACCCTATGAACAGCAGAGAAGCACTGGCAATAGTGTTTCCCCTGTTGTACAGAGGGTCGCTATGAGTCGGATACCGACTCGACGGCACCTAACAACAACAACAGCAACTCTAGTGGCTCAAGGGTACCCTAAAACCCAGAGCTCCTACATCAAGAGATAATGCAATTCTAGTCCATTCTCGCTAGCCTAGTTCTGCACTGGTCTTTGTGGAAATAAAGCTTAGGAAATCATCCCTTTGGGAAAATCCCAGCAGACCCCTTCAGAAGAAGGGACAGGTCTGGGTGGGTTAAAGGGGATCCTCTGCTGAGCTAGGCTTAGAAGCCAATTACCTGATAATAGAAAGTCAAGAGAGTGCAGGGTTGTCATAACCCTCGACATTCCCATGGTGGTCACTCAGTGACACTCCCAACCCTCGTGTGTATTAAGAGACTTGAGTTCTAGCCCTGACTCAGCCACTAAGCCCCTGTAATCTTAAATAGGTCATGTCTTCTTTTAGGGACTCAGTTTCTTCATCTACACAATGAATAGGACCTATGACTTTCCCAGTCTTCTTTCTGCCCTAAAAATCTAGGCTCCTCTTGACCTGAGACTTGAGAAACAAGAATTCCAAATGGCATGCTTAGGCTGAGGTATAATTTACATATGGTGACCCGCTCTTCAGTGTACTGCTGACTCAGTCTTGACAAATGCATATACTTTGCAACGTCACCCCCCCCAACCAGGACACAGAATGTTTCCAGCACCACAAAAAGTTCCCTTGTACCATGCTCCAGTCAATTCTCTTCCCCAGCACCAACCACTGATTTGATTTCTATCATGGTAGGTTAGTTTTGCATATTTTTAAATTTCATGGAAATGGAATTGTACAATATGTATTTTGTGTCTGACTTCTCTCACTAGACTACTACTTTTGAGATTCCTCTGTGTTGTTTCATGGGTGTAACTTATCCCCCTTTCTGCTGAGTAATATTCCATTGCATGAATATATCACATTTTGCCTATCTGTTGTCTCCTGATGGACATGATTGACATTTGGTCTCTTTTCAGGGTTTGGCTGCTGTAAGGAAATCTATTGTGAACATTTTGTGCAAAGCTTTGTGTAGACTTCTATGTTTTCATTTCTCTTGGATATACACTTAAAAGTACAGTTGTTAGGTCATTAGGTAGGTATACAATTAAGTTTTTGAGAAACTGTCAAAGATTCTTCCTAAGAGTGGTTACCATTTTACACTCTCACCAGCAATGTATGAGAGTTCCAGTTGCTCCACATCCTCTCCATCATTTGATGTTATCATTCTTTTCTCCTAAGCCACTCTAGTGAGTATATCATGGTTCACAATGGTTTCTATATGCACTCTCTTTTCTTCTGCTTCCTGTACCACTGAATCAAAAACATATTAGTATCAAGATCATTTTAAAGAAGCAATGATACTGTAATCTCTTGTGGAATATCTATGTACTTTTGCAGATGGCTGGTGTACAAACCAGCCCTCATTCAATGAATCTATTCATTCCAGATTATGTCATTCCATCTTTCACCAATATCATCAAATATGACATGGAAAGAAATTCATTGTCTGAGGGAGCAATCCTAGGAATTCCTTGAGGAATAATCTCACCAGTATCCATGTGGAGCTCCATTTCCTCTGAGGCCAGTTTTCCTGGACCCTGAAGAGTCCCAGTGCTCAGCGAAGGACCCATCCTGACTGAGGAAGTGCCAGGTAGGATTTGTTTCCCTGACCTGGCTGGAGTCACCCCATAGAAAAATCCTATAGCTGGGCCTATCAGAAAGGAGATCATAGTCTTCTCCCAGTGTCATACTGACCCAGAATGGTGGGGAAGAGCTAACCTACTAGTCCTTCATTACAATCTTCAACATTTATTAAGTACCTCCTGTATGTGAAAACTATTGGGCAGCCAGAGATGGAAGTCATGGCCTCTAGGTTTAGGACTAGTCATCTAGCAAGGCAAACTGATCATTGTATTACGGGGCCAAAGTGCTAAAGCAGAGCCACATCCTAGCAAGCTGGGCAGGGCGACCTAATTCAATTTGGGGGTGTGGGTCAGGGAATGCATTTCCTAAGAAATTCTGTTTCTGCTTGGATGAAAGATTATCCAGCAAAGGAAGCAGTGTAGACATGGACCTAGAGAAGAAAGCAAGCCTTGGATTTTCAGGCTGTGCCCTGGAAGTCACTTACTGGAGCTGGAACACAGACTGTAAGACACCCACAGGCAGTTTTAAGCTCTCGTCTTTCTAAGCCATGGAGCTGGGCAGGCCCGCCATCTGTTTCCCAACACATCCTTCTGAAGAGCTGCACCTGTGCTGTGATGTGGTTCTGCTCCATGTTTCTATTCTGTGGATTCCGTGGCTGCAGGATCTAGTAACCTCAAGGTCTGTTTTCTGCTGCTGGGCATCACTGAGCGGGTATTCCCTTGCAAAACTTGGACTTGTCTTTGCTGAGAAAGAGGAAAGCAAAGGCCTGAAAATGTCACACATAGAATCTAATAAAATTATTTGGGTTGCCATGGGGTCAGGAGATTAGTTATGCAGGCCACCTTATTGGAGATGTTCACCAAACCAGTTCTCCTATTTGGGAGCAAATAGAAGGAACCCCCAGGCCTGCAGCCATAGCCCTGTGGCATCTAATTCCATCAGATCTGGGAAGCTAAGCAGGGTTGGGCCTGGTTAGTACTTGGATGGGAGACCACCTGGGACCACCAGGTGCTGTAGGCTTGGGAGAAGGACCCGGCAACCCACTCCCAAAAATCAATCTGCCATTGAAAACCCTATGAACAACAGAGAAGCACTGACAATACTGTTTCACCTGTTGTATATAGGGTCACTGAGTCGGATACCGACTTGACAGCATCTAACAATAACAAGAAGGGACCCCCTAAGCTGCCATGTTGAGGGTCCTAAGAGCCTACACAGAGACTATCGTAGAACTTGAATCTGAGTCTGCTCCCACATTCTTTACACCCCGGGCATGTGCAGAGGACACAGGCTAACTCCCATAGCTGAGCTCACAAGATCCATGGGCTCCCCTGGATCCATGCTTGGGTCTCTCCACTCACCGCTCCCTCCCTCCTGCTTTTCTTCACTCAAGGATGCTGGTCAGTCCTCCCATCACTGCACCTCCTCCTTCCCATGTCTGGGATTCAATGGCCCAGTTCCTCTCCCTGGACTGCACCTCCATGCAGTTCCCTCCCCTGGGTTCCTGTGGCCTCCTTGACCCACATCTCTTACTCCACTTCCCATAGCATTGCACAATGCTTTGTTGATGCATTCGCTCTCCCTCCCTGAACTGTTAGTGGGGCCCACTGAGCTTAGCTCATCCTTGTGTTCTCATCATCTACCCTAGTGCCTGTCAGGCCATAAGTGACCCTTGACCGTGTAAAGCCACCTGCACAGACATGAGTTCGAATCCCCCCTCCATTACTTTCCAGCTCTGTGGCCACCTTCTCAGGATCCTGATAGGAAAAAAGGTGAAACAGTTAGATTTGATGAGAATAACATTATTATTACTATTATTAGCAGTCATCCCTCCTTAGATTTATGCTTGGGGGGTTTGCCCTCCTCTTTTTGCCCCTGATTTTCTTGATGACATGTCCTGGTTTGGTATCACAGAGCCCTGAGAGACAGCACAGTCATATGTAGTACTTTCATCCTCATCACCAAATGCAAGACTCCCTGAGATCCTGTCTAGGACTTGTGAGCAACAGCAACAACCAAACCAAACTAACCCCAAAAAACCAGTGAATGGTTAAAGAAAATAATTATTATATTAAAAGACACATTGCCTCTAATCCCCATGAAAATACCTTTCTGGCTTCAAACACACGTATCCCATCGTTCTTGCCACATTCTGAAGCAGTTCTGGAAGTTCTTTCTTGTGAATAAGCATTTGCGTTAACATCTACATGTTCACTGTACTTTTTGATCAAACCTCCTATGTCTGTCACCACTAATGGGTGCAGCTGACTGCAGGCATTTTTGAGCGTGCACATAAAAACCGGAGGAAGGAAATAGGACCAAAGGCTCATTGATTGATTCTAATAAAACACATGAACTATGTTTTTTTTTCTTCTGACTGTGCTAAATCTAAGCTAAAACATCTAGCTTTGGTCTCTGGCCTAAAGCAGCTATTATTATGGGTCTGTGACCTCATTATCTATCTTCAAGTCTCATAAAGAAACCTTATTCCTCAACATAGTGAAATCTAAGAAGCTTTTGTGTATAAGAATCCCGGGGGGGGGGTCTCATTCTATTCACACTTATTACCACATCCAAAATAAGCATAGTGATACTTATTAAAATCCAAGGTGTCAACATGTGATGAGGGTCCTCGGAAATTCAGAAGTTCCCATTGGCTGGTTCCTTCACTGGTCCACAGAGGCTGGAAGATTTATCTAATTTAAATCCTTTGCAGGACCTTCTGGTCTGTTGTTCTCTCACCTACCACAGACCAAAACAATCATTCCGTCTGTCAGATTCATGTTTGGTCATTGTGCAAGAGCTACACATTACGCAGCAGGGATCTTCGGGAACAATTATGGCAAATCCTCTGTTATTGGTGGCTCTTTCTTGGTTTTGCTCAGAGCTTTCTAACTCCTCCCTGCTCTATCTGCCATATTAACTTTCCATATTGCCTTATTTCAAACGAAGTGAGCTGTTCTGAGTTCATAAAGTGATATACAGGGCTTGGTATCCAGTTTTTCTTTTTTAAAGGGAGAGAGTAATAGTGAGATTCGACTCATGGCTGGGAAAAACGCTAATTACTTACTACATTGTACAGATATCATTTTAACATCATGATGTTGTTGTTGTTAGGTGCTGTTGAGTTGAGTCCTACTCAGAGCGACCCTATATACAACAGAAAGAAGCACTCCCCAGCACTGTGCCATGCCCGGCACTATGGCCGTGCCACTCTGCTTTCACAGGGTTTTTGATAGATGATTGTTTCAGGTTTACTTCAGGAGTGTGCTGCCAGGTTCTTCTTCCATGTTAGTAGTGCTGGGGATGGAACCCAACGCCTCAGAGCGCACAGAGCAACACTCTGTAAACTGAGCTGAACTCCAGCAACATGATAGCCCTAAGAGCATAACATCTACTTAAAAACAAACAAACAAACAAAAAACCCCTTGAGGTTCAGGGAAGTTATTGAACTTGACTAATATCACAAAAATAGCAATCAGTGGGCACAGAATTAAAAACCTCTCAGAGCTTAATCAAGGGATTTTTTCCCCTAGTTACAACTCTGAAGGAGTCTTTCTATAGTGGGGACTATACTTGGGGTAAAAGTCAGTGGTAATCCAGAAGTAAGAAGAAACTCCTGCTTCCTCAGCGATTGGAAAGACATATTATCGGACCAGAAATTCAGCAATATCTACTCCTTGTCAAAGAAAGATTTATAATAGAGACACAGGAAAAAAACAGCCTATAGAGATTTCTTTCAGAGTTGTAAAAGCTGACGTTTATCTTAAAAATATTAAATCAATTCAATTACCCCATAGCAAAGTTTCTCCCCAAGTACACCCAGAGACCATTGACTATGTCTTTCAAAGAGAAGAATTCTGTGCAAATAATCATGCCTTGGCAACCTGATAGATCCCAAGCTTCTAAAAGACTCAAAATACCCAGTTCATCAGAGAAACAATTCATCAAAGAGACAATCCCCCTAGTCTTTTGGGAGAACAGGAAGCATCTCTTTTACATCTTAAAGTTCACTGCTGCCAAGTCTGGCTCCCTCCAACCCAGAAGAGACCATTCCCAGCAAGGATCAGCATGGCCCCTTCTTTGCCAAGAATTGCTAAGACCTTTGAATAGAATCTAGAATCTGGACAAGCTATAAACTCATTACATCTAGTGATGCTGGACTAGATCATCAAATATCATCCAGGTAGCTTATGCTTCCTTTTAGGCATCACTGTATAATTTGAAGACTAAGTAATGCAAATTTCCTCTTTGGATAGCTTAACGAGTGCCATGTTCTCCCTATTAGGGGCTATTCATTTGCTGTTTGTGAAATTACAGTTTCTATTTGTATTGGAGCTGCTGGTAACTAAAGAATCATTCTTGTCCTAGCAGACAACATTTTGCCCTGAGGAAACTGTGGATAGTTTACAGTTAAGCTGTGTAAGTACCACTGTGGGGTCTAATATGTTCCACATTAAATACATGCTGAGTAACATTTCACCAGCAGCCGTACCACTGTGACATCCCATCTTGTCAGATCTTGGAAGCAAAGCAGGCTTGGTTAGTACTTGGATGGGACACCGCCTGGGAACACCAGGTGCTGTAGGCTTGGAAGGAGGACCCAGGAACCCACTCCCCAAACAATCGACCATTGAAAACCCTATGAATAGCAGAGAAGCACTAACAATAGTGTGTCGCCTAGTGTACATAGGGTTACTATGAGTCGGACACCGCCTAGATGGCATCCAACAACAACAACAAGTAACATTTCTTCCTCCCAGTAGAGGAGGAGGAACTGGACATGAATGCCGATAGATAGTTCCCCTCAATGTCATTTTGACTTTGACTTTCACTCTGTTCATAGACCAGTGTTGAAGAGCTGCCCTTCAGTACCAAGTTGGCCACAGTCTTTCCACAATCTCCCCATGGCAAAATCCCCAGCTCAATAAAGACCATGGATGAGCTGAACAAGCAGTGTGGCCGATCGGAAGGCTAGGAGTTCTATACCTCACGTATCCAGTTTTTGTTGAAGGGCCTTGCCTAGACGTCAACATCCAAGTCTCACATTGTCCCTTGTATCACTTACTTTCCTCCTCACAGTAAACAAAATACCTGAGAAAAGTAACTGAAAGCAGGGAATTCTTTATTGTAGCTCCTGGTTTCGGATGGCTCCATCTGTGGTCACTTGGCTCCATGTGCTCAGGCAGAACATCCTGGTTGTGGGGACCTGTGGAGGAGGAGGCTGTTCACTTCATGAGAGATAGGAAGTGTAAGGAAGCAACCAGGGACCAGGTATCATTTTCAAAGGCCTACCACCAACTAGGTCCTACCTTCCACAGTTCTGCCACCTCCCAAAATAGTGCCACCAGCTGGGGAGCAAGCCTTCCACATGTAAGCTTATGGGGGACATTTCATATTCAAATCATAACACCCTCCTATAAAATCAGAAGGTTGAATTTTGAAGGCCCCTTTAGGACTAATGTTCTAGATATTTGTGGAAAAGAATGGAAGAACTAGAATCATCCCACATACATGGTGATGGAGTGACGAAGAACAAGAGTAAGAATGACCATTGAAGAGGAGCATACCAGAGTGGTGAAGAATCAGTGTTTGTCACCAGAGAGCCAAGTTTCAAGTTTTCCCTTTGCCACTTACACACTGTGTGACCTTGAGTAAGTTACACTGCCTCTCTAAACCTCTAATTCTTTATTTGAAAAATAATTGAGTAATATTCCATGCCTTGTGGGGTAGAGGTAAAGACTCTACCTGGAATAAATGTAAAACACTTGATGCAGTTTTGAGGCAGAATGAGCTCTTATTAATTGCTAACTCTAAGTAAAAACTTGAGAAAAAATTGGCACCTTCCTGTTTCTGAAGTGGAAGCCTTTGGAAGCTCTATTCTTTGGTCTTTCCCCTAGTCCCCTTTAGGTTGGCTTGTCTTTTTTTCTGCTAAACTTCTCAGACGTCTGGTTTTTGTACAAGGTGCAAAGCTAATGTGTTTGCTAATTGTTCAGCATGGGGCAATCTAAGTTCTAAAGTAGTTCTGTCTCTATAGTCCCCAGAATTCAGAGCCTGTCACCCCTTGGAAATTAATAGGAGCACTTGCTTATGATGTATGTGAACTGGCATCAAGCTGCACTGGTACAGCTGTACTGACTTTCCAGCCTGTTCTACACAACACAGCCAGGATCCTGTCCTTCCAAAACGACAGTCTCTTTAACAGCTATCTGGTGGTTTTATTTATTGATAAAGCAAAATTCTTAACACAGCCCTGCTTATTACAGACCTTGCCAATTTCCCCAGACTCACTTCACGTGTTCACTTTAATGATAAGTTTTCTCTTGGCACCTCAGATATTAGCCCCTTCCAAGTATATTCTTGCTCATCATCCAAAGCCCAACTCAAAAGCTTCTTCCTTGACCTTTCCTTTGACTCCATCCACCCAAGGCAAGATCAGAACTTTTGGGTAAACACTGTCATAAGAAATCTACCTTGTACCATCCTTTTTATTCATTTAAAGTAATTGTTAAAATTGAAAGTTAACAGTTATTCATGTAACCCATAATTTGAGGTTTATCTTCCCCTTCCCATAGAACTTCCAGGTCCAGGTTTTGATTGTTCTTTCTACTCCCCTCTCCACACCACACACTACAGTGCTAGGCACATAGTTTAGTTACTTGTTTTACCTGCCCTGAGTCAGGTCTGACTCATCACAACCCTATGTACAACAGAACGAAACACCCCCGACCCTGCACCAGGCACACAATCCTTTTTATGTTGAAGCCCACAGTTGCTCAAGAATATCTAGTGAATGAACATCTGGCTCTTTGAATGAAGATGAACACATGGAAAACAAAGGCTCATCCTGTATCGTAAGAGGTGGGGTTAAATGCTCATAAATTATTTAAAATGTTAGACATTTGGCAGGAACAAAATAATCCTGAGCCCCTGAAAGGCTCCAGGATGTACAGTTGTTGGAATGTCACCTTTAAGTTGTGGGTATTGATTAACAGTTCGCATTCTTGGGCACATAGGATTCAGTACTAGCGAAGGGAAAAAATCAAATTTCTGCATCTCAGTGAAGGAGAAGGCTAAGTCAGGTCTGGTATCATCTGTCGGAAGCTTGTACGGGGTGTGTGTGTGTGTGTGTGTGTGTGTGTGTGTGTGTTCAAGCATTTCACATTGTTACTGGTATTGTTGGTGATGAAAAGATATTAAAACCACGTTATTTCTTTCCATCAGAGATTACCTGTACCTGTTTCAAAACTTCCACTAATGGGATTAAACAGTTACACTGTCTTCTGCCTGGTTCTTTGGCTCAGCATTGCTTTTGTGGCTTATCTGTGTGGTGGTTTGTTATTTGCTTGTGCTGAGTAGTATTCCATTGAGTGTATATGCCACAATTTGTTTATTCACTTCATTCTGACGGACATTGGGGCTCTTTCTAGTTATTTATTATTATTGGAGAAGCTTCCAGAAATATTCCTGTACCAGTGTTTTTTTGTTTTGTTTTGTTTTGTATATATATGCTGTCATTTCTTTAGGCTGTATTTGGGCTGTCCTTACTTTGGGCTGTCATTTCTTTGGACGTAAGAACAGCATTGCTGGGTGACAGGGTAGGCATACATTTACTTTAGTGATATTGCTGGGCTGGTTTCCAGAGAGATGCTACCATTTTGCTCTCCTAACAGGTGGCCATCAACATCTTGCACCGTCAGGCTTTCATCTTATCTATAGTTGTTGTTGTCAGGTGCCATTGGGTCGGTGTCTGACTCATAGCGACCCTATGTACAACAGGCAAAACAGTATTGTTAGTACTTCTCTGCTATTCATAGGGCTTTCAATGGCTAATTGTTTTTTGGGAGTGGGTTGTGGGTCCTTCTCCCAAGCCTACAGTATCTGGTGCTCCCAGGCGGTCTCCCATCCGAGTACTAACCAGGCACGACCCTGCTTAGCTTCTGAGATCTGATGGGATTTGACACCATGGTGGTCCAGTGCAGGCTTATCTATAGTTGTTGTTGTTAGGTGCCATCAAGTTGGTATCTGACTCATAGTGACCCTACATACAACAGTGGAAACACTGTTGTCAGTGCTTCTCTGCTGTTCATAGGGTTTTCAATGGTGGATTGATTTTTGGGAGTGGGTTGCCAGGTCCTTCTCCCAAGCCTACAGCACCTGGTGTTCCCAGGTGGTCTCCTGTCCAAGTACCAACCAGGCCTGATCCTGTTTAGCTTCCAAAATCTGATGGGATCGGATGCCACAGGGCTACAGCTGCAGGCTTATGTATAGTAGTGGGTGTATAATATTGTGGTTTTAGTTTGTGCTTTCCTGATGATTAATGTTGAACACTTGTTGATCATTTGAATAATTCTTTAAGTTCCTCCTTGAGTTTTCTATTCACTCAAAAAAGCCCATGCCTCTTATCTTTTAAACATTGAGGTTTAAGTATCATTTACATATTGACAAATTTTAATATGAATATTGTTAGCTATTTTGCAACTATTTTCACCAAGCCTATGACTTGCCTACTAACTTTTTAAGATGGCTTTTGAAGAAAATACGTGCTTAGTTTTAATGAATTCCATTGTCATTTTTTTCCTGTGTAGTGTATTTTGTGTTCTGTGAAACTTCTTGGGTATTGTTATGGCATTTTGTTAACTTCCTCATGGAAGATTTATACTTCTATGTTTTTGTGTTTAGGCCCATGAACTATGTCAAATGAATTTTTGTATATGATGTGAGATATGACTCAAATTCATGTTATTTTCCATACTGATAAATTCCTTTTACCAATGAATAGCTTTAGTTCCTTTGTTGAAAATCAATTTACCATTTACACTAAGGTCTGCTTTTAAATTCTTTATTCTTTTATATTGATCCATTTGTGTTTACACCAATATAACACACTGTTATGATGAATGCAGATTTATATTACATTTATAAAATCAAGTAGTATAATTCCTTCAACTTTGCTCTTTCTTGTCAAAATTGTTTTGGCTATTTTAGACCTTTGGCATTATCCTATAAATTTTAGAATCTATTTGTCAATTTCTACAAAACTGTGGCTGGGATTTTGACTTTGAAATGCATCTATAGGACAATTGAAGAAGAATTGGGATCTTAACCATATTTTTACAATCCAAACATGGTATCCTTTCCACTTATTTAGATCTTTAATTTTGTTCAGTGTCTTGTGTTTGTGGTACAGTGGTCTTGTCCATATTTTAAAAGTTTATTCCTAAGAATTTTATATTCTGTGATGCTATTTACATTTTTTTTGGTATTACTGTAAAAGTTTTTTAAATGTTAGTTTCAAAATTTTTCCATGAAATATATAGCCCCCTTATTCTTACCAAAATGTTGCCAAATTGTATTTCTTAGTATTTTGTTAAGATTTTTGCTGCTGCTGCTGTTGTTGTTGTTTTTGACTTATGTTCAAAAATAAAAAGAAATTTTTATTTTTTCTTGTACTATCTTTGGTTTTGCTAGCAGGGTTACCATAACCTCATACAACAAGGAGGATATTGTTCTTTCTCTATTTTCTGAAAGACTTTGCAATGATTTGTACTATTTCTTCCTAACGTATCTAACAAAATTAACAAGGGAAGCCATTTGACCCTGAATTTTCTTTTATAATGAGGTGTTTAAAAGTTGAAATTCTTTAATAGATATAAGGCTATTAAAAATTTCTATTTCTTCTTGTATCAGTTTTAACAGGTGTATTTCAAGAAATAGGCCTTGGAGCTGGGTACTATGGTGCCATCCTAGAATTCTAGCAACTTGGGAGGGTGAGGCAGGAGGATTGCAAATTTGAGGGCAGAGGCAGCCTGTGCAGTTAGCAAGACCCTATCTCAAAATAAAAATTAGAAAAGGAGCTGAGGGTGCAGTTCGGTTATACAGCACTTGCCTAGCATGTCCAAGGCCAGGGAGTCAACCACCAGTACCCCTCTCCTGGACAAAGAAAAGTAAAAGAAAAAAGAAATAGGGCTAGGTATTGATATATTATTACCATCATATTTTTCTTTAACCAATCAAGAAAGTTTAAAAAGTTGATAGAAGACAAAAATATATTTTATATGTACCCATATAATGATACTTTTCATTCCTTTATGTATGACTGTGTCTCCCCTTCGATTATATTTTCCTTCCGCTGGAAATATTTCCATAATAGATCTGCTTATGACAAATTATCAGTTTTTACTCCTTGGAAATGAGGCTTTTACCTTGATATTAATGGATATTTTAACCAGCTATGGAATTCTAGGTTGACAATTTTCATTTCTTTTTGCCTTTTAATGATGTAATTGAATTACCTTTTTGTTTGCATTGTTTCTGAGAAGACATTTGATGTTATTTTCACTGTTTTCCTTTTATAATGTGTTTTTTTGTTTTGTTTTGACTCCCTCTGCTCAGACACTTTTAAAAATTTCTCTTTATCACAGATTTACCAATTTGATTATGATATGCCTTTGTGAATGTTTGTGCATATGTGTGCTTATCTGGCCTTAAGTTCGGTGAACTTCAACAAATTTGAATAATATTCCACCTCTATTTCTTCAAATACTATTCTGTTCCATCTCTCTCTTCCTTCCTTTGGCTATTCCAATCATACATATGTTGGGCTGCTTGGGAGAGTTCTGCATGTCACTGAGAATTTGCTCGTTTTGGTTTCCATTTTGTTTACTGAGTTTATGCTCAATAGTCTAAGTTGTCTTTACATTTTACATCATTTCTTCAGCATCATTTAGTCTGCTATTAAGCATATAGCAATTTTGTAAAAACTTCAGCTATCATTTTTTTCAGATTCTGTAATTTCCTTTTTTTGTTGTTATAGCTTCCATTTCTTTATTGAGATTCCTTACATGTTTCCCTTACATTAAGCTTTTCCTTTAAATTATTGAACATTGCTATGACTAATTTTATGTGTTAACTTGACTGGGCCAAGGAGTGACCAGACAGCTGGGAAAATATTATATTTGAGTATGTCTCCGTGAGTGTGTTTCTGAAAGCATTTGAAACAATAGACTGAAGAAGATCACCCACACCAACACAGGTGGGCATCATGCAGCATGCTGAGGGCCTAATAGAAAGTCAGAGGAAGGAGGAATTTGCTAGCCTGGCTTGAGCTGGAACATCCATCTTTTCCTGTTCAGACATTAGAGATCTTCGTTCTTGGGCCTTTGGCTTAGACCAGGAGTTATATCATTGATTCTTCTGGTTTTTGGGCCTTAGCTTCAGAGTGAAGCTAAACCATCAGCTTTTCTGGGCCTCTGATTTGCAGATGGCCATGCTGGGACTTCTCAGCCTCCATAATGATGTGAACCAATCCCTCATAATAAATCTCTCCATATTTATACATATGTGTATATCTATGCATGCCTGCAGCCATACCACTATGGAGTTGGATCCCATCATATCTCAGAAGCTAAGCAGGGTCAGGCCTGGTTAGCATTTGGATGGGTGACTACCTGGGAATACCAGGTGCTGTAGGCTTGGGAGAAGGACCTGGCAACCCACTCCCAAAAAACAGTCAGCTACTGAAACCCTATGAATGGCAAAGAAGCACTAACAATACTATGGAAAAGATGGATGTGCCAGCTTAAGCAGGGATAGCAAATTCATCCTTCCTCTGACTTTTTATTAGGCTCTCAGCATGCTGCATGATGCCCACCTAACAACAATATATCTATGTATAATCTATTTCTCTGAACCCTGACTAATACAAACATACTGATGTTAACTCTTTTAAATTATTTTGTTAATTCTTTAATCTCTATCATGGTATTATCTGTTTCTATAGAGGAATTTTCTCCTGGATATGGGTCATCTTTTTCTGCCTCTTCATTTTTTGGCTTCTAGCCTTTGATTTTTATGTTGAATTCCATGGATGCCTGAATTTCCTAGTCTTTCTTAAGAAAGTCTTAATAAAGTGTTGAATGTTTTCCTATCAGGTAGTTAATTTACTGTCAGATCATTACAAACTTTCAGCTTCTTTTAGGTTCTATTAGGGTTCTAGAATAAGCATGACCATAGGGAGGTACTTTTCAAATATTTTGGTCTTACAGCTTTACTACGATCAACATTGAAGGAAGCAGGAGTCAAGAAACAAAAAGATGTATTTCATTGAGAAAAGTTGTTTCAAAAGACTTCCATAAAGTGTTGAAAAGTAAAGATGTCACATTGAAGTCAGAGGTACACTAACTCAGGCCATGATATTTTCAGTTGTAGCGTATGCTTGTGAAAGCTGGACAGTAAATAAGAGGGACAGGAAAAGAATTGATGTGTTTGAATTGTGGTGCTGGAGACGAATACTGACTATACCATGGACTGCAAAATGAAACAACAGATCTACCATAGAAGAAGTGCAATCAGAATGCTCTTTCGAAGCAAGGATGGCTAGACTGCATCCTACATATTTCAGACAGGTTGCCAAGAGCAACCAAACCCTGGAAAAGGAGATCAAGTTTGGGAAAGAGGCAAGCCACTGGAAAAAAGGAAAACCCTCAACTAGATGGATTGACATAGTGGCTGCAACAATGGACTTAAACATGAAAAAAAGTTGTATGCATTATGCAGTGTCGGGAGTGTTCTGTTGTACATTAGGGTCACTATGAGTCAGACTCAACTCGATGGAACCTAACAACAACATATATATGTGTTATATATATATGAATTATATATATTATATATATGAAATATGTATATATTATATATATGAAATATATATATATTATGAATTAAGACTGAAAATTTAAAATATATTATCTCATTTATTTAAAATGACAATAATAAACCTATTGCACATGAACATAAACAATATATTTTTATGAAAAATAACTATATCAAAAATTAATGAGACATTATGTAGTCTTACATGTCAGGAAATTTCTATAATGTCTGCCTTATAAAAGGGCAGTTCAATTCTCCAATCTTCTGGTGTGTTCAGCCAGTTGCAGTATGTTTCACTTCAATTATATAAAAAAATCCTGCTCCACTGAGATATGT